>CM054166.1:31866235-31896042 GCA_028751875.1 Rapana venosa
CCCACCCCCTTCCCCCCTTTTCCCCCCCCCCCTCCCCCTTCCCCTCCCCCCTCCCCCCCAACACAAACACACCACACACATCACCTGTACCCCATCCCCCTACACACACAACACACATCACCCCGTACCTCCATCCCTCCTACACACATACACACACAACACAACAGACATCACCATGTACCTCCTATCCCCATACACAAACACAACACACACACACATCATCCCGTACCTCCCATCCCCCTACACACACACAACACACATCACACCACAAAAACACATCACCTCGTACCTCCTATCCCCCCTACACACCCCCCCCCCATTCCCCTAAAAACACACAAACACATACACACACACACAACACACACACACACACACATCACCCCGAAACCTCAAATCCCACTACACACAACACACACACAACACACATATCACCCCGTACCTCCCATCCGCCACAAACATACACACTCAACTCACACACACATCACCCCGTACCCCTCACCCCCCATCACACACACACACACACACATCACCCCGTACCCCCATCCCCCCTACACACACAACACAACACACATTACTCGTACCCCCACCCACCTACACACACAACACAACACACAAACACACGCCCGTTCCTCCCATCCCCCCCCCCCCCCCCCACCACCCCACACACAGCACATCACAAAACATATCACCCCGTACCCCCATCCCCCTACAACACAACACAACACAAAGCAACACACATCACCCCATACCTCCCATCCCCCTACACACACACACACAACACAACACACAAATCTTTCCCGTACCTCCTACACACACAACAAAAACACACCACACACACATCACACCGTACCCTCTATTCCCCCTTCACACACAAGAGAAAACAAACACGCATCCCCCCATACCCCCCAACCTCCCTACACACCACAACATAACACAAAATCACCCGAAACCTCCCTTTCCCTCCTACACACACAACACAACACAAAACACACATCACCCCTTTACCCCCCATCCCACCTGCACATACCACAACACAAAACAAACACACAAAACACATCACCCCGTACCTCCCACCCCCCCTACACACACAAACTCACATCACCCCACTCCCCATCCCCCCTAAACACCCAACCACACACCCTTACCTCCCCCCCCTAAACCACACCCCCACACAATACCCCCCCCCTAAACACAACCACACACAAACACATCCCCCCTAAACACACACCCCCCAAAACCCAACACACCCCCCTAAAACCCCACCCCACACAACACTTTTCCCCCCAAACCACACCACACACACAACCACCCCCCCAAAAAACACCAACACACATACCATCCCCCCTAAAAACACCAAAACCAAAAACCCCCCAAACAAAAACCAACAACAACTAAAAAACACAACCCAAAACTTACAACCCCCAAACAAAAAACCCCAAACAAAAAAAAAACAAAACCCGGAAAGAGAAAACAGAAAGAATTTGTTCAGAAAGTAACCCCTGACATTTCCGAAAAAATTTCCCCTCTAAAAAATTCAAAGAAAAAAAAAAATAGGAATTTTCAGTTAAAAATGAAACCTGAAAGAACGAAGAAGAATTTAAAGTAAAAAATCAAGAAAAAAAATGTTCAAAACCCCAATTTTTAAAAGAAAATGAAAAATTAATTGACTGAAGTTAAAACCCATACACTTGCCCATAAGAAGAAAAAAGTAAACACAAAAAATCACGTGAAAAAATAAAAAAATCAAGCCCCCCGAAGTAAAACGACATTTTTTAACAACAAAAAGAAAAGAAAAAAAAAATAAAAAAAATCCTTTTGTAAAAAAATCAAAAAACTTCGCACACAAAGTTAACCAAAAAATAAAAAAAAGAAAAAAAAAACAAGGGGGGGAAAGCCAAAAAAAACCCCATGAAAAAAATCCCCCCCAAAAAAGGGCCCCTTTGGGGAAAAAAATCCCCAACGGGGCTGTGGAAAAACACCTGGGCGCCCCAAAACTCGGGCTGGCAAAAAAAAAAAAAACCAAAACCAAAACCAAAAAAAAAATCGAAAAGAAAATTGGGAAAATAGAAAAAGAAAAGCCAACTGAAAAAAAAAGGGAAAAAAATGACGTTCAAAAAATTTTCAAATGAAAAATGCGCAGATACTGGCCCAAAAAAATCACAAATGACAAAAAAAATTTTGGATAGGCCAATACCAACGGAAAAATACAAAACTCAAAAAAAATTGAATGATGAGCCTTTCACCAGAACGGAAAAAAATGCGACAAAAAGCCCCACTGCTTGGGGTGGAAACGGACGACAATGGGGAAACGCACACAGCATGGGACAGAAAACATGGAATAACCAGACCACGACCGTGGACTGAAGATGGGGCAACATGGCTACAGACAAAGTCAACAAGAAAAGGAAAAAACAAGGATGGAGAGGGGGGGCAGGGAAGGTGGTGGAAAACGGACGAGCAACAGATGGGACTACAACACGACTGAAGTACGACCAACGACAGAAAGGAGAAGATAACTAGTGGAGACCACAAGGTTTCTACCATTCATAACGGGAACAAAACTGAAGACCATCAAACCATGAAGGGGAAAAACAAAATGAAAAGTTAATCAAACGGCACATACAATATTAAGATAACAACACAACAGACATATTACAAAAAATAGGAAAAAGCAGTAGAGGCAACTCCCCCCCCCCTTCCCCCCCCCAAAACACAACATGCACCTGCCCTCATGATACCAAAAAAACTTAAAAAACCATAACAACTTACCCACACTCACGTACACTATATATAACGCCACTGCCCACTCACATACACAAACCGCACGCAACATCACGCACACCTTTTAAACACACACAAACACACCACACACACACACACCCACACACCACTACTTGAGCACCGATACAAATAACAACATTGATTTTCCAGATGACACACTTTATCTCCAAAAAAAAAAACTTGATTTCAATTTGTTGTCAAAGGTACTTCCCGTACACTTTATGGCGAAAAAGATCTACATCTTGATAAAATATACGTCCAAGGAATTTTGAAAAAAAAAGTATTAGGTACACAACACAAAACAAAACACACACACCACGCACGACGCACGGCGAAAACACACCCACAAACCCCAGTCTCGTACAATGTATTAATCAAAAATCTGTCCCAGTTAAAGTCTTTGAACACATGTTATCATTTAATATATCTAATTTTGTTTTTTCGGGTACAATGGATAGGGTTTTTCAAGTTCTTAATTAATAGTTAAAAATGAATCATCTTAAAAAGGGAAAAAATTTATATTTGATTATGTAAATTGAATGATTATAAATTGTTCCCTTTTTGTTTCAAAAGGGGCCCGTTAAAAAATGATAAGAAAGGAAAGCTTTCTATTTTGGATATTAAAACGGAAAAAAAACAACACAATTCTTAAAATGATAAAGCACATGGGTTTTTTTACCACATTGAAAAGATCCCCGTGTTTACATCATTTTAACAAATGATAAAACATGAGAAATTACGTGAATATTAGAAAATATTTTTGGAAAAATGGATGGAATTAAAGTAAACAAACAAAGACTCACTAAAAGACATGTTGATATTTTAAAAGATGTTAATTTTACAAGAAAACATTAATAAAAAATCTTTAGAAATGTAACTTAAACCCTATATATGTCGTGCACAATGCAGACCAAAAGAAATAGACGTCAGTGCTTCAGGGGGTATTTCAGTTTTCATTAAGGAATTAATCGAAAAGTATAAATTTTTTACCACAAAATAGTTCAGACATTGTGTGGATGCAAATGATACAGGAAAACTCCATTAAGATCATCAAACAATAATATTTTTTTATAGGATTGCAATTATTCCACCCGAAATTTCTTCTTTTGGAAAGAAGTTCATCACACAGAAAATTTGAGGAAAAATTAGAACAAGACATAGAAATTGTCTTAAAGAGGTCAGATAATACTGTGTCGGAGATCAAAAAATGCGCGATCAGGAAAGACAGACCTGACTTTATAGAATAGATCCAGAACCAAGTTACTAACAATTTACCTGAAGAAAATTGAATAATGACCAATGATTATCAAAGGTGCTCATGGATAGAATTGTGCAAAATATGGAATACATTTAGTTAATATTTTAAGCCGACAATCAATTATATCTACTAAATGCCGAACATTAGGATATTTAACAAGGTAGATATAACATGAGCTTTCAACCCCTAAGATGTAGTGTAGGGATTATTCTTTGTTCAAAATCAAATTATGAAAGAGGATAAGCAAGAAAGTTAGAGATTAATGGAATACTCTTATCATTTCACTAGATTTAATATAGATAATACCATATATAGACAAAACACGTATTGCAGAGGTCTATCAAAATAGTAATAAGACACACAGGCAGAGTAATTACAAAAGATTCACCACAACCAACACGTTTTTGGTATGGGATACAACTTCCAAAGACAATTTGAAAAGGCACTCCTAACTAAACCTAGCAATACAATCACACATAACACAAAGACAAACTGCAACCAAATACAGTATTAAAACAATAAAACAAAGTACAAAGGCAGCCATGATTCCAAACAAGTAAATAACATTCCAGACAACTGTCATAAATCTTTACTTCAAAGTGGGCAACATGCAAACCTGATGCCATGACGAGATCCGATTAAATTGTGGAAAACTTTCTATCTATCTATCAATCAATCTATCTATCTATCTGTCCCGTAGTCTGACGACCGTTGGGGCACCCTCCAAAGACTCGCAACCATTCCCGTCCTTCCCTCTCTGTTCTGCCTTTCCTCAGGGTTTTGTTGAGTTCAAGGCCTGATCCATTCACTGATAGTTATCCTCCCAGCTCTTCCATTGTCTGCCTCTTCTTCATCCTCCTTGGAACATTGCCTTGCAAAACAGTCTTTGGTAATTCCCTTGGGGATCTTGTGACATGCCCATATCACTTCAGTTTACGCTTTTTTCACGATCGTTAGAAGGTTCGTCATAGGGTCCAATGGTTTTTGCTGGATTCTGTTAATGCACGCTTTCTTTTTGCATATGTGGTCTTTGTCGTAGATGCCAAGGAGTCTCCGAAAGCATCTCATCTCCACTTGCCTGTAACTCTTCTCTCCAAAGTCAGCAGACATGGTCCAATTGATTCACAGGCAACAGTAAATATGGATAAGACAAGGGAGCGCATTAGTCTGATCTTGGAGATAAGTGCGATATTTTTATCTCTCCAGATGGGTGTTTAGTTTTGAACAAGCTGTATTTGTCAGATGCAGTCCAGCATACTACTTCTTAGCTTGATCCCTGGTCGATCCAATGCTCCCAGTTAGCTTGAAACTTTGAACAGTTTTCCATCCCCCCATTCCTTCCACTTCTGGTCATTAACTGATAACAGGCTTAATGCCGTTGGTGCTAATTATCCTCAGTTTGTCTGCTCTGCAACTGATATTCCATGCCGTAAGTTTTTGAGACCTTATCCAAGTGTTCTGTAAGGCTGGCAAGCTCTTTATCTGATCCTGCTATTCCATCAATATCACTGCGAAGCGGAGGTTGTATATGATCGTTCAGCCACCAAAGCAGAAAGATCCTTATGATGTTCCAGTGCATCAGCCATGATTCTCTCAAGGAAGATAGTTGAAAAGAGTGTGTGAGAGTAGACAGACCCATCCTTACACCAACTGTTTGAATCGAATCCATTCTCCAATGTTGATGTTGTAGTACACTGTACGTGGCCCTAGCTGTACAGTGTTTGAATGCGCTCTGATCCGGTTTGCATTGAGCTGAACAAAATTCATGGTTTGCCCACAAAGCACATGCCGACAGCCTGTCAAATGCCTTCTAAAATCGATAAATACGTGGTAAAGTTCTTTGTTGATGTTGAAGGTACCAGCTACACATAGTAGTCAGAGGTTGAATATCAGTTTCTGTTGTGGCTGCGCCCTGCTCTGAAACCTGCTTGTTCCTCAGCAATGATGGTCTCTGCTTGTGGCTTCATCTAATTCCAATATTATCTGCAGCATGACCTTTGCTGGTGACATATGAGGCTTATTGTGCAGTAATTATGCATTGTTGTAGATTATCCTTTCTTGTGGAGGGGTGGATGATGAGTGACTGCCGTCCATGGGTTGGCCATTTTCCTGTCTGCCGACTTGATGGAAAACTTTAACAAAAATTAAAAGAAAGTGAAGAAATTGGATTAGAAACATCAAAATCATTATTAGTAATGCAGTACATGGACTGAACACGTTAAAAACACTTATTTGTTAAAAGAACCGCAAATAGATCCGCCAGAACCACAAAAAGCAAGTACCTAAGCAGTGTAATGAATTAAACGTATCTAATAACCCACAGCTAATAAGCAAATTACAACAAGAGGAAATTACAAAAAACAATCAAAAAGCTTAAAAAAACAAATCCGCCTGGTCAAGATGGGAATCACAAAACAAAAATATCAATCAGTTTCATCTAATGTTCTAGACATAATGCGAAATAATTCAATTTAGTATTAATAACAGGTTATATATCCCTGTGACAGGAAAGAAGGAGTGAATGTCCCAATCTATAAAAACGGATCATATACAACCCCGAAAACTACAGAGAATAACGTTGACAAACACTAATTGAAAATTTTTTTTGTCAAATACTGAACCATAGAATTTTCTGAATAATTAGAAAATAACAATAGTATAAGTCAGAGAACAAGCTGATTTCAGAAAAGCATGCAGAACATCGGAACCATATACTTCCCTACTTAACGAAGTTAATAGTATATGTGTAACAGAAAGTAAAAACTAAAAGACTTTATTGCTGCATATGTAGATTATCCAGAAAGCGTTTGATATGTGGTGGGCACGAGGGTCTTCTATATAAGTTAAACGAAATAGGAATAACATGCAAAACTTTTAATGTCATTAAAAACATGTAGATCCCCAATGCAACAATATTAAACAAAAATACAAGGCAAACACACAATGAAATCATAGTCAAAAAGTGTGTTACATCATGGCAATTACATTAAGTATTCTACATATATAATGTTAATGTCAATTGAAATAGTTCAATAAACTTATGAGAAGATATCGCCATATATAACCTGCAAAGACAAATACTTGTTCACATCAAAGCAGATGACCTGGAAATTGCTATCACAACCCAAATAGTCTCAAACTAAACTGAATAAACTGCAAAGAATACTGGTTTATCAAAGTTGGGTTAACAGATAAACAAAACAAAAGCAAAGGTAATAGTCTTTACTTGATCACCTCCAAAAATTCCCCTGTTTTACCCTATGGAGCAGAAGTTTGTTTTCCTTTTTTTGATTAATGGGATACAGAAACTCATATTGAAAAACTGTTCAAAGCATGCTTATCCATCATTTATTGATGAGAATTTCATGTAAAATTTAAGTAAACAAATTATAGAGTTTCACAAAAAACAGCCTTAAGTACTACCCACTTGGTGAATTAAGGGATTTTACCACTGACTGCCTTAAAATCATGATGCCAGATAATATCCATTTGGATATCATTTGACAGAATCAAACAGACTCTATAAATTAGAATAGTATACGATTTATTTCTATACAGAAAACATACTACTCCGATAAAATGGTAAACACAGTGAAAAATATTCTGTACACAATTGGATTCAAACCATTTCTGGAAGAATCAAGGCACTCTTAATGTTCACGGTTTGATTATGCTGTTAGAAGAAAACTTGTAGGACATGTATAAAACATTTTGGAACTACACAAAGAAAAGAGTTGCAAAACACAATTTTTATATGATTTTGCTTCCAAGACTACAGATTGGAACCATACTATAAACTCTGAAACAAAACTCAGAAGAAGACATATTTGTTAAATTACGCACAAGCCTGTCACATTTAAATGATAGAGAAAGGGATACACCAAATAGATCCAGAGAGGACAGAAAATGTAGACACTGTAACCAAATTGAAGATGAATATTCATATACACTTGATGAAAGCATTTTAATTATAACTCAGACAAATAATTTGTTTATAAAAATCAAACGTAAAGACAAGAAATGCAAAAACAGTGTACATAAATAAAGTGACAATATATCACTAGTTGATAATTACCAGCAGATAACATCAGATCTTGGAAGAGTGTTTTGAAAAAAGAGAAAAAAAGAGAAGTAGAAAACAACATGTTTTTTAGTGTACCTCACTTTTAGCCAAAATAGATAATAATTATAGTTGATGTTTTTGTTGTGTCAAATAAGTCTACATGACTTAAATGGCAATAAAATAATCTGAATCTGAATCTGAATCTGAATCACATCACCCTGTACCCCCCATCCCCCCTACACACACAACAGAAACACATCACCCCTACCCCCCATACCCCCTTACAATACACACACACAACACAACACACAACCGTACCCCCCATACCCCCCTACACACACACACAACCCAACATACATCACCCCGTACCCCCACTTCCCCCCCAACACACACACACACAACACACATCACCCCTGTTACAGTATGTGACTGTTTTCCAATCCTTGATATAAGTGCTAGGACTCCAGGTATGATGAATTGAATATGATGCCAATCTGTTGGGAATTTTTGGAATCGATATTTTATGACATCCTTGCACACAACACCGGTTGTTTTGAAAAATTGAATAGGAATTTACTTTTGTTCAAGCTTTTTTCTTTCAAGTGTTCACACAAAGAAATCAACCTTGCTGAAGGATTTGAAGAAAGAAGACTGCACTATGTGGACTCCTACAAACAAGGATTATCCACCTTAAAAACTGAGTGAGAATCAAACCTGATGACTTATCGGATCAAGGGACACATCTCTTCCCATACTAAGCCACCTAAGCATCCTGTTTTTTCTCCACAGGCTTAACGTAAGTGGAAATATGTTATTGTTGGGCATTCTTCAGTTTAACACAGTGAGGTGAACTATGAACATGCACGCTGGATGCACCTTCGGAATGAGGACTATAAACCGAGGCCCCATGTTCAACACCTCATACGGAACATCTTGCGCATCAACGACGTTAAATCCTGGACTGCTATTACGAAGAGTAGCATTGTGTTCCTGGAAACAGATTACAAAATTTACTAAATCGCCAACAACACGGGGACTGGATGTAAAAATCACATTAGTGCTTATCATTAACTTCGATATGAAAGAATAAATAAGAAAATTAGCCTCCATTCCCACCCAACCAACACACCACTCAACACCATTCACCCGTATCCACTATCCACCTACACACACACAACACAACACAACACACATCAACCCGTACCCTCCAATCCCACCTAGCAACACACAACAACAACACACATCAACCCCCATACCCCCCATCCCACCTACACACACACAACACAGCACAAAACAACAACAATAAAAAAACAGTGAATGGTGTAGGGAGAAGAGTTTTGTGTTCTCTGTGATGTAGGGGGATGGGGGTACTGGTGGTTGTGTGTTGTTTGAGTGTAGGGTGGATCAGGGGAACACAACACACAACACATAGTACCCCCCATCCCCCTACACACACAGCACACAACACAACACACATCACCCTTTACACCCCACCCCACCTACACACACAACACAACACACATCATATGTACACCCCATCCCCCTACACATCCACCAACAACCAACACACATCAACCCCTACACCCATCCCCTTCACAACAAACAACAACAACACCACATCTCCCTACCCACTTACCCTCCCCACTACACACACAACACACACAACACATGCATCACCACGTAAACCCATCCCCCCTACACACACACACACAAACACAACACAACACCCATCATGCCCTACCCCCCCCCCCCCCCATCTCCCCTACACACACACCTACACAACACACATCACCCCGTACCCCCCCATCCCCCTACACACACAAACACACACACAACACACAACACAACCCAACACAACACATATCAACCCCGTACCTCCACCCCCCCTGCACACAACACAACACAACACAACACACATCACCCTTATGGGGTCGTGGATATTCTGCAGTTGTGTTGTTGTTGTTGATTTGTTGTTGTTTCGTGATCGTGGTTTCTGTTTCTGCCTGCTAGCTGTTGTTGTTGTTTTGGGGTCTGGTGTCTGTTGACTGTGTATTTTGTTGTTGTTGTTTCGGGGTCGTGGCGTCCCACTAGCAGGCCAAGTGGGTGCCGGGGAGGGGGGGGTGGGGGCGAGGATGTCCGTCATCTGGTGGACCACATGGAGGTCTTTCAGGCCTCAGACCACGACTCTCTGCTGTGGGCCTTTCCAGGGCCATCGGGCCCGCTGTGTGGGATGCGCAATGGCTTTGACCTTGACCCTGACCCGCTGTGGTGGATGCGCAAAGCTGAGACCTGACCTTGATTGCCTCGCCCGGAGCGGGGCAGAGCTGCTGGCCTCATCTGCTAAGGCTGCCACCACATCGTGGGCACTGAGGTGGAGCCCATTCTGGGAACACAGCTTCTGAGAACGCTGAAGAAGAAGCCAGCATCCTGTCGGCACACCTGGGCGCAGCAGTTTCTCCTCTCCCCCCCACCTGGTGCAGTTTCAAGCCCTGAAGACTGGTACTCTCTTCCACCACATGGCATTGACTGTCAGACAGTCAGGACGTCCAACCAGGGCCACACAGATACGCTGTTGTCCTGACAAGGACCAGAACATGACCAGCACCGGTCCCTCACCCCTTGCCTCGTTGATGGAGCGTCCCAGCAATTAAGTAAGCCACTTTTTGGAGACCTGCCTGCACGCTTCAAATTGACAGCTTATGCTTTCCCTTTGACCAGTAGAGTTGCCTCTAACTGGCTCCCACCATGCTTGCCACAGAACAAATGAACAAAAAAAGTGTAGGGGCTTGTGTTCAATTGGTAGTTGTTGGTCATTTGTCTTTGGTTGTTTTTTTGTGGATTTTTCGGTGGATGGTGTATCTTTTAGGTCTAAATCTTGTAAAATTGTCAGTTTATTGTGATCCCAGCTGGAAAACTGTTTTTCTATTCCTGATTTCTTCTGGCAGCATCAGGCTCGTTCATTGAAAACAGAATGAATGTAGATCGGTGAAGTGGAGTGGGTTCTGCAGTTTATTTGGGGTACTGGTGGTATTCAGTGTTGTATTCTAGCTGGACTACTCAAGGTGGGAACAGGGCCGTGTTCCTTGTCACCAGGCCGGACAATGTGTTTCCTTAGCAACGGTCCTCATAAACGGCTGGCAGACAAGAGTGTCAGGGACTCACCCAGTCCTGTCCTGCACTGCTACATAAGGCTAGCGCTCAACGCGCATTGTTTCTCTTGTTCTTTTAGTTTACGGATAATGCAGCGAGCACTCGAGTTCTTTTTTAGCAATCCGGTCCCCGTGTGCGTGCGGTTTTGTCATGTTGTTGTCTTTTTTCCTTTGCACAATAAAGGTGTGGCCTCCTCTTCCGAGGGAGGAGCAGGGTGGTTGGCGTGTGCGCCGGGTGGTGTGATGCCTTCCGTGCAGTTGGACCTGGTTTGAAGTCTGCTCCATGGACATTTAGGGAGAGGGGAATTGCACAGGTGTTAGCTGGTGTGTGTGGTGTGTGTGTGTGTCAAAAGTCAAACTATTATTTTCAGAAGGTACATTGAATAAAGCATGCCATTATGCATTTTTACATCAAGCCATCTATCTAACAAAAAACAACACCAATAATAAAAGGTAATATTATATGCAGAATAGAATGAAAAAGACCTAATCTAATGGTAAACTATACAAATCAAAATCATGAAAAACAATAAATATGCACTATGTGGAATTAAAAACAAAACAAAACACCCCAAAAAATATAAACCATAAAATTCAAATAATTCAAACATCTTGAAGAAAAAATCCGTCATAACACAAACAAGCAACAAAGAAAAACCAAACCAAAAGCAAAGGAAAACAAAAACAGAACAAAAAAATTTACAAAAAACACCACAACTGCTTCCCTCCCCACCCCCCCCCCACACTCACTCACACACATACACACCAACCCCCTTCAAACATACAAACAACTGAATAAAACAACAACCAACAAATGAAATAAACAAGACAACACACAAGAAATAAACAATCAAACAAACACAAACACGCACACCAAACAACACCAGCGACAATAACTAACATTGGACAAGAATAACATCCAAGACAAATGAAGAACAATATAGAACTAACAAAGACCAAGAAAAAGAGTCCCAAAATACCCCTTCCCCCTACCCCAAGAAACCACCCAAACCCAAAACAAACAGCAAAGCAAATAAACCAGAACCCCACCCCCACTCAACCACCAAAATAACAACAACAACAAATGGAAATAAACAGAGGAAACTGATGTATCCAACTAAACACTTACAACACAAACACAAACACATCCTCACCCCATATCCCCTTCACACACCTAATATACTCATATATAAGGAAACCAAGAATAACCAACAGCTATTGGATTCATAGCAAAGAAGTATAACAAAGACATCCATTCCTCCCTTTCCCCTGGTCAATCCACGCATGTACATGTAGACTTTTTGATTTGAGGCAGACCAACGTTAATCCTTCGATTCAAATAATAAATTCAGACATGCAAAACCACCCATCATTACTAACGTCAGCAATAACAATTTAAGCATCAACTAATACAAATGAAACAGAAACTTACAGGACAAAATTAAATAAATCAGCCTATTTTTGTGTAGACACAAAAGAACTTAAAAAAAGGCCAAAACAGCAAAAAGTAAAAAACCAAAACCGAACCAATTACAAACACACACGCACATCACGACACTTGTAAGGTCTACACACACAACACACACACACATCACACGACACAGCCAGATTCAAATTGTGTTGGGGTCGATATCATGTCAACCCATATGTCGATCAATGCTTACACATGTACTCTATATGAATATGAAAACTTGGATCATATCTGATTTTAACGACAAGAACAACGTCAGTAACACTTTAATCACTCTCTTAAGTTTACAAGTCGTGTTCTGTATTTTTATTCATGAAATATCTTTTTAGATGTGTTTTATACTGATTGTTGCTTTTAATACATTTCAAATTTTGGGGGAGTCTATTCCATAGGTCACTGTGTGTGTGTGTTGTGTGTGTGTGTGTGTGTGTGTGTGTGTTGTGTGTGTGTGTGTGCGTGTGTGTAGCATATTATGATGGATGTATCTATTCTAGCTGTGTGATGGTAGCACAATATTGTGGGGGGGGGGGGGGGGTATCTATGTTATACCACTTTAAGTCACGGCAGATTTTTCTCTATGAAAATCGGGCTGCGTGTTATTATGTATGTATTCTATCAGTGTAACTGTAGCATGTTGTTATATATGTATCTCATCTATCAGTGCGACTGTAGCATGTTATTATGTATGTATACTATCAGTGTAACTGTAGCATGTTATTATGTATGTATACTATCAGTGTAACTGTAGCATGTTATTATGTATGTATGTATACTATCAGTGTAACTGTAGCATGTTATTATGTATGTATTCTATCAGTGTAACTGTAGCATGTTATTATGTATGTATTATATCAGTGTAACTGTAGCATACTGTTATGTATGCATTATATCAGTGTAACTGTAGCATGTTGTTATGTATGTATCTCATCTATCAGTGTCACTGTAGCATGTTTTTATGTATGCATCTGTTTTATCAGTGTAACTGAAGAAAATTATTATGTTATTTAAAAGTAACAATAAGCAAATAAATAAATAAATAAATAAATAAATAAATAAAAGTCCTTGGATGGACTGTGGACCGAGGCCCCGTGTGTGGGCGCCCAGAGCGTCTTGTGACACGTTAAATCCTGTTCCGCTTTTCGTTGTAAGAGGGGGCCATTGTGTGCCGGTGGGAACAGATGACGGAATTTGCAGGGTGCATGCACACGGGGACTGGATGTGAAGGAAAGGTGCGTGGGTGCTTGTTCCATTATCCTCGATAAAAACTTCTTTTTTTTTTAATAATAAAACCATGTTATGTGTAACACACGGGACATCGGTTTGTCGTCTCATCCGAAGGACTAGCTCCCAGACCACCACTCATGGTCTAATGATGGGGGAAAGTTTCGGGCCCAAAAGGGTATTGAACTACCGCGTTTGCATAACTCGTGCGTGCGTGCGTGCGTGCGTGCGTGCGTGCGTGCGTGCGTGTGTGTGTGTGTGTGTGTGTGTGTGTGTGTGTGTGTGTGTGGTTGTGTGTGTGTGTGTGTGTGGTGTGTGTGTGTGCTGTAGCATAGTATGATGGATGGATCTATTCTAGCTGTGTGACCGTAGCACATTATAATGGTGGGAGGAAGGGGGGGTAGATTTTTATCTATGGTTATACCACTTTAAGTCACGGCAGTGCTTACATACGTGCGTGTGCGCGCCTGGATTTGAAATCTGTTGTTCATTATGTTTAAGGAGAGTTGCATGCCTGTAAATGATTGAGTGCAAGCGCTTCGATTTGTTTGTTTTTATGAGATTCAGCGCTATACGAATTCCATTTTATTATTATTATTATTATTATTATTATATTATTATTATTATTATTATTATTATTATTATTATTATCATACCTTTCAATTTGCAAAACCTGTTGATTGAAACTGGTTGCCTGTGAAAGTGTAGGTTGAATGCAAAAATAATACAAATGGACCCCCCCCCCTCCCCCAACAAGAAAAATACACTACATAACTCGTAAGTACATACACGCACGTATACGCGCGCACGCGCGCACGCGCACACAACACAACACACACACACACACACACCTCGCACACGCAACGCAACGCAACGCACAACACACCACATTCATAACACATACACACGTACATACACGCGCGCCATTAAAATGAAAATGAAAGAATAAATAATAAAATGTCACACAAATTATATCAGGTAACAATATCACCCGTTCTTTCATGTTCATTACTTTTAAATTCATGACAACAACATCCAAAAAAACTGACAACCTCACCCACCCCCCCCCCCCTACCACACACACACAAACAACAAAGAATCAAACAAGGAAACAAACAAACAGAAAAAGCTAATACCCATCCCACCCCCACCCCTCCCACAAAAAAAGAAAAAAACAATCAACAAAAACATCAACAAAAGCAAAAACAAAAACCAAAAACCAAAAGTTCCCAAACAACAAGAAGAAAAGACTATGCATCCATACCTAATGCATCGCCACTACTGTCAGCAGTTCTATCCCTCCTCTCCTCTTAGCATGCATGAACATGTATTGATATGCGCTCATGTTCTTAAAGTAGTGCTTTTCAACATTTAAAATGGGTGTGTACTGTGTGTGTTGTGGTCGTTGTTCGTCCTTGATTGGTAGTGTGGAATTAGGTGTCGCCTGCGCGCCAGTCAAGTCAGTGTAACTATCGTCTTGCTGCAGTGCTGTATCATGCATCAACAAGATCAAACTACAACTCTATTATTTCATAATTACATTGAAACTCAAGCAATATCCATCTCTTGCTTATTTTTATTCAATCGTCTATCTAATAGTGACAACAAATTCAAAAAACGTTGCATGCATTCTGGTAACTTTTTTTCATGACCATAAGTTAACCAACTCCAAGATCAGTCAGTCTGTCTGTCTGCCTAGTGACCAGGCGTCTGTCTGTTCTCGCTGTCTGTCTGCTGTCTGCCTCATGAACCACGTCTTCTGTCTTACTTTTTTCTGACCGTCTGTCATCTGCATGTCGTCCTGTCTGTCTGTCTGTCTGCAGCCTCAATGCAGAGGTGCTGTCTCAGTTTCTCAGGGAACTAACCCCGAGTGCCTGTTTCTACATGAAGGAATAGCGTGTTGCCTCCCCTGCTGCTATGGCAACAGCTGACAGGAGGAAGCTGACACTGCTGTCAGGAGAGGGGAGAGGAGGGAGGTCAGTGCAGGCGACATGTCTGGTCAGTCATCAGCAATGAATGCCTGGTGTTTTCTGACGTTTTCTTCATGCACCTTTTATTTCTAAGTATGACGTGAAAGAATGGATGATATAGTAGGTGAAGTAATTTGTTTGTTTGATGTTTTATGATTTTATTTTTTTTAATTCTTAAAACATTCTTTACCTGAGTGTGCGCGTGCGCGCATGCACGCATGTGTGTATGAGTGTGTGTGGTATTGCGTGTGTATATGTGTTGGTGTGCGTGTGTATGTATGTGTGTAATTTTTATTTTCCAGTGTATTATTTGATTGCTTTTCCTCTTTTTACTGGTACAATTTATTGGTAAAGGTTGCAAGAATGTCGTGTTTTTCGTAGCAGTCCCCGTGTGTACGCAGTTTTGTTAATTTTGTCTTCCGTTCCCACCGCACACAATGGCCTACTCTTCCGAAAAGCGGAACGGGTTTAAACGTTTGCGCAAGATGTTCTGCGTGCGTTCGCACACGGGACCTCGGTTTATAGTCTCATCCGAAGGACCTTTGGGGAGGGTAGAGTCTGTAATGATGTGAACTTCATGAGAATCGAACCCAGGTCATCAGATTGCAAGTGCAATGTTCTAACCAGTAGGCTATCTTCTGTGTGTGTGTGTGTGTTGTGTGTGTGTGTGTGTGTGTGGTGTGTGTGTGTGTGTGTGTGGTGTGTGTGTGTGTGTGTTGTTGCATGTGCGTGTGTGTATCAGTGACAGAAATAGAGGGAGAGAGAATGTGTGTGTATATGTGTGTGTCCGTGCGTGTGCGCCGCAGCGCGTGTGTGTGTGTGTGTGTGTGTGTTGTGTGCGCGCGCGTGCATGCGTGCATGTGTGCGTGTGTGTATATGTGTATGCGTACGTCAAGTCAAGTAAAGTCATTTTTTTTTTTCCAGATAGTAAATAGAAAAAAGCAATGCTTTCTTTTTTCATAAAGGGCCCTTAATCTTTTTTGGAAAAAAAAAACCAACTTAAATCAATTTTAAGTAACTACATTATTATCAAAAACCAATAATAATAAAACTAATTAAAAAAGAAAAATTTAAAAATAGAAAAAAAAAAAGGGAAAACACCACAAAACCCCCACACACACAACACACACACACACACACAAAACACACTACACACACACAACCACCCCAACACACGGCGCGCGACGAAAAAAAAATTTAAAACCTCGACAAAAAACATTGACCCCCCCCCCCCCACCACCCCCCCCCAAACAAGAAAAAACACTGCTAACTCGTGCAAACAAAACCCCGGCGAAACGTACGCACACACCACACACACAACACACGCACAGCAAAACCGCCACGAAAACGCAACAAAACCAAAAAACCAACCCAACCCTTTCCCAACACAAAAAAACACAAAACAACACAACACACACCACATTCATATCCCATACACTTTTCTTTAACACGCTCACCTTTAAAAAAACTTTGTACTCACTTACTTTTTGAATTACAAAAAAAATGAAAGAAAACATAAAAAGATTCAAAAAAAATTAATAAGGTCCCCAATATTACCCCTTTTTCTTGTCATATTTTTTAATTTAAATGAAAAACCAAAAACAAAAAGTGATCCCCCTCCCCCCCCCCCCCCCCCCTTTTAACCCCGAAAAAATTTCCCCAACCAAAAAAACAAAAAAAAAGAATAAAAAAGGGAAAACAAAAAAAAACCCGGGGGGGGGGGAAAGGGGGAAGGGGGGGGGGGGGGGGGTTTGGGTGAAAAACCCATAAAAAAACAATAACAACCCAAACATACAGAAAAATAAAAAATAGTGTACATATATCTATGTTTGACTTACATAATGAAAAAAAAAAAAGCCCCAAACCCAAAAAAAAGCCCCAACCCAACGGGACTACACAAAAAAAACCGTGTCTGTGTCTGGTGTTTATTTATTTTTTTTTTTATTTTTTTGGGTTTATTCTTTTATATCGAGGATAAGGGAAAAAGGCATTCATGTCTTTTTAGTGTATGGGGTTTTTTGAAAATTTTTGTAAACTGTTTCCCCGGCACAAAAAGGCCTATTTCCCGAAAGGGGAAAAAAAATTTAAAACGTGTATTGTGTGTGTTTGTATTTTGTGTGGGGGGTTTGTATGTATGTGTGTGCATGTGAAAATGTGTGTGTGTGATGTGTGGTGTGTGTGTGTGTGTGTGTGTGGTGTGTGTGGAAATGTTTTTTTGGTTTTTCGGGGGTCTGTATTTTGTTTTGTACATTTTTTTTTTCCCATGTTTTTTTTTTTTGGCTTTCCTTTTTTTACTGGTACAATTTTTTGGGGAAAAAAGGTTTAAAAAAAATGTCGTTTTTTTTCTTTGCAGCCCCCGGGGTATGCATTTTTTGTAAATTTTTTTCCGTTCCCACCCGCACACAATGGACTACTTTTCCGAAAACCCAGAAGGGGTTTTAAAAACTTTTTGCGCAAGACTTTCCCTCCCGCGCGCGGCGCGCGCGCGGGGCGGCGGGGTGTGGGGTGTGTGTGTTTTGGGGTCTGTGTGTCTTTTTGGGGTCTGTGTGTTGTGTCTTTTTTGAGTGAAATGTGTTTTTTTTTTTCTGTGTTGTGTTTTGCTTAATTTTATTTCTGTTCACTAAAGTGAATTATGTGCGCCCTTGCATCGGGCGTGTGTGCATAGAGAAGAGGAGACAGAGTTTGTGTGTGTGGGGTTTTGTGTGTGTGTTTGGTGTGTGTGAGTGTGGGGGTTGTGTGTGGGTGGGGTGTTTTGGTGTGTGGTGTGTGTTGGTGTGGGTGTGTGTTGGTGCACATGGGGGGGGAAAGGGAAAACCCCTGTCTGACTCAACTGCAAAAGAAAGGTTTAACCCGGCGGGTTTTGAGAAAAAATCGAAACCCCCCCCCCCCCCCCCCCCCCCCCCCCCCCCCCCACCCCCCCCCCAAAACCTGTTCAATAAAGAATGGCACAAAGCGAGGGTGGGGGCTAGGGTTTGGGGTACAGAAAGCATAAGCTGTGATGGGGTGACAGTGGTTTGTGAAAAAGGCGGGAAAGAAAAAAAGGGGCTTGTATTTAAAGTCCTGATTGGGTCAGTGTTTTTTGGGGTTGTTAGGTATTCTTTTCCCCCAGAAAATAAAACAAGCTTCATTTTTTTTCTTTACACCCAGCTCCCCGTTTGAAATGCAGTTTTGTAAAGGGTTTCCCATCCGTTCCCTCTGGTTTAAAAATTTGATACTCTTCCATAAAGAAAAACAGGTTTTTGCCTGTGGGCAATGTGTTCTCCTGTGTTTGCTACGGGTTTTTGTTTTATATAGCTCATAGGATATTTTATATATAGTTTAGGAATGACTTTTCGCTGCAAGTTTCTCTCTCTCTCTCTTCCCCTCTTTCTCCTCTCTCTCTCTCTCTCCTCCTCTCTCTTCTCTCTCTCTTCTTTTCTCTCTCTCTCTCTCTCGCCCCTCGCTCGCTCGCTTTTGGGGTGGTGGGGTTTTCTTTACTGTAAGGGCCTTCCCAAACAAATTAAGCGCGCGTGCAAAAAAATGGGGGTATGTGTGGGTGATAGTGTTGCGGGGGCCGTGCGTGTCTTTGTGAAGTCAAGTAAATCAAGTCAAGTCAAAAAAAATTTAACCCTCCCTTAAAGGGCAGTTACAACCCTAAACAGGCACTTTGGTTACATTGTACAGAACCCTTAATCTCGAAAGAAAGGGAAAAGGGGAAAATTTCATATTGGTTTCAATTTCCCAAAGATAACTTAAAGTAAAAAAGATTACACACACCCACACACACACACACCCCAACACACACACCCCCACACACACACACACACACACCCCACACAACACACCACTCACCCCCACAACACAAACAGTTTCTTCAAACAATTCGCGCGCTTTTGTTTTTGTTGTTGCTGTTGTTTCGTTTTAAACTCGTTCACTATAAGTGATATTAGACAATGGGGAAAAGTGGGAGAAATTTTGGAAAAAAGAGAATAGTTTATGTGAGCCCGGAAATTTGGGTGTTGTCACTACTTGTGTGTGTGGGTTTTGGTGTGTGGTGTGTGGGGCATGTTGTGTGATTTTTTGTGTGTGTGTGTGTGGAAAGGTGTGTGTAAAGTATAAAGTGACAAAAACAGAGGGACGAGAGTGTGTATAAATATATAAAAATTTATTATATATATATATTAAAAATATATGTGTGTGGTTGTGGTGTCCGTTCGTGCCGCCGGCGGTGTGTGGTGTGTGTTTTGCGCGGCGTGCGGGGTACTTTGCATGCTTTCGTGAGTGCGTGTGTGTATATGTGAAATGCGGGGGAAAAGTAAGTCCAAGTCACATTTTTATTTCCAAAATAGAAATTGAAAAGCATGCATTTCCCTTTTCTTCACAACCCAAATCTATCATTAGGAAAAAAAAAACAACATGATCAATATTAGAAAATAAAATTATTATCAAAAACCAAAAAATAATAAAACTAACCCCAAAAGAAAATTAAAATAAAAAAAACAAAGAAAAACACACACAAAACCAACACACACCCCCTCAACACCACACACACACACACACCAAAACACACCCCAAACACACACACCCCACCCACACACACATATTCGTAAAACATAGCCCTCGAAATATACCCTTTCAACATTAAAAAAAATGTAAAAACAAATGAATCAGGTTACAATATTACCCGTTTTTTGGTTCAAAAATTTATAATTAATGAAAACCGCACCACAAAGTCGTCCCCCCCCCCCCCCCCCCCCAAAAAAAAACAACCCCAAACCCAAACAACAAAAAAAGGGAAATCAAGAAAGGAAAAAACAAAAAACAGAACATGGGGGGAGGGGGAGGGGGGTAAAGGGTTTTTAGGAACTTTAAAAAACAATGACAACCCAACTCCCGAAGATGAAAAAAAAAAAATTTTACAAAAAAAAAACAAAGTGAACATACTTCTTTGAACCCCTACATAATAAAAGAAAAAAGCCCAAACCCAAAGGCCCCCAAAACTGACTAGACTGTCAAACCAGGGTGAGTTTTGGTTTTGTTTGTGTGTGTTTATTCATTTTTTTTTTTTGTTTCTTTTTTTTTATCGAGGAAAATTGGAATGAGCACGCATGGCTTTTTTGTGTATGCGGTTTTGTAAATGTTGTCATCTGTTTCCACCCCCAACAAAAGGGCCAAATTTCCCAAAAAACCCGGAAAACAAGTTTAAGTGTGTGTGTGTGTGTTGTGTATGTGTGTGGTGCGTGTGTGCGCGGTATGTGTGTTTGTGGGTGTGCACCATGCATTCCTCTGTCAAACGGGTGTAGACCTTGGCCGGCTGATCGGGGTTCGGGTCTGTTCGTCTGTCTGTTGTCTGTCTGCCCTGCCCGGTCTGTCTGTTTTCCCTCATGACCGGGGGTTGTTTGCCCTGTTCCGTCTGCCCTGTTGTCTGCTTCAGGGGACCACGGTCATTTTTTCTGTCTGCTGTTCGTCTGTCTGTTTTGCCTCAGTACCAGGGTCGTCTATCTCTCCGTTTGTTTTTTGTCTGCCCTGTCTGTCTCATTCCAGGTCCCCTGGCCGGGTTCAAAAGGGAAAAACCTAACCCCTGAGGGGCCTTTTTTTCTACAGGGAAAAAATTTGTGTGTTGCCCCCCTTTGGGCTGCTAGGCAGCGGGGTCTGGCGCCCGCCCTCTGGGGAGTTTGTTTGCTTCAGAAAATGACGGTTTTGAGCAGGGAGGGCAAAAACCGTTCTCTGAAGTCGGGAGTATTTTCAATGCCTTTGTCCCTTTTTCACTTTGGGGGCCAACCCAAAAGTTTTCCACCCCTGTCTGTCCTGGGCTAGCTTCTGAATGGAACCCCGGGTAGGGTTGGGAAGGTTTCAGCTCTGCTTAAAACAGCCCGGGAAGCCAAGTGTTTTTGGGTCTTTCCCCTCTTTTGAAATTTTCCTCTGGTGCCCCAGTGGGGGTGTTTGGGCGATTTTTTTCCTGTTCCCGAGGGAAGAAATGTATCCTTCCCATCGCCTATGCATAAATTTGTTGTCCATGTTTTTTGGTTCCCAAGGGAAAAAAGGTTTCGGGTTTGGGATGGTCTCAGGCCGAAGGCCAAGTTTTTTCTGAGATTTTCGTGTGGAAGGGTGGATAGTTTGCCCGAGGTACTCTCATATCCTCCAGCACTCCGACCCGGGTCAAAAGGGGGGGAAAGTACCCACTCACTCACTCACCCCTTGGTCGGGACGCCCGGGGGGGAAACCTGAAACGGTTGCTGCAAGTAGACCCCCAAATTTGGTTCTGCCCTTTGGGCTGTTTTTAGGCCCTTTTGGTACATTTGGGGCCCGGTTCCACTTTTTGATGTTGGATATCCAGCTTTTGGGGGTCCCCCCTCCCTCCTTGTCCTTCCCCCACCCTGCAGGATGCCCTTGACAGGTTGTTATCCCCTTGTTTTTGGGGCCCAAACCTTTTTCAGTTTCCTCCGTTTGACAGTTTTTAAAAATTTGGTTTTTTGGTTTGCCAGCCATTTCCCTCGATCTGCTGCCAAAACCGTAGTAAAGGGGTTTTTCGGCCCCTCTGTAGGGGGTGTTCGGGATCCGCCTGAGGCCTTCATCTAAAAAGGCCCTTTTTTTAAAGGTTCTAGATCGGCAGTAAGTGTCCATGCTTAAACGTGAAAAAGGGCAAGGGATGTGGACGAGTCCCTTGAGAGTTGACCTTAGTGTTTTTTCTGTTTTTTTGGGGTTTTCAAACTTTTCCCGCTTAGTAAATGGAGGAGAAGTCCCAAACAGAAGTCTGATTTTCCCCTTTTGGGCTCGAAACCTTTTTTTGGTGATGCCCTGCCCCAAAGGGGAACTTGAAAGTTTCTACCTCCTTATGCCTCCCCACTCATCTTGATGCGGTGGGAGGGGGTTGGGTTGTAACTTTTCACTGGGAAACTTGCTTTTTTTCCGTGCTGATCTTAACCGGGGGCCTTTTGGTGATGTTTCCCGGGGCTGGGGGTGGGGACCCTGGAGTTCTTCTTCACTGGGGCCCTTGAGATGTATCGTCTGTGAATCAAGATTCAGCCCGGGCCCCTTTCCTTTCCCATTGTGATTTTTGGTCTTGAAGTAAAGGAGGGCCCCCTGAAATGTTGTTCTCCAGGAAAAAGTTGAAAAAAACCGGGGGATAGGGGGCAGCCTTGTCGAACCCCAACTGAAGCCCGGGAAGAACTCCCCAAATTTTTTCCACCCATGAGGCCCTGCATTGGGAGCGTCATCGCCCCTGGATGACTTGAATAAGGTCCTCGTCGAAGTTATAGCCCTCTCAAAAATTGCCCCCAAGAGCTTCTTGCCAAAACCGGCGAAGGCCTTTTGAAGTCAATGAAGTTGTTGTAGAGCTGTAGTTGTTGGAAGGGGAAAACTTCTCTATGAGCATTCTGATGTGAAGTCCCGCTCGACAGTGCTTCGCTGGTCTAATCCTGCCTGTTCTTCTGATAGGATTTCTTTTTGCTTGTGGTTTTAGTCTGTTTAAAAGGGAATGCGTAGCATAACTTTGCCTTTTTGGGGAAAAAGGCTTTTTCAGGGGTTGATTGTTCTGTAATTTTGGCACTTTTTCAGTCTTGGGATAGTCTTAGTTTTGGGTTTTGGGGCTGTACTGGGGCGATTTCCCCAAAAATTGTTCCGATTTTATAAGATTTCTTCCTTTGCTTTTAACCCGGGTTTTTGGGTGTCGCTGCCTGCCCGCCGGGCATGCCTAAAAAGTGCTCCCCAGGTACGTGAACTCTTTAGTTTTTGGAAAAATTCTCCCTTCACTGGGGGCCCGGGGAGGGGGTTTGAATGTTCAAATGTCATAACCCCCTTTTCTTTTCTGACTGATTTTTTAGGCCTACTTTCTGTGCAAAAGTGCTGGGGGACGGGGTGTCTTCCTTGAATTTTGATGGGGGTATGTGAGAAACAGTGCCCAAATTGTTTGGCAAAATCTAGGTCTCAAGCGTTTTTGGGAAAGGGGGGCCCCTCTGTTTCCCCGGGCTGTCGGCTGTTGTCTGTCTCATTTCCCAAACAAAATTTTCCCGGTTTTAAGAGTAGTGTGAATGGGGCCCTTTTTCTGACGCGGTTTGTACACTGAAACCGGTTTTGTTTTTTCCTACCTGCACGTTTAAGTTTTTTGTTTGAAAACTCTTAATGACTTGGATAATCGCCTTTGGGGGTATGCCCCTACACTTTATCGTGATCCTTTTCAAAGGCTTTTTTAAAAATTTTGAAGTTTTATTTACACTGTCTCTGGGCCCTTCCGTGCACTGTTTGATGGGTGTTGCGAGGGGTTTAAGTCGGTCTAAGCATTTTTTTCCTGGTCTAAAAACCCGCCTGTTCCTTTTGGTTTTTGGTCCACGCCTCTGAGATTCGTCCCTGATGAAACTTTTGCCCGAATCTTGCTGGGAAAAGGGTAGCAATGATTTTCCCCCAGTTGTTACAATTTTTGGGGGGCTCCCTTTTTTTGGGGGGAAAAAACTTCACGATGATCCCTTCCCGTCCAATTGCGGGAGCTGGTTTTTACTCCCCTATAGCTTTCAAAGAGTGGGTGTGGCTTTAGATGCAAAAATCGGGTTTGCTTTTTTAAAAGTTTTTCCCTTGAGGTTTCCTGGCCCGGGGTTTTCCATTCTTTGAGGGGGAGGTGATTGCGCTTTAATTTTCCTTCCTTTTAGTGGGGAGCTGTTCACAAATTTAGATCGCATCAGGATCTTTACATTGGCCCCTTCATTGGGTGGGGGTCGTTGAGAACTTCGCTGAAATGTTCTGCCCTCTTGCATCTTGGGTTTTTGCTTCCGTTTGGTTTGGGATTTGGCCTTTTTTATTCCCAGGATTGGGGGTTTAAAGGGGGTTGCTCCGGGTACTTGCCATGACAAATCCCTTTGTGATCTTATACCCCCTGTCCTTGGGTTTACCCTTGTGGGGCCTCCCCCGCTTGTCTTGCAAAACATCCATGTAGGTTACCGGGGGTGTCTGTTCTTTCCAAATTTTTCACGTTTTTGGGTTTTTTTCTCTGTACTTTTTTTGTAACCCCTTTTCTTAACCGCTTGACTTTTTTCTCTAAGTTTTTTTTCTTCAGTTCTCCCTGTTTTTCAAAGGTTTTCCGGGGTTGCTGTTTAAACCCTTTCTTCTCTTCCCCTTTTCTCTGTTCCAAGCACTTTTGTGGTTGTGTGTAGGCCCGGGGCCCCCCGGGCTTTTTTCCACATGGTGTTTTTATTTTGTCGTGTCAGGAGGATGTTTTTTCAGTATCCCCCCATTTCTTGGGAAATTTTTTTTGGGGTGGGGGGTTTTAAACAATCTTTAATTTGGGGTTGCCAGCTTTTCCCCCATCAAAAAAGTTGTTGTTTGTTTTTCCCGATAATTTTTTCTCGCTTCAATTTTTTGGGGTTTTCAGTGACAAGGTGGTGATCAATTTCCAACAACGGCCTTCCCCTCCTTACTTTTTCCTTTAGGAGCGATTCCCATGTCCCCCTTGGGTATCAGGTGGTTTGTCTGGTTTTTGTCTCCTTTCCAAAAGGGGGAACACTAGGTAAGCTTTGGATTTCAGGGTGGCCCAAAAATGTCCCTCAAAAGGGCCGGGTTTTTTTGTCAGGGAGAAATTTCCCCCAATCTTTCCTTTCCCTTTTTCAATTTTTGCTTCCAATCCTTCTTTTCCCTTTGGGTCTTTCTTGATTTGTGTTTTTCTTTTTGACTTTTTAATTTTGGTCACCCCCCCCACTAACCCCAAAGTTTATGGTTTGGGGTGTTTTCCATTTTTCCCTTTAAATTTTTCATAAAAAGTATCTTTGCTTTTTTCTCCACTGTCGTTTTTTGGGGATTTGCACCGTATTTATTGTGGTATTTTGGGATGGGTTACCTTTTTTATTCCCTTTTCCTCAAACACCTGCTGTTGGGTAGGTTTCCCCCCATCAGGCACTTCTCCATTTATGATAATTTCTACTCCCCCAAAAGGTGTTTGGGGTAAACTTACCACCCGTACAGCCTGTTCTCCTTTTGTGGGGTTTGTATTTGCCTGATCCTGTCCCTCGGCTTTCAAATTTATTCCCAGAATTTTGCAAATTGGGGGTCTATCTTTGCTGTAAAATTTTGCTGGTTTTTCCCGTTTTTTGGAAAATGGTTCCCATTCCAGAAAACCTTTTTGGTCTTATTTTTGGGGGCTTAAGACTTTTCCCTCTCCCGTCAGTGGCTTCCCCCCGGCTTTCAAACCATGACATTTAAACGAGCCCTCTTTTTGTTTTCTCGGGGAAACCCGCCCAACCCCTTTGTTTATTTTTTTTTGTTGCCGTTTTCCCTAACAAATGTTTTTTCTTACGAACAGGGTTTTTAGCCCCGTGTTTAACCCCCCACCTGGGGGGGGGTTTCAACCCTTTGTCCCTTTTTACACATGCCCGGGTTTGGGGGGCAGAGGGTCCCCATTTTTGCGATTTCCCTTTTCAAAACATTACCGGGAGTCCCCCGGGGTAAGCAAAAAGTGTGGCTTTCCTAATCTTCTTTAGCAAAACGTTTTTCGTGGGTGGGGGGAAGGGGTCCAATTTCGGCAATATTGTCAGTAATTAAGCAAAAGAATGCCCCAGAAATTTTTTAACGTTTTTGTTCCTGTACCTTTTTTTTTTCTAAAGGAATGTGAAAGAATGGTGTTTTTAAAGGGGTTGAAGTAAATTTTTTTGGGTTTGACTTTTATGATTTTTAAAAATTTTTTTTTTAATTTTTAAACAGTTTTTCCTTTGTGGGGTGCCGGGGTGCGCGCATGCAAAGCATATGGGAATGAGTGTTTTGTGGGGTGCGTGTGGGAAAATGTTTTCGGTGGGGGTTTTGTATGTATTGGGGTGGTTTCATTTTTTTTTTCCAGGGATTATTGTTTGGGTTTCCCCTTTTTTTTTTACTGGTAAAAATTTTTTTTGGGGAGGGTTTCCCAAAAATGTAGCGTTTTTCGTAAAAGTCCCCCCTTTTTAAAGCAGTTTTGTAAATGGTTTTTTCTTCCCTTCCCCCCCTGCCACAATGGGCTAATTTTTTGAAAAGGGAGAACGGGTTTTGCGTTTGCGCAAAATGTTTTTGTGTGCGTTGCGCACGGGGGCCCCGATTTATAGTTCATCCGAAAGAACCCCCTTTTTTGGGGGGAGTGGGTTTGTAAGATGTTATCCCCCGAGGAAAAAAACCCTTTTGAACGAGATTCGAAACCCAGGTCAGCGATCCAAACACAATGATATTTCCCCCTAAACCCCTAGGCTTTTCCCGTTCCCCGTGTGGTGTTTTTGTTTGGGGTTTATTTTCCCCTTTTTATCAGGTTTAAAGGAAAAAACACTATGTGCTTTTTTCATCAAGTCCCCCCGGGTATGGTTTTTTTTTAAATTCCCTTATAAGTTCCCCCCGGCAAAACAATGGCCCAACTTACCCCAAAAGGGGAAAAGGAATTTTTCTGTGCGCAAGATGTTTTTTGCGCAGGGTTTTGGGACACGGGGGCCCCCGGTTTATTTGTCTCACCGAAAACTTTTGGGGGGAGTTAAATCTGGCCCAAAGATTGTTAAATCCCGGGGGAAAAAATCCCCTTTAACGGGAAACGAACAAGGTCCCTCAGATTGCCAGTGCAATGTTTTTTGTGGGTGTTGTGTGGTTTTGTGTGTGTGTGTGCGCCCTGCGCGTGCGTAGTTTCGGCTGCGTTCCTGTGAGGTGTGTGTTACGTGTGTGGGGGGGGATAATGTAATAAGCAACGTGCTTTTTTATATCTAGTCTCCCTGGGGAATTTGGGGGTTTTTTTAATGTTTTCATCTGTTTCCCCCCGGCACACAATGGCCTACTCTTTTAAAAAAGCGGAAAAGGATTTTTAACGTGTGCGAAAGGTCCTGCGTTTCATTCGCAGCGGGGGGGGGCCCCGGGTTTTTAAATTTTCAACGGGAAAGGGCTTTTGGGGAGACGAATATTTACTGTTTTGGGACTTCCCGGGGATCGAACCCCGGGATCAGATTGCCCCCCAAAGTTCCCAAAACCCTTAGGCATCCTCTGGTGGTCTGTTGTTGTGGGTTGGGGTTTTGTGTGTGTGTTTTTTGTGTTTTTTGTGTGTGTGTGTGTGTGTGTGTTGGGGGTTTTGTGTGTTGTGTGTGTGTGTGTGTTTTGGGTGTGTTGTGTTTTGTTTTGTGTTTGTGTGGGGTTTTTGTGTGGGGGTGTGTTTTGTGTGCCTTTCTTTGAGCCCCCCCCCCCCCCCCTAACCCCCCCCGCGCAAAAGGGGTCGGTCCCGTTGGCCCCAAAAAACCCCCCAACCCGGGTTTGGTTTTTGGGAAAAAAGCCCGGGGGTCAAGTTGATTTCGGCAAATCCTACTAGACATTGGCCTGAATAGAAGCTAGCATGGTTTGAGGTCAGCTGATTTTCCTGTCAGCTCTCTCAGAGATGCCCTCTGTGCCCAGTTCTCCACAGAAGGGAGGTCACGGGGAGGTCACGGGGAGGTCATGGGGAGGTCAGGTCTGTCAGCAGTGGTGCCCAGGACCTGGTCTGTGCCCAGGACAAACCTCCTTGACTGGGGGAGGCAGCACGAGGCACTAGGTGGCAGGTGGGCACAGGCTGAGCTCCCTGCTTGCCTGAGCTATCCCCTAACTCTGCCCACGAGCACACGCGCGCTAGCGTGCAAGGATACGTTCGTGGGTGTGTGTGTGTATATATGTATATTCGTGCACCAAGTCAAGTCAAGTCAGGTCACATTTTTATTTCCAGGTGGTACATTGAATAAGCAATGGATTTGCTTTTTTTTTCATCAAACCATCTATCTAGGAACAAAAAACAGCTTGATCAATATTTTGTAACTACCTTATGTTTATAACCAATAATATTAAAACTAACTCTAAAAGAGAGTCTGTCTGTCTGTCTGACTCTCTGCCTGTCTGCCTGTGTGTCTGTCTGTCTGTCTGCCTCAGTGACCAGGGTCTGTCTGTTTGTCTGTTTGCCTCAGTGACCACGGTCTGTCTGTCTGTCTGTCTGTCTGCCTGTCTGTCTGCCTCAGTGACCATGGTCTGTCTGTCTGTCTGTCTGTCAACCTCAATGCAGAGGTGCTGTGCTCAGCTTTTACAGGGGAACTAACCCCTGAGTGCCTGTTTCTACATGAAAGGAAATACTGTGCTGGTCTTCGTGACCCATTTTAATCTGACCCTCCTGCCGTTCAACAAATTGCACGTGATTCACGAACTGACACCACCCCCATCAATCAAGTCTAGTGTGTGTTGTTCTGCTACCATGGCAGTGAGAGCCGCGGACATTAGAGCTATGCTCGCACCTGAGAATTGTCAAAAACAGTACACGCTTGCTCCTGATATTAAGCAGTTTTTAACACACTTAGGCATTAATCGCCGCAAAACCAGACGGGGAACACGGGCAGGCCGACGTCATCGCCAGTGGTGGGCTTCCCTCTCCCGTGTCTCCCCCCTCACCTCTGACGTCACTTCTGTCACCCCTGACAACGCTTCTTCCCCATGCTGCCGTCCACCCGCCCTTTCAGCTGTTCACTGTTCTGTTGTTTGTGACTCTGATAATGTTTTTTGTTCTGATGATTATGATGTATATCATGATGTGTTTCAAAAACCGAATCCCCTAATCAGCACAGTTCTTTCACCATCTTCTACTCCTGATTCACCATCCAAACTCTTGTCTGTTCTTCTGCTAGCCCCATCTCCACCATCGTCTTCGTCCTCTTCCTCTGATGCTTGTCCAAACTCACCACTTTCATCTTCAACCTCTCCACCTCCTTCAGATCTCCTTCAAGTTTGTTTGTTCAATGTGCAGTCTGTCTGTCCAAATGGAAAAGCCGACTACATATCTGATTTCATCTCTGAAAAAAACATTGACTTAACCTTCCTCACCGAAACTTGGCTTAAACCACATGGCCATGACCAAAATAAAACAGCTGATCCTCCTGGATAAAAACCATTTCTTTCCCCCCCGACTCTCTCAGGAGGGGGATGCCAT
>CM054166.1:31896542-31921524 GCA_028751875.1 Rapana venosa
GCGCGCTCATCGCTCCTTGTGGTGGTGTTTTTTTTTACTGTAACGTCTTCCACAAATAAGCGCGCGTGCGCGAGGGGTTATGTGTGAGCGTGCATGCGTGTGTGCGTGCGTGCGTGTCTTTGTGAAGTCAAGTCAAATCAAGTCAAGTCAAAAACACTTTAATCATCCCATGAAGGGCAGTTACAAACTGACAGGCACATTGATACATGATACAGTATCATTATCTCGAAAGACACAGGAAAGACAATTTCATATTGGTTTCAACTTTCCAAGATAACTTCAAGTAAAAAGTATTACACACACACACACACACACACACACACACAACACCACACACACACAACACAACACACACACACACACACACACACACACACACACACACACACACAAAATTTCTTCAAAGCGTATTCGCGCGCGTTGTTGTTGTTGTTGTTGCTGTTGTTTCGATTTAAACGTCTGTTCACTATAAGTGATATTAGACAATGGGAGCAGATAGGGAGAAATGTATGAAAAGAGATTGTTTAGTGAGACCGGATTTGGTGTTGTCACTACTTGTGTGTGTGAGTGTGTGTGTGTGTGTCGGTGTGTGTGTGTGTGTGTGTGTGTGTGTGTGTGTGTGCATGTTGTGTGTTGTGTGTGTGTGTGTGAGTGTGTGTGTGGGTATCAGTGACGAAACAGAGGGAGCGAGAGTGTGTATATATATATATATATATATATATATATATATATATATATATATATATATATATATATATTATATTATATATGATATATATATGTGTGTGTGTGTGTGTGTGGTGTGTGTGTGTTTCCGTTCGTGCGCGCGCGCGGTGTGTGTGTGTGTGTGCGCGTGCGTGCGTGCGTGCGTGCATGCGTGCGTGAGTGCGTGTGTGTATATGTGTATGCGTGCGTCAAGTCAAGTCAAGTCACATTTTTATTTCCAGATAGTATGTTGAATAAGCAATGCATTTGCTTTTCTTCATCAAGCCATCTATCTATCTAGGAACAAAAAACAACATGATCAATATTATGTAACTACATTATTATCATAACCAATAATAATAAAACTAACTCCAAAAGAGAAATTGAAATAGAAAAACAAAGAAAACACACACATACACACACACACACACACACACACACACACACAACACACACACACACACACACACACACACACACACACCACAACACACACACACACACACATTCATATACATAGACTCGTACATACACGCTCACACATTAAAAAGATGTCAAAGAAATGATATCAGGTTACAATATTACCCGTTTTATGTTCATACTTTATAATTAATGACAACCGACACACACAAAGTCGTACCCCCCCCCCCCCGAAAAAAGCAACACCCAACCAACCAACAAACAAAGAATCAAGCAAGGAAACAAACAAACAGAACATGGCGGGAGGGGGAGGGGGCTAACGGGTAGGAACATAAAAAACAATGACAAGCCAACATACAGAAAGATGAAAAGAAAAAAATATACAAACAAAAAACTAGTGTACATACATCTTTGAATCCCTACATAATGAAAGAAAAAAGACAAACCAAGGCCCACAACTGACTAGACTGTCAAACCAGTGTGGGTGTGTGTGTGTTTGTGTGTGTTTATTCATTTTTTTTTTTGTTTCTTCTTTTATATTTTTTGAGGTAATGGAATGAGCAGCATGTGCTTTTTTGTGTATGCGGTTTTGTAAAGTTGTCATCTGTTTCCACCGCACACAATGGCCTACTCTTCCGAAAGCGGAACAAGATTAACGTTGGTGTGTGTGTGTGGGGTATGTGTGTGTGCGGTTGCGCGCGTATGTGTGTATGGTTTTGGTGCACCATGCATTCCTCTGTGCAAACTGGTGTAGACCTTGGGCCCTTGGCGGGATCAGGGTCGTCGGGTTCGTTGTCTGTCTGTCTGTCCGTCTGTCTGTCTGCCTCAGTGACCAGGTCGTTTGTCTGTCCGTCTGTCTGTCTGTCTGCTTCAGTGACCACGGTCTGTCTGTCTGTTCGTTGCCCTGTCTGCCTCAGTGACCGGGGTTGTTTTATCTCTCCGTCTGTCTGTCTGTCTGTCTGTCTTTCCAAGAGTCGCTGTGCCCGCTTCTACAGGGAACTAACCCCTGAGTGCCTGTTTCTACATGGAGGAATAGTGTGTTTGCCTCCCTTGCTTCTGGGCAGCTGGACACTGCGCTGTGTCCTCTGGGGAGATGTTTGCTTCAGCAATGACAGGCTTTGAGCAGGGAGCAGCACAAACCCGTTCTCTGAAGTCAGAGTCATCATCAATGCCTTTGTGCCTTATTGCCACGTAGGGCAGCAACAAAAGTCCTCCACTGCTGTCTGTCCTGGGCCAGCTTCTGAATGGTACCCCAGGTATGTTGGAAGGTCTTCAGCTCTGCTTCAACAGTCCAACGCCAAGTGTTTTTGGGTCGTCCTCATTTGCATTTTCCCTCTGGTGTCCAGTGGAGGGCTGTTTGGGCGATGTTTTCCTGTTCCCGACGGCAGATATGCCCTAAGAGATAGGGTAAAAGCCGAGTCAAGCTCAACCACTTACTGTTTATCCAAAACCAGGCAACTTTTGGTCCGATTCGGCTTCGCCTCATCGGACCAAAAACTTGCATAGTTTTATATAAAAACTAAGCAGTTTATCTTGACCTCGGGTTTTACCCTATCTCTCTACTAAAACTGAAAGTAATACTAAAATTTTTTTTGATGGTAAAACTATAAATTATGGGAATTTATGCTAAAACAATATCTTATCAAGAACTTGTCAAGAACTTTATCAACAACTTATTAATAAACTAATAAAAAATTTGTAAAGAACTTTTTAAAATGAAATTTTCCCTTTTTTTAATTTTGATGAGTAAAAAAAAAATTTTAAGGGTTTTTTTGCTAAAAAATATCAGGGCCCAAGAAAAAAATACAAAAATTTACTAAAAAAAATAAACTAAAACCTTTTTTAATAACCCTTGTTTTTGCAGAATTTTTTATTAAAAAAAAAAAAAAAAAATTTGAAAAAACCTTTCCCACCCAGGCTCCGTTACAAAAGGGAAGCAAATTGGAGACACGCAACGGAGTTTTGGTTTAGCAAAAGTTTTTCCGGCATTCCCAACTTTTTTGGAATGCCCAAAACACGAAATTCACACACCCCACCATTCACAAAACCCACATAGGACCTGTAGCTACTGCTTTTTCCCTAGGGGGGTTCGTCCAGGCCTGCCAGCTCTGCCTGCCTACCCTGCCTGCCCGTCAAATTTGCTTTCCAAATTTCCCCCCACGGGGTTTTTCCCCCAGGGGGCCCGATAGAAAGGGAAAATTAATAAAAATAAACCTTCCCTACCCTGATGACGAAATAGCCAACCCCAAACAACGCCTTGTTAGCAAAAGATTGTGGCATGTTCCCCAATACAACCCACAGTTTGGGCCCTACGCTAGAGCACAAAACAAAATTATGTGTGGGTGGTGTGAGAGTGTATGTGTGGGGCCCCGGGCTGCATGTTCTTGTGTTGTTTTAAAAAAAAAGCTAGGGGTTTTACACTACACAGTTTTTAAGTCGGCCTGAAATTTTTGAGTATTATTTTTACTACTTTGAGTTTTGCAGTTTTAGTTTTATTCTTTCTTTTCTGTCTTCGAATAACATCATTCCCCGAAGGCAATTTTTAAAAACCCACCCTCTGTCTTTCATGTGAAAAATTTAAACGACTTTGATTTGTTCACGGTAATTTTTTTAAAAAATTTATTATATTTTTGGGTAAAGAAAACCAAAACCCAGAAAACTTGCATGTCCCCCACAAAAAACCCAACTTAGAAAAACTTTTTCCTTTTTTTAACAATTAAACCCCTCTGCTGAGCATTCGTCCAATTAAAAAAAAGGGGTCTGCCTATTTTCAAAAGCCTTAATTTTTAATTCTAAACACTCGCTTAGCCTTCAGAGGATTGATTTAAAAATTATATTCTCATCGGGTCCAAAAAAATTTTCCCTCTCTCTGTATGTTTTTTTTGTTTTGCATGTTGGAAAAGAATAAACAATGAACTCAAATAAAATTTTTGTACACGGGTTTGAAAAAATCAAAAACAAATACAGTTTTGGCCACAGCCATTCGGGCCCCGCAAATTAAGAGAAATGTGCTTTTTTGGTAGAAAATTTAGCGGGTCCATTAGTAAACAACTTCTTTTAGCCCTATTCCTTCAAATTTTTGACTGTGCACCATCACTAAAAAAGATAAAATTTTTAGGGGGCCATAAATTTTTTTTGCTCTTTCTCAAATTTGTATATTTTTGTTTTTTCCCTTTTGGCCTTTTTCAAGGCTTTTTTTCCTGAACCATCAGTTTATCATCATCTGTTAAACTTAAGCAACCCAAAAAGCAATTTTAATGTTGGGTTTAATCATAAAATCCAAAAACATGAAATTTTAAAAATTTTTTGCTTGAAAACACCATTAGGGGTATCATTGTTTAAACCAAAAAACCAAAGTATTTTCTTACCTAAATAAAAGTGTTAAATAGGTAAATACCCCTGACTAAAACTTGATTTGGTTCCCCCTCTATAGTACATAAAAAATTTTTAATACCGGGTTTAAAGCCCCTTCCCCACTTTAAACTGGAAAAGGGGGGCTGGTTTTCAAACGCATTAATATTCCTTTTTTAAGATTTCTTGGAGTGTTCAGATTTATGTTCCCACAGAAACGCTTTACTTTTCCCATTAATGAAACTAGGGTTAACCTCTTTCTTAAAAGAAAGCAAGCCTTGCCTGAAATTGTTTGGGGCCAATCAAAAGTGCAAACCCTTTTGGGAAATTTTGACAACATCATACCCCAAAAGATATACTAAAAATTTTGTACTTGCCTTCAGCGTAAACGGGATGTAATAACCCAGCACTTTTCCAAAAAACGGTCAGCACAAAACAGTCGTCTCGAGGAAAACCCTTTAAAAAAAGAAAGGGGAGAGCTGAGCATTCAAAGCAAGAGGAATAAAAAACCTTTTACCCAAAACTTTCGCAAATTCACCCTCTTTTTTTCCTTTTTCCCCCTTAAACAGCAAAAACCTTCCCCTTTTTATTTTTCCCTAAACTTTCCTGAAAAGCCTTGAAAATAAGATAAATTTTTTCCCTTTTTTTTTTTTTGTCACCCCTTTAAATCAAAAAGATCAAGAAAAAGTGGGAAATTTTAAAATTTATAGAATTTTTCCCTCTTCAAGCTTGACACTAATTTTTTTTATAATACCCTACCTAAGTTTGCTACCACATTTCTTTTTTGGATCATTTTAAACCCTTTTATTTCAATCTGAAAAGCCAAGCCAGTTGGGGTTTTTAAAATAAACACCCAATTTTTTCCTAAATTGGGAAAAACCTAAAAACCCCAAATCTGTTTTTCCATAAATAGTGGGGGGGGGTTTTTGTAAAAAACGATTGTCTGTCATTTTCCCTTTTAATGCCAAGGGATTTTTAAAAAACTCTGTATGGAAAAAGGGATTCCCCAAAAAGATTTTGGGGCCATTTTTTTTTCAAAAAGTAGAAAAAAAAAAAAACAATAAAAAGAATAATGGAAGACTAAAAATATAGAAAGGGATAAATTGTTTTACGCCAGCTGAAAAATTTGAAGGGGGCAGCCTCTGTTAAGAAACCCCTTGCATTCTTTCAAAAAATTTTTAAGAAAGCGGGGGTTTAAAGATTTTAAACAAAAAGTTTGGGAAAAACCCAAACACCCGAAGTACTACCCCCATCCCTGACAATAAAAAGGAAAAACAAAGACAATCTGTATCTGTAACTCCAAAAGAAAAAAGGGTTTTAAATTAACAAAAAAAATTTAACCCCTCGTTTTAACAAAAAAAAACACCAACAACAGGACTAAGGTTGCTAACTTAGAAAAATTTTGGAAATTAGTGATCCCACGACTACTAACAAACTGCCAACCAAGCTTTTTTGCACAACTAAAAAATGCTGAACAAAAACCCCAAACCCAAACATTGAAATCAACCCCTTAAGACCTAGCCCCGTCGGCAAACACAAAAAAACGGAAACTATTCAATATTGGAAAAAACTTCACACAAGCGGGACAAAGGGACACAGCACTGAAAACAATAAAAACAACCCCCCCCAAAAAGGGAAAATAAGGGGTCTAAATTAAAGCACTACAGAGAAATTAAGGCGAACTGATAAAAAAATTAGCAAAGCTGGGTTTTAATGTAACCCCCACATGGGAACTAAAAAGAAAAAGCTAGCAGAAGCAATGATGCAAATCTTGCCCGGGAAGTAAAAAAAGAATCCCCACACTCTAAACAATCTCAAGAAAAACGTAAAGAAAATTTAAAGGGGTTTTAAACAAAAACAGCCCAACAACTACAATCCGGGGAAAGCGGGAAAAAAAGAAACTCCACCAAATTTTTTTATGAAAACAACACACGGAAAAAAAATCCGTACACTGTTTGGGCAAAGAAAAGGCAAAACTTTTTGTCATAAAATTACAGCTTTTGGGTTTTTTTCACTATTAGCACATTTTGGAATGACCGACAAACCCCACACTTCCCCCAAACCACCCCAAACCACCTTCCGCAACCACAGGCAAAAGGCTGGGTTGAAAAAACCCGGCCACTTAGTTTAGCAAATTAAAAAAAATTTAAGCCTACAAAATTTGGGCAACGCTTTTTTCCGGAAAAATTTTGTTCTGGGGGTTACTGGCAAATTATCAACAGAAAGGAAAAGTTTTTGGGAAATTTTGGCAATTTTTTAAAATTTTGGTTTTACGGTTTTTAGTTGTTGGTTTTTTTTCTTTCTAAAAAAAAGATAAGAAAGGGCCCGTTTAAAAAAAATAAACTTTTTAAAGAATTTTTTTCATCATTGACTGCCCTTAAAAAGGAATAATTAATTTTTTTTTTTCTTTGCCTGAGGGGGGAAGTAGTTTTTTCCCCCTTGTTTTTTTGGGTTGGGGATTTTTTCCTAAAACTTTTTCTTGGTTGGACTTCCCTACACGCTTCGTTTTGTGACTACATTTTTTGGGCTGCGAAATTGTTTACACTTTCTTTTTTTCCAAGCTGCACATCATCCCCAAACTATAATAAATTGTTGTTGAAAGTTTGTAATTTTTCCCAATTTGTAACTGCTTTTTGGGAAAAGGCAACATATATAAACCTTTCCCCCCTATACAAAGTCCCTACCTTAGACCATCATAGTGAAAAAACATCTTAAATAATTGCTTGATGCTTGATGGAAAGGTCAACAGCCGATTTAATACTGTTTTCAAGTTTTGGGCTAGAAACTGCTTCTGTGCATAAAAACCCCTTTGCCCAATAAACTGACCTTGTCTTTTTCCTGTGCCCCAAAGGCAAGCACCACACATATGTCCAACAGAGTCTTTAAATCCTCTCAAATCCGGGCTTTTTAAACCCCCTTCACTCTTATCAAAAATAAAAGCCCTCCATGAAATACATGTGCATTTCTCTATTAAACCCAAGAAAAACTTTTTCAACCAAATTGAAAGATGTATTTGGGGGCCCAACCAGCCCATAGTTATACCCCCTGTGCACACCCCAAAAATACAAGTCCCCAGGGCCGGGGGTTTTTTGTCCTGGCTTGCCCTAAATGTTTCCCTTAAAATAAATTTTAAAACTCATTTGCACCCCTCTCAAGGCCTTCTTTTTAACCCTACAAAAAAGGGGTTTGAAGTTACTATCAGTGGCAGTGGGCCCCTGCGTTCAGATAGCACACGCCTAAATTGATAGAACACATAAACCTTCCCAGACTTTACAAACTGGTTTGGAGGGTTTTCATGTGGCAGCATATGACAAAAAATTTCACCACACCCCCGTATTGCACAGGGGAAATAGCAAATTTAAGGGGGTTTTTGGGTTTAAAACTTTTATGGGAAATTAAACAACCATGCTTTTGAAAGTGGCTTCATCCTTAATTGGGGGGTTTTTTAAGAAAGTTTTTCGGGGGTTGGGAACTTTTACTTTCAAAGATAAAATGTCTCTGACACAGCAACATCTAGCTTTAAAAAACCAAAAGTTTTTGGGTTAAAAGTGAGATCCACCCTTTCGTTTTTTGCATCTTTATTAAATTTATACATTATTATTTTTATAATAGAAAAAAGTTTTAAACCCTAACAAAGACCCAAATCGGGTTTTTCCGTTAAAATAGCCATTCCTATTGAAACCCGCTGCAACATAAAATTTTTTGTTTTGCATGAGGTTTCTAAAAACATTTAACATGGACAAACATCGAAAACAACAAAAAACGGGATTCCCAAATATAAATTTTAGAAACTAAAGCTTTTTAATACCTTTACAGTGAAGAAGGTTTTATGATTTCCCGCACACTGGAAAAAAGGGGCCTTTTTTTCGCCCAGCTGACATCACACTAAAAAAAAAAACCAACTAGTCAAAAAGTAACCTAAAAGACTTCTTCCCCTAAGCAAAAAAAATGGGGGCCAAAATACGTCCCTTTTCAGAAAAGTTGGTTTTTGTGTCCCTAGTTAGAGGAAGAGATCCTGAAGGTTTGGGAAAAACCCTTTTGGGTTTTTTAAAGGGGGACAAAAAACCCATGTCGGGTGAAAAGGCCCATTGGGCATAAGTAAACCCTTTCTTTTTGTACACCCGTCTCAGTTTAAAAAACAACACAAAACCAAGGGGATGGGGCTTCTTTCCCCATCAGTCCCTTTTGATCAAATAAGAAAACCTTCCACCAAACAGGGGAATGTAAATGTGAAACCTGCCCAATAGCTTTAAATAAAAACTTCAAATTTAAAGAGCAGAAAAAAGGGTTCCATAAACACTCTGTAAACAATCAAAGGGCCCCAGCAAAAAAGAACAGTTACTGTAAAAATTTACATATTACATTGAAAAAAAATAAAATAAATCTAAAAAACCTTTCATAAAACCCTGTCCCCCGGCCTGTAATAAGAGCAACCAAAAAAAGCCCAAAAAATTTAGCTTTAAAAATCTTGGGATTTCAAAAAAGTTTTAAAAGGGTGGGGGGATTGGGGGAAATTTAAAACTTTTGATTTCACAAATGATGGAACAAAAATTTCCCCAGCAAAAGAAAAGCCCAAAAACCCCCCGGTTCCAAACGAACAGTTTCATAAAGTTGAAGATGAACATTACAAGGGTTTATTTTTTTCTTAAAAAAGTAACATTTTTAAAACTAATAAAAAGGCACATCAAAAACCATTCCCAATACCCAAAAAGAAACCAATAAAACCCTACCCCACAAACCCCCGAAAACCCCCCCCTAAACCCTAAAACCCTTACCCCCAAAAAACCCCAACCCAAGCAAATAAAAATAAAATCAAAAAAGAACAAAACCCAAAAAAAACCCAACAACCCAAAAACAAATTTTTAACCCCGGAGATCAAATATTGGGTTTATTAAAAAACCAAAACTTTTTTTGTTCAGGAAATTTCCGGAAAGCCTAAAAGTGGCCCCTAAAATCATTGCATTTCAACAAAACAGGGGAAAAGAAGAAGGGAAATATAGAAAAAAGAATTAAGGGCCCTTACCCCCCATGAAAAGATTAAAATCCCCCAAACCACCCCATTTCCAAAGGATTTCCCTTCCATATTTCCCCTAAATCAATACAAAAAAATTGGTAAAAATTGGGTTTTTTTCAAGAGAAAAAGAGCTAGTTTTCCAAAAAAGTTCAAAATTTAAATTTTCTAAAATGGAAAACCTTTTATTTGAAAACCCCAGATTAGCTAAATTAAAGGGGAACAACAAACAAGGGGGAAAAAAAATGGGGGCTTGAAGGGAACATTTCCAAAATTAAATAAAGGGGCCCAACCCCTTTTCTACAGACCCAACCCCGGTGAAAACAATTTGCTCCCCCCAAACTTAACCCTGCCCCTAGCAGGGGCTTTTAAAACAGAGGTTTCCCGCAAAAATTTTCAAAGCCTTTTTTAAGAATTTTTTAAATAAAAAACATAAGTTTTTTTTTTAAACAAATATTAGAAAAATGCCAACCCCTAAAAATCCAAAAATCCAAAGGAAGTTAACCTCTTAATGAAAAACTAAATAAATTTCGTTTGAAAAAACAAAAAACAGTGCCTTTACATTGACCCCCAAAAAAAAAAATTTAAAAAAAATGCAGGCCTTGGACAGATCAAACTTTTACTTTTGGGGCTTAAAAATTTCCCCGGGGAACAAATTTTTCAAAAAGCCAAAAAAAAAAAAACAAAAAGCTTTAAAAATTTAAAAAATTAAAAATTTTTTTATTTTTAAAAATTCTTTTTCAAAAAAAGAGGGGTTTTATTTGGGCTCATTAGGGGCCCTTTTTCGAAAAAGGTTGGTTTAAAAAAAGGAAAACTGATCCAAAAATTGGGGGGGTTGACAAAAAAACCCAACAAACCATTAACCCCAATTTTACCCAAAAATCAAAGGGGGGCCAAATATCCCGAAAGAAACAAGGTTTAAAAATTAAATGATGCAAAAACCCCCAAAATGGAACTCCAAAAACAAACACAACAAGCCCTGTGTGGCAATTGAAATTTAAAAAAAACAAAAAAAAGGGATCGGTTTGGCTTGAAATTCTTCGCAAAAAACCCAAAGGAAAAAAAGTTTACCCTTTTTGGGTTAATTCCCTGCCAAACCCCGGGGACAAAACAAAAAAAGACAAAATAAATTTTTTTTTTTTTTTTTTTTTCTTAAAAAAGAAAATTAGGAGATTTAAATTAAACTTTAAGAATTTTTAAAAAAGTTTTTTTCCAGCAATGACTTTTCCTTGGCCGAAAAAGGGTAAAAAAGTTAAGGGAACAAACCCACCCCCAAACCCGGGGAAACCTAAAATTTGGGGGCCCCAAGGGAAAGGGGTTGGTTTGGGTTTCATAAACCCCAGAAAAAGAATTGGAAAAAAAATTAACCCCTTTCATGAGTAAAAAAACAACATTTAAACTCCTTTGAAAGAGTAACACCAAAAGGCCCCAAAAATAACCCAAACAAAGTTTGGCAGAAGAAAGCGGGGTTCATTTTCGCAAGGAAAAAACAAAAAAACATTAAAAAGTTGGAAAAAAGCAACCCCTTTTCCCCCGGGAAGGGTTTGTAAAAAACAAAAAAGGTCAAAAATTCCCCGAAAAGTGACATTTTAAGTTTTTTCCTTTTTTGTGGCCCAAAACCAAGGAAAACCGGCACCGGAACCAAGGTTTCCTTTTAAAAACCCGGTTTTTAAAATATAATCCCCTCCCCGGGAAAACCCCGGTTCAAAAATTTCCCCCTTAAATTTTTTGTTAGATCGATGGGGTGAACAATTTTATTTTCCCTTTTTTGAAAAAGAGGCCCCAAAACGCCAAAGGGAAAGCTTTTTCTTTGGGAAAAAAAAACAATTGAAAGCCCCAAAAACCAATTAAAACCCAAAAAATTTTCTTTCAAAAAACTAAAAACCAAAAAGCCCAAAATTTTTTTCTTTTATTTTAAATACCAAGAGGGAGGAAAAACCTTCCTTCCAAAAAACAATGCTTTTTTATTTGTTTTTAAATTTAAAATTCAAAAAACCGCAAATTTTTCCAAAAAAAATCCCCCCCCAGTCCCTAAAAATCAATTTGACCAATTTTGAATTTTGGTTTTTTAAATTTAAACCCGGGGGAGCAAACCCCCAAAATAATTAAATTTTTACAACAAAAATGTTTTGGAATCCCTAAAAACCAAATTTGGGAAACTGCCATCTTTTTTCCCCCAATCTTTAAAAGGCCCCCGGGCTCACACCTAAACATGCAGGGAGTAACTGATAAATTAAAAAGGCCCTTACCCCCAAAAGCAACAGTCAAACCCAAAAAGAAACCGACTTTTTAAAAACTAAATACCTTCCTTCTTTGAATTTTGCACAAAAAACTGAGGGAACCTAGATTTCCCGGGCTCATCGCTGAGTACTTGCTCAAAAAACAGAAAATTTCTTTTAACACAAAGCTTTCAAGAAAAAGGGGTTTTATCCTTATAATAACATGAAAACCCGGAAAGGTTTTGATTGGGAAAAAAGCTGCCCCCAAAAGAACAATTTTTCAGCAAACCCGACGGGTAAAGGAAACAAGGGTGATGACAACAGCATGCCATTTTGGGGAAGGGAAAAAAAATCGGTCGGACCCATGGGCGGGTTTCCAAGATCATATCTCCCTTTCTGAGGGAAAGTTTTGCTTTCTTATTTTGGGGAACTACAGAAAACTGGAAAGAAACATTATGAAATAACCCATCAAAATTTTATTACAGCACCGGAATGACTTTGGGGGTTTTTTCTTGAAGTTTACTGGGGGGCAGATTGATTGTTGTCCCGGGCCTTCCAATGCCCAAATGATTGAGATGGGCTGCGGGTGGAACAGTAAGGCATCGCACAATTACGTAAGCCAACAAAAAAAAATTTTGAAGACAAAAAAACCTACAAAACTTCTAAAAAACAACATGTCCCTTTGGAAAGCAAAAAAATCGTAGGATTGGGCCCATGTGGAAATCACTAATCCCCTAAAAAACTACAGTTTTTTAATGGTCCTTTTTTTCTGTTGATGAACTCTAAAAGCGTTGTCAAAAAATTTTGCCCGGGTCAAGCACAAGTTGGATCTTTGAAGAAAATTTAGTCTAAACCCCAAGAACTACAATGTGGCACAATGACTACCCCTTCTGCAGAAAGGCTCAAAATATCTCCAAAAGAACCACCAAAGCTTGAACCAAACTTTAAAGACAAGGGGCAATAAGTTTGGCACTACAGACCCGCTTAAAAGTTTTACCAAAGGCATGGGTTAATTTTTCCCGCTTTTCCTCGTATCATTTTGTTTTACCCCAAAAGCAATTCAAGAAACCAAAACATCATGAAAAAAACACTGATCTGAAACGAAGGCAACCAAAGCATCAAAAAAGGAAAAACTTTAAGCCCATGAACAACAGCTGCTTTGGTTTAAAAAAATTTAGAACCCACACAAAAAAAAAGAAATTTTGATTATCACAAAAGGAAAAAGAAGCCCCAAAAACTAAAAACAAACCAAGCTATCAAACTACAGGCCAAAACCATGACATTTTGTATGGCATATTATGAAAAAATTGCAGGTTAAAAATAGACAAACCATATTCAAAGGGTTCAGCGTGCTAGAGCGTCAAAGCTTTGATGCTGGAGTTCCCGTATTTATTACTTCAAGCAAAATAAACCTGGGTGTAAAGGGGCTTGGACACAGAACAGACTCTTTTACCCAGACAATTTCCCACAGAAGAAAATACAAAGACCGTAGAGGGCGTAACGCTGGGATCCCGAGTCAGGGAAAAAACACCCTTTATTATCCAAAAACAGTTTTCCCCTTTCATTCATCATAAACAAAAAAGTTATTGGGAAAAATGAAAGATGAGATGAAAAGGCACTAATTTTCAAAGAATATGTTTTGGGGTTAGGGGGCCCAAAATGTATAAACTTGCAAGCCAACCGGTGTTTAAAAAAAGTGCAAAAGGGTTGGCCAAAAAGGGGGTAAAACAATCCAAATCATAAAACTACAAAAAGGGTCTCTTTGAAGGTAAGTAAATTTCCAAACATGGGCAACCCCCAAAACTCTGCTCAAAACCCCCACCCCAAAACAACACAACTGTTTTGGGTTTAAAAAAAACATTGATTGCGCAGGAAAACAAAAAAATAAATTCTTTTACCCAAACACTCATAAACCACTTTGGGCACTTGGGGAAAAAAGTTTAAATTTAAATTAAATTTTTTTTTTTTTTCCCTTTATAAAAAGAGTTTTTAAAATTTTTATTGAGAAATCACAATGGATTGTTCAAAAAAATCTTTAATTGGGTTTTGGGGGCCCCTTTTCAGTGGGTTTTGAAAAACCCTTTTACCAAAAAGCTTAAAAAGTTTACAAAAAAAGAGGCAAATAACCTTTTTTTCCCGGGGTTGTTTTTATGGGAAGTTAAAATTTTTATTTTGGGGGTTATCATTTTGGTTCAAAAAAATTGATGAAAAATCAGTTAATTTTTTCCCCGGTGAAAATAGTTGCCTATTCTTTTTTTAAAACGGCCCCTTTTCTTTGCAGTTTAAATTAAAAAACCCCCGAATGGGTCCGTTTAAAATAGGAGGTCCTTTCTCCCAAGTTTTTTTTTTGGTTTGTAAGTGGGTTTTTTTGAGGGTTTGGCTTTCCTTGGTTTAAATTTTTAAAAAATAAAAAATTTTTTCCTGTTTGGTTAAAATTTTTTGTGCTAAGGGAAAACTCTATTTTTCAACCCACCAAAAAAAAGCCCAAAATCACCCCCCTGTTTTTTCCCGGGTTTCGGGGGTTGATAAAAATTTTTCCGAAACCCTTGGTTAAAAAAAAGTGGAATTTTGGGTTTGGCCCTTTTTTCACCCCCGTTAAATAAAAATTTCTTTTAAAACTTTTCCACATCCCCGAAAATTGGGGATTTTTGGGCCCCCCATTTCCTTTTCCCCCGGAAATTTATCTTTTTTAAAGGGTCTAACTTTTTTCCAAAGTTCCCTTGGTTTTCCCCTTTTTTTTCTGTTGGTTTTGGTTTGTTTGGTTTTTTTGTTGGGAAACAGTTCTTCCTTTTGTTGGGGGGGGAAAAATTTTAGGAAAAAAGTATTGCAATTTTGAAAGCCCCTTTCTTCTACAGGCAACCCACCAACCAAAACCATTTTTATCCCAATAAAGAAGGGCCCCTTTCCTTTAAAAAAATTTATTGGGAAAACCCAAAAAATTTTCTGAAAAAAAATTTCCCCAGGGGTTAAAAAACCAAGGGAAAGTTTCCGTTTGTTTTTTTGGGCCCCCAAAAAAAGGGATTTTCCTTTTACAAAACCACCCCAACCCTTTTTTTGGGCCTTTGGCGCCTTTTTTTCCTCTTAAAAGTTCCTAGGTTTCCTAAATCCCCCCCCGCAAAAAAGGCCTTTTTTTTTTAAAATTTTAAAGGGAAAAACCCAAACTTTTTTTTTCCCCCAAAATAGGGTAAAAAGCCAAAAACCTTTTAAAAAAACTGAAAACCAAATAAAAAAAACCAGCGGTAACCAGATTGACGCAGTCTTTCTGTACACAATTTTACTAAAAGTATAAATTTTTTATTTATATCTATTAATACATTTTAAAAGGGTCGTTTTTCAGGCTGTTTGCTTTGCAAAAGGGTTTTTGGCTGTGGGTTTTGGTTTTTGGGTTTTTTTCAAGTTTTGGTTCATGTCTTTCTGGTTGCTTCTGCTCCCCTAAATCATAGGGGATAAAACCCAATTTTCCCCTACTTGGGTTTAAACCCTATTTTAAGTAAACTGAAAAGTTTGTTTTTGGTGGTGCTGTTCCTTTTTTTTGTGTTTTTTATAGGCAAACTGTTTTTTTTTAATGTTTCTCCAGAAAGAAACTTTGCTTGCTTATTGCCAAGTTTTTTTTTTTGTTTTCCCCCCCCCCCTTCCATTCTGCTAACCTCCCAGCTTCAACTCTCCCCGGGTTTTTTTGTTACAGAAGTCCCCTTTGAAAGGGGGGGGTTGCCCTTTGGGTTTTTGACATTCCCCTTTTTTTGGTTCGTGGGGGTGTGTTCTGTTTTTCCATCTTTCTCTAAGTGGTTTAAAATTTTTTTAAAATTTTTTAAAGTTATCATACAGCAACTACAGGGCAAAAAGAGAGCCAAAACGGGGAAATTTTCATATCCCAGCCAAGTGTCTCCACGTTCTAAGGGGAAAATAGGGTCTTTTTGAAGGTTTATAAGCTAAATCAGCTTCTTTGTCCCCCATAAAAAACCCTACTTGTTGCTTTAGGAATGACCAATAACAGTATGCCCCAGCTTTTCCATCTTTGCTCCAAAAGGGGTTCATACCCATAAAAAAACTTAAAATTTTCTTGGTGAAAAACTTTCTGCAAACCGTTCAACTGTTAGTTGTGTTCCTAAGTAATTTCTTTGTTTTTTTACAGCAGCAAAAGTACAAAAAATTTTTCCTTTTTATCCAGTAGACCTTTTCACTGTTATTTTTTCTTTACTAGAACCCCGTAATGTCATTTAAAAAAAAGTTCCCGCAATTCAATTGTCTATCTTAATCAAAAATTTTGTTAAAATAATTGTTGTTGTTTCTTGACAAGTTGTTGAAAAAGTTGAAAAAGTTTTTGATAGGGACCTTTTTTTTTCTTGACAATTTCTTAAAAAAAGTTTCTTTTTTAGTTTTTTGATTAAATTCTTGTAAGTTCTTTGAAAATTTCTTGGTAAGTTCTTGATAAGTTCTTGAAAGTTTCATGGTAAGTTCTTGATAAGTTTTTAATAAAGTTCTTGATAAGTTGTCGATAAGTCTTGAATAAGTTCTTGGTAAGATATTGTTTAGCATAAATTTCCATAATTTTATAGTTTTACCCATCAAAAATAAATTAGTATTACTTTCAGTTTTAGTAGAGAGATAGGGTAAAAGCCGAGTCAAGGTAAACTGCTTAGTTTTTATATAAAACTATGCAAGTTTTGGTCCGATGAGGCGAAGCCGAATTGGGCCAAAAGTTGCCTGGTTTTGGATAAACAGTAAGTGGTTGAGCTTGACTCGGCTTTTACCCTATCTCTGCCCTATCCATCTCCATCGCCTATGCATGATGATGTTGTCCATGCTTTCTTGGTTGCAATGGGCAAAAAGTTCTTGGTTGGAGATGGTCTCAGGCCAGAAGATGCGCAAGATTTTTCTGAGATTCTTCGTGTGGAATGTGGATAGTTTGTCGAGGTCACTCTCAGTCATCCTCCAGCACTCCGAGCCGTACAAAAGGGTGGAAAGTACTCACTCACTCACTCATCCCTTGGTCGGGACGACCGTTGGGGTACCCGCACGGATGCTGCAAGTGGACCGCCAAATGGTTCTGTCCTGGGCTGCTTTCAGGAGGTTTGGTACAGTGAGGCCGGTCCACTCTTTGATGTTGGATATCCAGCTTTTGCGTGGTCGTCCCTGCCTCTTGCTCCTTCCACCATTCCCTGTAGGACTGTCTTTGACAGGTTGTTATGCCTTGTTGTGTGGCCAAACCATTTCAGTTTCCTCCGTTTGACTGTATCTAGCAATGGTTCTTGTTTGCCAGCCAGTGCCTCGATCTGCTGCCAGACGTATCATTGGTTTTACGGTCTCTGTAGGTGATGTTCAGGATCCGCCTGAGGCACTTCATCTCAAAGGCTTGAATTCGACGTTCTAGATCGGCAGTAAGTGTCCATGCTTCACAGCTGTACAAGGCAATGGATGTGACGAGTGCCTTGTAGAGTCTGACCTTAGTGTGGGTTCTGTTGTTATGGTTTCTCAACACTTTTGCCAGCTTAGTCATGGAGGAGAGTGCCACAGCAAGTCTGATCTTCACCTCTTGTGTGCTCGTACCTTCTTTGGTGATGACTGCTCCAAGGTACTTGAACGTTTCTACCTCCTCTAGTGTCTCCCCACTCATCTTGATGCCGGTGGGAGTGGTTGGTGTAGTACTGTTCACTAGATCTTGCTCTTTTCCGTGCTGATCTCTATACCGTGGGCATTGGCTGATGTTTCCAGTTCGGTGGTGAGATCCTGAGTTCTTCTTCACTGCGGCCCATGAGGATCGTATCGTCTGCGAATCGAAGATTGCAGACTGGCCTTCCTCCTATTGTGATTGTGGTCTTGAAGTCAAGGAGGGCCTCCTGCATGATGTTCTCCAGGAACACGTTGAAAAGAACGGGGATAGCGGGCAGCCTTGTCGAACTCCAACTGAAGTCCGGAAGAACTCCCCGATTTCTCCACCCATGAGGACTGCACTGTGGAGCTGTCATACAGCGCCTGGATGACTTGAATCAGGTCCTCGTCGAAGTTATATCTCTCATGACTTGCCACAGAGCTTCTTGCCACACTCGGTCGAAGGCCTTCTTGAAGTCAATGAAGTTGTTGTAGACTGTAGTTGATGTTGGAGATACTTCTCTATGAGACATTCTGATGTTGAAGATCTGCTTGACAGTGCTTCGACCTGGTCTGAATCCTGCCTGTTCTTCTGATAGGATTTCTTCTGCTTGTGGTTTCAGTCTGTTCAAGGCAATGAGTAGCATAACTTTGCTTGGATGGCTTATCAGACTGATTGTTCTGTAATTTTGGCACTTCTTCAGGTCTGGTATAGTCTTAGTTTGGTTCTGGTGCTGTACTGGGACGATTTCCACACATTGTTCAGATTTCTATAAGCATTTCTTGTTTTGCTAATCCGGTTCTTGATGTCGCTGCCTGCTCCGCCAGTCATGCCTAACAGTGCTCCCGAGGTACGTGAACTCTTAAGTTGTTGGTAAAACTTCTCCATTCACTGTGACCGGTGAGGGGTTCTGAATGTTCAGTGTCATCACCTCTGTCTTCTTCTGACTGATTTTCAGACCTACTTGCTGTGCAAAAGTGCTGAGACGGGATGTCTTCTCTTGAATGTGATGGTGGGTATGTGAGAGCAGTGCCAGATTGTCGGCAAAATCTAGGTCTTCAAGCGTTGAGAAGGGGGTCCATCTGATGCCCCGTGACTGGTCGGCTGTTGTCTGTCTCATTACCCAATCAATTGTCAGGTTGAAGAGTAGTGCTGACATGGGGCAGCCTTGTCTGACGCCGGTTTGTACACTGAAACTGGTTTTGCGGTTTCCTACTCTGCACGTGAAGTTGTTGTAGAAGCTCTTAATGACTTGGATAATCTCCTGTGGAGTATGCGCCATACACTTTATCGATGATCGCTGTCAAAGGCTTTTTCAAAATCTATGAAGTTGATATACAGCTGTCTCTGCCATTCCGTGCACTGTTCGATGATGTTGCGCAGGGTGAAGATCTGGTCTATGCATCTTCTTCCTGGTCTAAAACCTGCCTGTTCCTTTCTGAGTTGTTGGTCCACTGCCTCTGAGATTCGTCCGATGATGATCTTTGCCAGAATCTTGCTGGGAACAGATAGCAGAGTGATTCCTCTCCAGTTGTTACAATTGTTCAGGGCTCCTTTCTTTGGGATCTTCACGATGACTCCTTCTGTCCAATCTGCTGGTAGCTGTTTCTCCTCCCATATAGCTGCAAAGAGTGGCTGTAGGACTTTAGATGCAAACTCTGGATCTGCTTTGAAAAGTTCTGTGTTGAGGTTGTCCTGGCCAGGGGCTTTTCCATTCTTGAGAGAGCTGATTGCTGCTATAATCTCTTCCTTCTTTGGTGGTGAGCTGTTCACATTGAGATCGGCATCAGGATCTTGTACATCTGCCTCTTCAGTTGGTGGTGGTCTGTTGAGAACTTCGCTGAAATGTTCTGCCCATCTTGCATCTTGTTCTGCTTCTGTGGTAAGTATTTGGCCTTGTTTATCTAGGATTGGTGTTTCGGTGTTGCTCCGGTACTTGCCACTGACAGTCTTAGTGATCTTACACACCTGTCCTTGTTCTCCCTTTGTGGCGGCCTCCTCTGCTTGTCTTGCAATATCATCCATGTAGGTACGCTTGTCTGTTCTTGCCATTCTCTTCACAGTTTGGTTTGCTTCTCTGTACTGTTGTTTGTACCTCTCTCTTATCCGCTCTGACTTTGTCTCTAAGATTTTCTTCTTCAGTTCTCTCCTGTTCTCAATGGCTTGCCAGGTGTCTGCTGTAATCCACCTTCTTCTCTTCCTCTGTCTCTGTCCTAAGCACGTTTTCGCTGGCTTGTGTGTAGGCTGTCCTGACTTGTTTTCCACATGGTGTTTATATTAGTCGTGTCAGGAGGTGTGTAGTTTTCAGTATCAACCAGTGCTTGGAACTTGTTTTTGAGCTGGAGGGTGAAAGCACTCTTTACTTTGGTGTTGCGCAGCTTTTCCACATCAAAATGTTGTTGTCTTGGTTTCCCAGATCCATTTTTTCTCAGCTTCACTTTTAGGGTTGCAGTGACAAGGTGGTGATCACTGCCAACATCGGCTCCTCTCCTTTCTTTTACATCTAGGAGCGATCTCCTCCATGTCCCATTGATCATCAGGTGGTCGATCTGGTTTTTGTCTCTTCCATTGGTGGAACACTAGGTAAGCTTGTGGATCTCAGGGTGTGCAAATAATGTCCCTCCAATGGCCAGGTTGTTTGTCATGCAGAATTCCACCAACCTTTTTCCGTTGTCATTTATGCTGCCACATCCTTCTTTTCCCATGGCTCTTTCTTGATTTGTGTTGTCTTTTCCGACTTTTGAATTTAGGTCACCCATCGCTATCCTCATGTCATGGTTTGGTGTGTTTTCCATTTCACCCTGTAATTGTTCATAAAATGTATCTTTGCTTTCTTCTCCACTGTCGTTGGTTGGTGCATAGCACTGTATGATTGTGGTATTGGCATGCTTACCTTTCATTCTTATCCTCATCATCCTGCTGTTGATAGGTTTCCACTCCATCAGGCACTTCTCCATTCATGATAATTGCTACTCCCTCATGGTGTTGGCTGTCATCTCTACCACTGTACAGCACTGTCTCTCCTGTGCTGGCTCTGTATTTGCCTGATCCTGTCCATCGGCTTTCACTGATTCCGAGAATATGCAAATTGTAGCATCTCATCTCTGCTGTAACTTGGCTGGTTTTCCTTTTTCGAACATGGTTCTCACATTCCAGAAACCTATTTTGGTCTTATTTTTGGTGCTTAAGACTTCCATCTTCCTGTCAGTGGCTTCCTTTCGGCTTTCACCACTGACATTCATACGAGCATCTTCTGATGACTCTGGAAGCCCGTCACAGCCAGTATTGTTTATTTCTTTTGTTGCCGTTTCGTAACAAATGTTTTTTTACAGAACAAGGTTGTTAGCCCTGTGTCTAACCCCTACCTGGGGGAGGTTCACCTTGGTGCCTTTTACACATTCCTGTTTGAAGACCTTTTTTCTAAGCTGCTTTGCAAGCATGACGGGAGTCAGGGGTGAATTCGTGTTGGCTGCCTATATTTTATTTTTAATTCTTAAACGTTTTTCGGTGTGGGGGGCCCATGCATGCAATGATGTCAGACTGTAGTATGATGCGTAGATTTGTCTAACGTTTCGGTTCGTTGTATTATTGTGTAATTTTAATGTAATATAGGGTATGGTTTCCCTTTATGGTAAGTTTATTTGAGAGTTTGAATTAATTTTTGCGTTTTGTAAATCCCTTTAAACGTATTTGCTAAATGTTGTTTCTGACTGCACACGAATGGTCTGCTCTGAAAGCAGAACGTGTTTGAGTTTGCGCAGTGTTCGTGATTGGTTATGTGTCGAAAGGCTGGTTTTATGAGAGTGGATTTTGTACTGGTTGATCCCAAGTGAAATGTTTTGAACCAGATCGAAAAACCTCACAGATTCCGAACCAATGCATATTATCTCAACCAATGGCTATTACCTTCCCTGGCTTCTTCCCGTTGGTGTTTTTTGTGTTTTTTTTCCTTTTATCAAGGATAATGGAATAAGCCTATGTGCTTTTTTCCATCAAGTCCCCATGTGTATGCGTTTTTTGTAAATTCTGTCATATGTTCCCACCGGCACACAATGGCCTACTCTTACCAAAAGCGGAACAGGATTTAACTGTGCGCAAGATGTTCTGCGCAGGTTGGCACACGGGGCCTCGGTTTATAGTCTCATCCGAAAGACTTTTGGGGAGAGTTGAGTCTGCACTGATGTTAACTCCAGGAGAAAATATCCCCTTGAACGGGAATCGAACAAGGTCGTCAGATTGCCAGTGCAATGTTCTGTGTGTGTGTGTGTGTGTGTGTGTGCGCGCGTGCGCGTGCGTACGTGCGTGCGTGCGTTCCTGTGAGTGTGTGTGTGTGTGTGTACGTGTGTGGGTGGGAGGATAATGTAATAAGCAATCATGTGCTTTTTTATATCTAGTCCCCATGTGAATGGGGTTTTTTCAATGTTGTCATCTGTTCCCACCGGCACACAATGGCCTACTCTTAAGAAAAGCGGCACAGGATTTTTAACGTGTGTGAAAGATGTCCTGCGTGCATTCGCAGACGGGGCCTCGGTTTATATTCTCAATGGAAGGACTTTTGGGGAGACTGAAGTATTTACTGATGTGAACTTCAGGAGAATCGAACCCAGGTCATCAGATTGCCAGCCCAATGTTCTAACCAGTAGGCTATCCTCTGTGTGTCTGTGTGTCTGTGGGTGTGTGTATGTGTATGTGTGTTGTGTTGTGTGTGTGTGTCTGTGTGTGTGTCTGTGTGTCTGTGTGTGTGTGTTGTGTGTGTGTGTGTGTGTGTGTGTGTGAGAGCACTGGAGGACAGCTGCAGACAACAGGGCTCAGAGTCAACTGTTGGCCACACATACACCCGACATTTTCACAATAGTTTGTGTGGACAGCGTCAAGTTGATTTCGGCAAATCCTACTAGACATTGGCCTGAATAGAAGGTAGCGTGGTTTGAGGTCAGCTGACTTTCCTGTCAGCTCTCTCAGAGATGCCCTCTGTGCCCAGTTCTCCACAGAAGGGAGGTCATGGGAGGTCAGCTGACTTTCCTGTCAGCTCTCTCAGATATGCCCTCTGTGCCCAGTTCTCTACAGAAGGGAGGTCACAGGGAGGTCACGGGGAGGTCAGGTCTGTCAGCAGTGGTGCCCAGGACCTGGTCTGTCCCCAGGACACACCTCCTTGACTGGGGGAAGCAGCACGAGGCACTAGGTGGCAGGGGGCACAGGCTGAGCTCCCTGCTTGCCTGAGCTATCCCCTAACTCTGCCCACGAGCACACGCGCGCTAGCTGCAAGGATGCGTTCGTGCGTGTGTGTGTATATATGTATATTCGTGCACCAAGTCAAGTCAAGTCAGGTCACATTTTTATTTCCAGGTGGTACATTGAATAAGCAATGGATTTGCTTTTTTTTTCATCAAACCATCTATCTAGGAACAAAAAACAGCTTGATCAATATTTTGTAACTACCTTATGTTTATAACCAATAATAATAAAACTAACTCTAAAAGAGAGTCTGTCTGTCTGACTCTCTGCCTGTCCGCCTGTGTGTCTGTTTGTCTGTCTGCCTCAGTGACCACGGTCTGTCTGTCTGTCTGTCTGTCAACCTCAATGCAGAGGCGCTGTGCTCAGCTTTTACAGGGGAACTAACCCCTGAGTGCCTGTTTCTACATGGAAGGAAATACTGTATTGCCTCCCCTGCTGCTTTGGGGCACAGCTGACAGGGAGTGGGCTGGACACTTAGTCCAGCTGCCAAAGCAAGATTATTGGTCACACCTTGCAAATGAGAGTGACGGACTGAAGTTTGGCATACACATACTTTGGACACTCCTCTACAATATTGGCATGGGAAACACCATGTTGGCCAATTGTTTCCCACTTATTTTGATGATCAAAGATATATGGCCAAATTTTCAAAGACCGCAAAGAATATAACACATCTTTACTTGTTTATCTTCCTATTTTTGAAGTAGCTCTTAATTAATTGTACATAGTTTCTTTGTGGGTTCGAAAATGATTGCAAGAATACACACAACAATGATTGATACTAGATTTTTGTATAATCTATCATACATAAGTATTTGAAAAAGAAAGAATATCACTTTGTTTATCTAACACAAAATCACGCTCCAGGATTTCACTTTCTGTTTTATAATGTATGGAGCTGATGTATATCTTCATTCACACACACATACATGTGTATGCACAAACATGCACACACATGCACACACACATACATATACACATACACATTACACTGCGACAGTGTAATGATGATGTTCACTGATGGTTGACCAATTGTGAAAAAGGAGAACAATATTTTGACCAATAGCAGTACAACAGCACTATGGAAAAAAACAAAAACAACAAAACCCCAAAACAGACACACACCCCACACAACACACACACACACACTTGGACTTGCAGAAAAAGGGAAAGTACTGTCATGTGCTCTAAACCCCCACTGCAATCATCACATCCACCCCATGTACACAAGGCCATACACGCAAACTGGCTTTGAAGCATTGTCAGCATATGTTCTCTACAGCAGCTTACAGCCACAGGGATCAGTTCTTGATGGCTTCCTCTCCCTGTAGCAGTGTAGTCCACACAGGTCTCCCTCCATCCATGATCCTGTTCTTTTCTGCCAACCATAGTCCAGGCAAGGAAGGCCTGGTGCTTTCACCAAACACGTCCCTAAATGATGTGCCCTACTTTGGTAAACAGCTCTTAGGGTATGCTGCTGAAGCACACTGAAAATAAATGGAATGTTCCCAGCTCCCTCTTCCTTTTGCGCACATCCTTTTCCGAGCCATCCACATTTTTCAATCCGCTGGGCCTGTCATACAACAGAACGTTGAAGAACCTCCATCATTGAGCCAGGTATGGGCAGGGTATCCCGGTTGTTTTCCCTCATGAGTAGGAGGGCTCAGTCCTTGTGCTATGCAGCCTATGTATTTCATGCCCTAGTCTTTGCTCTTCTAGAAAAGGACACATAGTCCACTCCCTGTCAATGCATGGAAGGCTTGCAAGGCTTTGGAGTAATTTGGACCAAGCTGAGTGCAGTTGTTTGGGGTTTTTAGGGATTTGAAGTATTTCCCAACTATAAGAGCAATCTGCAGTTCATGACTGCAGTTGGACACAGGGAACAGCAAGTGCAACTATGTCAGTATTCCGTTTTTCCGAAAGAAGACCCTTTGTGCAGGGGCCTTGTGATCAGTCATCCACATGTAGTTAGGAGTGGCTGCTTCCTCAGGGCTACAAGGTTCTAGTCTGCTGGGGTCCTTTGCTGGATGAGCACAGGGGTTTTTCTGCGCTTGTACATAAAACGGATTTGTCATGGACTTGTGCTCTGTCCAAATGAGTCTCTATGAGGAACCTGAACAGTTCATTTTTTGTTCTCATTTCTAACTATCTATCTATCTATCTGTCCCCTAGTCTGACAACCGTGGGGGTACCCTCAAAGACTCAACAACCAGTTCCCTCCATTCCCCTCTCTGTTCTGCCTTTCTCAGGTTTTTGAGTTCTAGCCTGTCCATTCGCGATGTTATCCTCCCAGCTCTTCCTTGGTCTTATTGTGTGTGGGTTGTTGTTTTTTAAGGGGGAGGGGGGTGTTGAAGACTGGAGGGGCCCTTTAGTGTACATCCCTTCAACTAAGGGGCCTAATCAGGGTTTTTTATTGTGAATGTTTGAGTGGCAAAATTTTGTTTTAAAAAA
>CM054166.1:31924524-31962469 GCA_028751875.1 Rapana venosa
GTTTTGTGTGTTGTGTGCTCTGTGTGTGTGTGTGTGCGTGCGTGCGTGCGTGCGTGCATGCGTGCGTAAGTGCGTGTGTGTACATGTGTATGCGTGCGTCAAGTCAAGTCAAGTCACATTTTTATTTCCAGATAGTACGTTGAATAAGCAATGCATTTGCTTTTCTTCATCAAGCCATCTATCTATCTGGAACAAAAAACAACATGACAATATTATTAACCTACATTATTATCATAACCAATAATAATAAAACTAACTCCAAAAGAGAAATTGAATAGAAAACAAAGAAAACCACACACACACACACACACACACCACACACCACACACACACCACACCACACACACCACACACACACACACACACAATTCATATACTAGACTCGTACATCACGCTCACACATTTAAAAAGATGTCAAAGAAATGATATCAGGTTACAATATTACACCGTTTTATGTCCCCCCCCCAACTCATAATTAATGACAACCCGACACACACAAGTCGCTAACCCCCCCCCCCTCCCCCCCCCCCCCCCCCCCCCCCCCCCCCCCCCCCCCCCCCCCCCCCCCCCCCCCCCCCCCCCCCGAAAAAAAACAACACCCAACCAACCAACAAACAAAGAATCAAGCAAGGAAACAAAAACAGAACATGGCGGGAGGGGGAGGGGGGTAACGGGTAGGAACATAAAAAACAATGACAAGCCAACATACAGAAAGATGAAAAGAAAAAAATATACAAACAAAAAACTAGTGTACATACATCTTTGAATCCCTACATAATGAAAGAAAAAAGACAAACCAAGGCCCACAACTGACTAGACTGTCAAACCAGTGTGGGTGTGTGTGTGTTTGTGTGTGTTTATTCATTTTGTTTTATTTGTTTCTTCTTTTATATCGAGGATAATGGAATGAGCACGCATGTGCTTTTTTGTGTATGCGGTTTTGTAAATGTTGTCATCTGTTTCCACCGCACACAATCGCCTACTCTTCCGAAAAGCGGAACAAGATTTAACGTGTGTGTGTGTATGTGTGTGTGTGTGCGTGTGTGCGCGCGTATGTGTGTATGTGTGTGTGCACCATGCATTCCTCTGTGCAAACTGGTGTAGACCTTGGCCTGGCTGATCAGGGTCTGTCTGTTCGTCTGTCTGTCTGTCTGTCTGTCCGTCTGTCTGTCTGCCTCAGTGACCAGGGTCTGTTTGTCTGTCCGTCTGTCTGTCTGTCTGCTTCAGTGACCACGGTCTGTCTGTCTGTCTGTTCGTCTGTCTGTCTGCCTCAGTGACCAGGGTCTGTCTATCTCTCCGTCTGTCTGTCTGTCTGTCTGTCTCATTCCAGAGTCGCTGTGCTCAGCTTCTACAGGGGAACTAACCCCTGAGTGCCTGTTTCTACATGGAGGAAATAGTGTGTTGCCTCCCTTGCTTCTAGGCAGCTGGACACTGCGCTGTCCGTCCTCTGGGGAGATGTTTGCTTCAGCAATGACAGGCTTTGAGCAGGGAGCAGCACAAACCCGTTCTCTGAAGTCAGAGTCATCATCAATGCCTTTGTGCCTTATTGGCACGTAGGGCAGCAACAAAAGTTCTCCACTCCTGTCTGTCCTGGGCCAGTTTCTGAATGGTACCCCAGGTATGTTGGAAGGTCTTCAGCTCTGCTTCAACAGTCCGACGCCAAGTGTTCTTGGGTCGTCCTCATTTGCATTTTCCCTCTGGTGTCCAGTGGAGGGCTGTTTGGGCGATGTTTTCCTGTTCCCGACGGCAGATATGCCCTATCCATCCCCATCGCCTATGCATGATGATGTTGTCCATGCTTTCTTGGTTGCAACGGGCAAAAAGTTCTTGGCTGGAGATGGTCTCAAGCCAGAAGATGCGCAAGATTTTTCTGAGATTCTTCGTGTGGAATGTGGATAGTTTGTCGAGGTCACTCTCAGTCATCCTCCAGCACTCCGAGCCGTACAAAAGGGTGGAAAGTACTCACTCACTCACTCATCCCTTGGTCGGGACGACCGTTGGGGTACCCGCACGGATGCTGCAAGTGGACCGCCAAATGGTTCTGTCCTGGGCTGCTTTCAGGAGGTTTGGTACAGTGAGGCCGGTCCACTCTTTGATATTGGATATCCAGCTTTTGCGTGGTCGTCCCTGCCTCCTTGCTCCTTCCACCATTCCCTGCAGGACTGTCTTTGACAGGTTGTTATGCCTTGTTGTGTGGCCAAACCATTTCAGTTTCCTCCGTTTGACTGTATCTAGCAATGGTTCTTGTTTGCCAGCCAGTGCCTCGATCTGCTGCCAGACGTATCATTGGTTTTACGGTCTCTGTAGGTGATGTTCAGGATCCGCCTGAGGCACTTCATCTCAAAGGCTTGAATTCGACGTTCTAGATCGGCAGTAAGTGTCCATGCTTCACATCTGTACAAGGCAATGGATGTGACGAGTGCCTTGTAGAGTCTGACCTTAGTGTGGGTTCTGTTGTTATGGTTTCTCAACACTTTTGCCAGCTTAGTCATGGAGGAGAGTGCCACAGCAAGTCTGATCTTCACCTCTTGTGTGCTCGTACCTTCTTTGGTGATGAATGCTCCAAGGTACTTGAAAGTTTCTACCTCCTCTAGTGTCTCCCCACTCATCTTGATGCTGGTGGGAGTGGTTGGTGTTGTACTGTTCACTAGGATCTTGCTCTTTTCCGTGCTGATCTCTATACCGTGGGCATTGGCTGATGTTTCCAGTCTGGTGGTGAGATCCTGGAGTTCTTCTTCACTGCGGCCCATGAGATCGATATCGTCTGCGAATCGAAGATTGCAGACTGGCCTTCCTCCTATTGTGATTGTGGTCTTGAAGTCAAGGAGGGCCTCCTGCATGATGTTCTCCAGGAACACGTTGAAAAGAACGGGGGATAGCAGGCAGCCTTGTCGAACTCCAACTGAAGTCCGGAAGAAACTCCCGATTTCTCCACCCATGAGGACTGCACTGTGGGAGCTGTCATACAGCGCCTGGATGACTTGAATCAGGTCCTCGTCGAAGTTATAGTCTCTCATGACTTGCCACAAAGCTTCTTGCCACACTCGGTCGAAGACCTTCTTGAAGTCAATGAAGTTGTTGTAGAGCTGTAGTTGATGTTGGAGATACTTCTCTATGAGCGTTCTGATGTTGAAGATCTGCTCGACAGTGCTTCGACCTGGTCTGAATCCTGCCTGTTCTTCTGATAGGATTTCTTCTGCTTGTGGTTTCAGTCTGTTCAAGGCAATGCGTAACATAACTTTGCTTGGATGGCTTATCAGACTGATTGTTCTGTAATTTTGGCACTTCTTCAGGTCTGGTATAGTCTTAGTTTGGTTCTGGTGCTGTACTGGGACGATTTCCACACATTGTTCAGATTTCTATAAGCATTTCTTGCTTTGCTAATCCGGTTCTTGTCGTCGCTGCCTGCTTCGCCGTCATGCCTAACAGTGCTCCCGAGGTACGTGAACTCTTCAGTTGTTGGTAAAACTTCTCCATTCACTGTGACCGGTGAGGGGTTCTGGACGTTCAGTGTCATCACCTCTGTCTTCTTCTGACTGATTTTCAGGCCTACTTGCTGTGCGAAAGTGCTGAGACGGGATGTCTTCTCTTGAATGTGATGGTGGGTATGTGAGAGCAGTGCCAGATTGTCGGCAAAATCTAGGTCTTCAAGCATTGAGAAGGGGATCCATCTGATGCCCCGTGACTGGTCGGCTGTTGTCTGTCTCATCACCCAATCAATTGTCAGGTTGAAGAGTAGTGCTGACATGGGGCAGCCTTGTCTGACGCCGGTTTGTACACTGAAACTGGTTTTGCTGTTTCCTACTCTGCACGTGAAGTTGTTGTAGAAGCTCTTAATGACTTGGATAATCTCCTGTGGAGTATGCGCCATACACTTTATCGATGATCGCTGTCAAAGGCTTTTTCAAAATCTATGAAGTTGATATACAGCTGTCTCTGCCATTCCGTGCACTGTTCGATGATGTTGCGCAGGGTGAAGATCCGGGATCTTCTTCCTGGTCTAAAACCTGCCTGTTCCTTTCTGAGTTGTTGGTCCACTGCCTCTGAGATTCGTCCGATGATGATCTTTGCCAGAATCTTGCTGGGAACAGATAGCAGAGTGATTCCTCTCCAGTTGTTACAATTGTTCAGGGCTCCTTTCTTTGGGATCTTCACGATGACTCCTTCTGTCCAATCTGCTGGTAGCTGTTTCTCCTCCCATATAGCTGCAAAGAAGGCTGTAGGACTTTAGATGCAAACTCTGGATCTGCTTTGAAAAGTTCTGCATTGAGGTTGTCCTGGCCAGGGACTTTTCCATTCTTGAGAGAGCTGATTGCTGCTATAATCTCTTCCTTCTTTGGTGGTGAGCTGTTCACATTGAGATCAGCATCAGGATCTTGTACATCTGCCTCTTCAGTTGGGGGTGGTCTGTTGAGAACTTCGCTGAAATGTTCTGCCATCTTGCATCTTGTTCTGCTTCTGTGGTAAGTATTTGGCCTTGTTTATCTAGGATTGGTGTTTCGGTTTTGCTCGGTACTTGCCACTGACAGTCTTAGTGATCTTATACACCTGTCCTTGTTCTCCCCTTGTGGCGGCCTCCTCTGCTTGTCTTGCAATATCATCCATGTAGGTACGCTTGTCTGTTCTTGTCATTCTCTTCACAGTTTGGTTTGCTTCTCTGTACTGTTGTTTGTACCTCTCTCTTATCCGCTCTGACTTTGTCTCTAAGATTTTCTTCTTCAGTTCTCTCCTGTTCTCAATGGCTTGCCAGGTGTCTGCTGTAATCCACCTTCTTCTCTTCCTCTGTCTCTGTCCTAAGCACGTTTCGCTGGCTTGTGTGTAGGCTGTCCTGACTTGTTTCCACATGGTGTTTATATTAGTCGTGTCAGGAGGTGTGTAGTTTTCAGTATCCACCAGTGCTTGGAACTTGTTTTTGAGCTGGAGGGTGAAAGCACTCTTTACTTTGGTGTTGCGCAGCTTTTCCACATCAAAATGTTGTTGTCTTGGTTTCCCAGATCCATTTTTTCTCAGCTTCACTTTTAGGGTTGCAGTGACAAGGTGGTGATCACTGCCAACATCGGCTCCTCTCCTTACTTTTACATCTAGGAGCGATCTCCTCCATGTCCCATTGATCATCAGGTGGTCGATCTGGTTTTGTCTCTTCCATTGGTGGAACACTAGGTAAGCTTGTGGATCTCAGGGTGTGCAAATAATGTCCTCCAATGGCAGGTTGTTTGTCATGCAGAATTCCACCAATCTTTCTCCGTTGTCATTTATGCTGCCACATCCTTCTTTTCCCATGGCTCTTTCTTGATTTGTGTTGTCTTTTCCGACTTTTGAATTTAGGTCACCCATCACTATCCTCATGTCATGGTTTGGTGTGTTTTCCATTTCAGCCTGTAATTGTTCATAAAATGTATCTTTGCTTTCTTCTCCACTGTCGTTGGTTGGTGCATAGCACTGTATGATTGTGGTATTGAGCATGCTTACCTTTCATTCTTATCCTCATCATCCTGCTGTTGATAGGTTTCCACTCTATCAGGCACTTCTCCATTCATGATAATTGCTACTCCCTCATGGTGTTGGCTGTCATCTCTACCACTGTACAGCACTGTCTCTCCTGTGCTGGCTCTGTATTTTCCTGATCCTGTCCATCGGCTTTCACTGATTCCGAGAATATGCAAATTGTAGCGTCTCATCTCTGCTGTAACTTGTGCTGGTTTTCCTGTTTCGAACATGGTTCTCACATTCCAGAAACCTATTTTGGTCTTATTTTTGGTGCTTAAGACTTCCATCTTCCTGTCAGTGGCTTCCTTTCGGCTTTCACCACTGACATTCATACGAGCATCTTCTGATGACTCTGGAAGCCCGTCACACCCAGTAGTGTTTATTTCTTTTGTTGCCGTTTCCGTAACAAATGTTTTTTTACAGAACAGGGTTGTTAGCCCTGTGTCTAACCTCCTACCTGGGGGAAGGGTTCCACCTTGAGTCGCCTTTTACGACATGCCTGGTTGGAGGGCAGAGATCCTATTCTTGCGATGCTCGCTTTGCAAGCATTACCCGGGAGTCCCACGGGGGTGAAGTCAGAGTGTGGCTGCCTATATCTTCATGAGCACACGTTTGCGTGGGTGGAGGAGGAATGCCATTGCAGGCAATATTGTCAGTACTTAAGCAATGAATGCCTAGTATTTTCTAACGTTTCGTTCCTGTACCTTTTATTTTCTAAAGTAATGTGAAAGAATGGATGATATAGGAGTTGAAGTAATTTGTATGTTCGACGTTTTATGATTTTAATTTTTTTTTAATTCTTTAAACAGTCTTTACCTAAGTGTGTGCGTGTGCGCGCATGCACGCATATGTGTATGAGTGTGTGTGTGTGTGCGTGCATGTGTATATGTGTCGGTGTGCGTGTGTATGTATGTGTGTGTACATTTTATTTTCCAGTGTATTATTGTATTGGCTTTCCTCTTTTTACTGGTACAATTTATTGGTAGAGGTTGCAATAATGTAGCGTTTTTCGTAAAAGTCCCCGTGTGTATGCAGTTTTGTAAATGTTGTCTTCCGTTCCCACCTGCACACAATGGTCTACTCTTCTGAAAAGCAGAACGGGTTTTGACGTTTGCGCAAGATGTTCTGTGTGCGTTCGCGCACGGGGCCTCGGTTTATAGTCTCATCCGAAAGACTTTTGGGGAGAGTGGAGTTTGTACTGATGTTATCCCCAGAGGAAAAATCTTCTGAACGAGATTCGAACCCAGGTCAGCAGATCACAAGCACAATGCATATTACTCTAACCACTAGGCTATCCCGTTCCCCGTGTGCGTGTTTATGTTGGTGTTTTTTTTCCCTTTATATCAAGGATAATGGAATAAGCACTATGTGCTTTTTTCCATCAAGTCCCCATGTGTATGCGTTTTTTGTAAATTCTTGTCATATGTTCCCACCGGCACACAATGGCCTACTCTTACCAAAAGCGGAACAGGATTTAACTGTGCGCAAGATGTTCTGCGCAGGTTGGCACATGGGGCCTCGGTTTATAGTCTCATCCGAAAGACTTTTGGGGAGAGTTGAGTCTGCACTGATGTTAACTCCAGGAGAAAATATCCCCTTGAACGGGAATCGAACAAGGTCGTCAGATTGCCAGTGCAATGTTCTGTGTGTGTGTGTGTGTGTGTGTGTGTGTGTGTGTGCGCGCGTGCGCGTGCGTACGTGCGTGCGTGCGTTCCTGTGAGTGTGTGTGTGTGTGTACGTGTGTGGGTGGGAGGATAATGTAATAAGCAATCATGTGCTTTTTTATATCTAGTCCCCGTGTGAATGGGGTTTTTTCAATGTTGTCATCTGTTCCCACCGGCACACAATGGCCTACTCTTAAGAAAAGCGGCACATGATTTTTAACGTGTGCGAAAGATGTCCTGCGTGCATTCGCAGACGGGGCCTCGGTTTATATCTCAACGGAAGGACTTTTGGGGAGACTGAAGTATTTACTGATGTGAACTTCAGGAGAATCGAACCCAGGTCATCAGATTGCCAGCCCAATGTTCTAACCAGTAGGCTATCCTCTGTGTGTCTGTGTGTCTGTGGGTGTGTGTATGTTGTGTATGGTGTGTTGTGTGTGTGTGTGTGTGTGTTGTGTCTGTGTGTCTGTGTGTCTGTGTGTCTGTGTGTGTGTGTTGTTGTGTGTGTGTGTGTGTGTGTGTGTGTGAGAGCACTGGAGGACAGCTGCAGACAACAGGGCTCAGAGTCAACTGTTGGCCACACATACACCCGACATTTTCACAATAGTTTGTGTGGACAGCGTCAAGTTGATTTCGGCAAATCCTACTAGACATTGGCCTGAATAGAAGGTAGCATGGTTTGAGGTCAGCTGATTTTCCTGTCAGCTCTCTCAGAGATGCCCTCTGTGCCCAGTTCTCCACAGAAGGGAGGTCACGGGGAGGTCAGCTGACTTAACTGTCAGCTCTCTCAGAGATGCCCTCTGTGCCCAGTTCTCTACAGAAGGGAGGTCACAGGGAGGTCACGGGGAGGTCAGGTCTGTCAGCAGTGGTGCCCAGGACCTGGTCTGTCCCCAGGACAAACCTCCTTGACTGGGGGAGGCAGCACGAGGCACTAGGTGGCAGGTGGGCACAGGCTGAGCTCCCTGCTTGCCTGAGCTATCCCCTAACTCTGCCCACGAGCACACGCGCGCTAGCGTGCAAGGATGCGTTCGTGCGTGTGTGTGTGTATATATGTATATTCGTGCACCAAGTCAAGTCAAGTCAGGTCACATTTTTATTTCCAGGTGGTACATTGAATAAGCAATGGATTTGCTTTTTTTTTCATCAAACCATCTATCTAGGAACAAAAAACAGCTTGATCAATATTTTGTAACTACCTTATGTTTATAACCAATAATAATAAAACTAACTCTAAAAGAGAGTCTGTCTGTCTGACTCTCTGCCTGTCTGCCTGTGTGTCTGTCTGTCTGTCTGCCTCAGTGACCAGGGTCTGTCTGTTTGTCTGTCTGCCTCAGTGACCACGGTCTGTCTGTCTGTCTGTCTGTCAACCTCAATGCAGAGGCGCTGTGCTCAGCTTTTACAGGGGAACTAACCCCTGAGTGCCTGTTTCTACATGGAAGGAAATACTGTATTGCCTCCCCTGCTGCTTTGGGGCACAGCTGGCAGGGAGTGGGCTGGACACTTAGTCCAGCTGCCAAAGCAAGATTATTGGTCACACCCTGCAAATGAGAGTGACGGCCTGAAGTTTGGCATACACATACTTTGGACACTCCTCTACAATATTGGCATGGGAAACACCATGTTGGCCAATTGTTTCCCACTTATTTTGATGATCAAAGATATATGGCCTAATTTTCAAAGACCGCAAAGAATATAACACATCTTTACTTGTTTATCTTCCTATTTTTGAAGTAGCTCTTAATTAATTGTACATAGTTTCTTTGTGGCATCAAAAATGATTGCAAGAATACACACAACAATGATTGATACTAGATTTTTGTATAATCTATCATACATAAGTATTTGAAAAAGAAAGAATATCACTTTGTTTATCTAACACAAAATCACGCTCCAGGATTTCACTTTCTGTTTTATAATGTATGGAGCTGATGTATATCTTCATTCACACACACATACATGTGTATGCACAAACATGCACACACATGCACACACACATACATATACACATACACATGTACACTGCGACAGTGTAATGATGATGTTTACTGATTTGGTTGACCAGGATTTGTAGAAAAAGGAGAACAATATTTGACCAATAGCAGTAGCAACAGCACTATGGCAACAAAAACACACACAACCACAACACACACACACACACACACACACACACACACACACACACACACACACACACACACACACACTTGGACTTGCAGAAAAAGGGAAAGTACTGTCATGTGCTCTGATCCCCACTGCAATCATCACATCCACCCCATGTACACAAGGCCATACACTGCAAACTGGCTTTGAAGCATTGTCAGCATATGTTCTCTACAGGCAGCTTACAGCCACAGTGGATCAGTTCTTGATGGCTTCCTCTCCCTGTAGCAGTGTAGTCCACACAGGTCTCCCTCCATCCATGATCCTGTTCTTTCTGCCAACCCATAGTCCAGGGCAAGGAAGGCCTGGTGCTTTCACCAAACACTGTCCCTATAATGATGTGACTACTTTGGTAAACAGCTCTTAGGGTATGCTGCTGAAGCACACTGAAAATAAATGGAATGTTCCCAGCTGCCATCTTCCTTTTGCGCACATCCTTTTCCTGATGCCATCCACAGTTTGCAATCCGCTGGTCCTGTCATACAACAGAACGTTGAAGAACCTCCATCATTGAGCCAGGTATGGGCAGGGTATCTGGTTGTTCCATCATGAGTAGGAGGGCATCAGTCACTTGTGGCTATGCAGCCTATGTATTTCATGCCCTAGTCTTTGCTCTTCTAGAGGAGGACACATAGTCACTCCCTGTCAATGCATGGAAGGCTTGCAAGGCTTTGGAGTAATTTGGACCAAGCTGAGTGGCAGTTGTGTGGGTTGTTAGGTATTTGAAGTATTTCCCAACTATAAGAGCAATCTGCAGTTCATGAACTGCAGTTGGACACAGGCAACAGCAAGTGCAACTATGTCAGTATCCGTTGTCCTAAAGAAGACTTTGTGCAAGGCCTCTGTGATACAGTCATCCACATGTAGTTAGAGGAGTGGCTGCTTCCTCAGGGCTACAAGGTTCTAGTCTGCTGGTGTCTTTGCTGGATGAGCACAGGGTTTTCTTGGCGCTTGTACATATACGGATTTTGTCATGGACTTGTGCTCTGTCCAAATGAGTCTCTATGAGGAACCTGAACAGTTCATTTTTGTTCTCATTTCTAACTATCTATCTATCTATCTGTCCCGTAGTCTGACAACCGTGGGGGTACCCTCAAAGACTCAACAACCAGTTCCCTCCATTCCTCTCTCTGTTCTGCCTTTCTCAGGGTTTTGTTGAGTTCTAGGCCTGTCCATTCACTGATGTTATCCTCCCAGCTCTTCCTTGGTCTTATTGTGTGTGGGTTGTTGTTTTTTAAAGGGGGGAGGGGGTGTTGAAGACTGGAGGGCCTTCAGTGTACATCCCTTCAGACTAAGGGGCCTAATCAGGGTTTTTTCTATTGTGAATGTTTGTAGTGGCATAGATTGTGTTTTAAGCGAAAAGTGATAATCAGTGTGTATGAATTATGATGATTTTATAAGTTTATACTGGTTATATCTTTTTCAATATGTATGAATTCAGAACACTGCAACAATAAGTATTTTTCATTTGTAGGCCTTTTATTTAACACTTGATTTGTTTTTTAATTGATTTAAATGTATAAATCTTGGATGTCTGCATTTTAGAAGCCTGTATTCAGATGTCTGTATTATGAATATATGTAATCAGATGTCTGTTTTAAGGCTAGATTTCAATGTGCGGCTGACCACTGACAGCAGACGCCTGCCTGCCTGCCTGATCCTGGGCATTTTTTCTTCTGGACTTCACTTCAGTACTGACTCCACTCTCCAAGTCTTTTGCATGAGACTATACACCCAAGTCCTGTGCACAAACACATGCAGAACATTTCGCACCCATGTTAAAACCTGTTACGGGTTTTAGAAGAGTAGGCCATCATCCCTGAAGTTGGAATGTGGCTAACTTACTGGCGGGCAAACGCTCAGACACAAAATCTCACCAATGGAGCTCTGAGGAGAGGAGAAAAAAAACAACCCCAAATCTGAAAAGCTCTTTCCCAATTCATACTTTAGAAATACAGACATCTGGATACAGGCCTCTGAAGACTAGCTGTAGTAGAATGCAGTGGTTGTGATGATTGGTGTTACCAACACTTTGGATTTGCTGTGTGTAGAACGCTACAATGCAAGATTGACAATTCCCTCACTCACACAGACAGCCATGCGTGCATCTACACACCACACTCAGAAACACAAAAACGCACATCAACACAAAAACGCATGTCAAACGTGTGTGCATGAGCCCCATGTACAAAAACTGACCAACAAAAGTTGTCACCTGTTGTTTTTCATGAGCACATCAAGTCAAGGGAGAGTGGGCTGTGGTTGTGGTTGTAATGGAGATTTTTTTAATTTTTTATTTCAGCAGTAGAGGAAGGATGGTAAAGACTACACTACACTGCACTGCACTACACTACACCACAATACACAACATTACACTGCACTACACCACAGTCCACAACATTACACTGCACTACACCACAGTACACAACCACTACACTACACCATAGTACACAACTCACACTACTCACTATCTCACCGTCCACGCCGATGGAGATATGGATACACATGTAAGAGTCCACATCAAGTTCTGTGGCTTAGATGTGTACATTATATTGAGTGATTATGATGCACAATCGTGGGACATAAATACAATCTCGTGGCTTAGACGGTCATTCATATTGGGATGATATGGATGCAACAATGTGGAGAATAAATACAGATCCCATGGTTTAAACGTTGTCATTATGCTTGACATGATTATGGATGCACATGTGGAGGATAACATCAGTTGATATGGCCGGTGGCTGCCAATGCCTGGGTCTCTTCCATCATGGACACCCTCTGCACACAGAATCATAAGTGACACACATCAGTCACTGAACTATATATATTATCACAACACTGCTGTGACACTGAACTATAGATATTATCACAACACTGCTGTCACAATGAACTATATATATTATCACAACACTGCTGTCACAATGAACTATATATATTATCACAACACTGTTATCACACTGAACTACTTCAACACCTGTCAGGTTCTGCGTTTGATTCCCAGCCTTGCACTTTGTTCCAGGCAAACTCTTTCAGATGAGACTATAAACTGAGGCCTAGGTGCATATGTATGCAGAGCATCTTGCACACACAAAATCTGGCAAAACTCTCACCACTGGTGAACTTCAGGCTCTGGCTGAAGAACAACACAAAACAAAATAAACCAAAATTAAATTTAAAAAACAAAAACAAACGAGTGTGCACACACACACACAGCTCACGCACAGGGCAGAAAACAGTCCCAGCTTCCAAACACAGGGACAACACGGCTACTCAGATGATTAAAAACACTGTTTATTTTTTTTAAAAGTACAAACTATTCCTTTTAAAAACTACCACTCATGAAATGATTCTTAACAACTTTGTTAATGAGAAAGTCCTTTGGATGAGACTATAAACCGAGGCCCGTGTGTGAACGCCATGCAGAACATTCTTGCGAACTTAAATATGTTCCAGCTGTTTGAATAGAGCTATGGCATTGTGTGCCCTGGTGGGAAACAAAAGACAATTTTTTTTAAACGTATATACATGCATAAATCACATTTTAATAAAAAATCTTAGCTGAGCACTTGATTTGTTGCTTGACAAGATTCAGCGCTATATAAATTTCATCATTATATTATTTATTATTTGTGTGAAGGAAAAATAACAGCAGTATTTGTACCTTTGTGTGAAAAATCAACAATCAATCCATTCAGTCCTGTGGTGTAGCAGCTCTGGACCCATCCATCATGCTATCCCCTCTGGATGTGGTCACCCATTGCACACACAGACACTGACATCCAGAAAACACACAGAACACAGAAACAAGCGTACATCACAAACTCAAATACATTACAAAACCAACAAAATAATAAAACATGTAACACATGCTAACGTAATTTGTGCAAAACATGGGCAGCTGAACATTGGTATAAAAAATAGATGAAAAAATAGATGGGCAGCTGAACTTGGTAAAAAATAGATGAAAAAATAAATGGGCAGTGATTATTGGTAAAAAAAAAGTGAAAAATAAAACATTTATATGTGTTACAAGTTGACAGGGTGTTAAAATCTTAGGGAAAGAAACAACAAGAAAGGACAAATGGAGTCAGTGTATCATGGCAAATACAAGGCAACAGTACTTGCCAGCAAGACAGGCTGTGACAATGCTTCGCACATCATTCAATGAAAGAGAAAACAAACTTGAGAGGAACCCACCCCGCCTCCACCCACCACACACAGTAGCACTGTTAACACCTAGTGCTGCAGCAATGATCTCCTGCTGATGGTCTTCAAGCCTGTGAACACAGATATTACAACACACTAAACTCAGGCAGTAACATAGTGTGCATAATTCAAATACTCCCTCCCCTCTCCAATACACACTCTCACATGATGTCAATCCCTCTCCCTAAATTACATTCTTCTCATGTATGGTTTTATTAAAGTGCTGAACCTCTGTACAGCAGCAAATCTACAAGCCACATCTTCTTGATATCGTTCGCGCAATGATCAGTGAAACAGTCAGTGCTGTACTTGTAGTTGAAAAAAATCATATGATCAACGAAGGCTTTCCCTCAGTGGTGTAGCATTCTTGGGAAATTCTCTTGCAGGTGCAGAGTCTTTGTGAACAAAACCACACACTCATCAGCTTTGGTTTCTATGCTAAATGACATTTCGTTCATTCTGACATCTGGGCCAGCATCTAAAAAAAACTACAACATGCCAAAGTTTATCTTTATGCCAAAGATTATAAGAATAATTCTAAACATCTGCCGAACTTGGATTAAAAGCTCAACAGCACGTCAAATTGCCATGGAAAAACATATTAATTAAAAAATAAAGGATAACTGTTTGTCTGGTGTTATTAACCGTAGTTAAAATATGAGGAAAAAAGAAACAGCAAAGAAAACATACATCAACAAGGGGGATCAGTGTTTCAGGGGGAAATACAACAGGGCAATGTTATGGCTCACACATCAATTCAAGTTGTAATCACATATGAAGACATCATCTCCACCCACCTTTTTCCCACAATACACATCTCCAAACACACAACACGCATCCTCTCAACACACTTCTCCACACACATGTCAATCCCTCTTATCTTTGTTCAACTGTCAAAAATGGGGCTGGCAACATGAATGTCCTGTCATAATGAAAAAAAAATGACAATAATTTAAAAATAAAAGAAAAACTGCGGTGTAAGTGTTTAAATGTTGTTAAAACATATTAGAAAGAAACAACAATTAACAGGGGGTCAGTGTATCATGGCAATACAACAAAGGCAAACCGTTTGGCAAGGCAGGCTTGGGACAATGTTCTTACATCATCAATGAGAGAAAAACAAATAAACTTGAGGAAGAAAAAAAATCTCTCTCTCACACATAAAAAACAGCACTTAACTCTCAGACAGTGCTCTCCACAGCATCTCCAGCTGTCGTGTATACAGGCCCTGTGAGCACAGATAATGAACACACATCAATCAAGGCTGTCATCACCTATGCATTACATCAACCCCAATATTCCCCTCCCCACATTCCACCTAAATCACACCTACATACGAATGCCATTGCCTCTCCCTAATTTAATATACTACTACTACTACTACTACTACTACTACTACTACTACTACTTATACTATACTACTCTTTATACATATACCACTACTACTACACTACTACTAATACTACTACTAACTATATACTAACTACTCTACTGTACTACTATCTACTCTTACTACTATACCCTACTACTACTATTTTTTTTTTTTACATATACTACTACTACTACTACTACTCCTACTACCACTACTACTAACTACACTATACTACTACTTACTACTACTACTACTACATACTCCTACTACTACTACTATACTACTATACTACTCCTACTATCTATATACTACCACTACTACTACTTTACTACTACTACTTACTACTACTACTACTTATACTACTACCACTATACTACTACCACTATACTTCTACATACTACTTACTACTAATACTTACTACTACTACTACTACCACTACTAATACTTACTACTACTACTACTACTACTACTACTAATACTGTATATACTTACTATACTACACTACTACTACTACCACTACTAATACTACTACTACCACTACTACTAACTTACTAACTATACAACTGACTATCTACTACTCCTACTATCTACTCCTAACCTACAATACAACTGTGTTGGAAGTTGCATAGTGGCTGATCTTGTAAAGCAGAAGGTCAGAGCCCTTACATTAAAATCATTTACATGATGAAATCGTCCATGAGTAAGTTTAACATACATATCTAATATGCGTAACAATTATAATAATAAAAATAATAATAATATAATAATAATAACGTATAATAATATAATTATAATAATAATAATAATAATAATAATAAATAATAATAATAATAATTATAATAATAATAATCTAGGTGATGGAATTTATTTATCGCGGGAATTGTAAAGCAAACAAATCAAAAGCACTCAGAAAACTTTTTTTTTAAAATACCGTGGATAATGGATATCGTAAGCGCTCGTGTGCTTTTTTTAATCAGTCCCTGTGTAGCGGTTTTGTAAATTTTGACATGCTGTTCCCACGGCACACAATGGCTACTTCTTTTCAAAAAGTGGAACATGATTTAACGTCAAGTGCGCAAGATGTTCTGAAATGCTCACACCCACACACATTCTGGACAGCCATGCTTATAGACAAGGTGATGAAGATGGGGGTTGCGCTCTTTTGAAGAGTGTGGGCTGATACAAGGAGGAAGAACCTTAAGGTAGGAAAGGAAATGTGGTTTGTGATGGATTTGGTACTACTTACACATAAACCACTTGTGTACCATAACACTCGTGATTAATACAACAACAAGCCGCAAACACATTAATCCACTTATCCCAATACACAGGCAAATATTTACTTAATTCAATACAAACAAGTACAAATCCATTCCTTTTCAAACCCAACATGAAAATTAATCTTCTGCTAACAAATCTGATTGCAGAGTCCAGAAGAATGCTGTGAATCTGTTCTTTATGTGAAAAATCAGTGTTTCAAACATTTTCCAATCCAGTGATGTAGCAACCACGCAACATCCACCATGCTTCTCTGGTGAGGTGAAATCACCCCCACTCTGCACATACAGAAACAGACGTTAGAAACATTCTTATATCAAACACTGAAAGAACACCACATCAGAAACATACAAATATCAAATACACACAGGCAAGTGTATATCAGAAACAGGCACTTGTTAATGACATAAAAACCAGAAGAGATCACAAACATCTTTACTTCATCTATCTTGTCATCTTGTAGACCATGGGGGCACCACTGAAGATCAGAAACATATCATACACATCAAATATACAAACAAGCGGACATCACAAACAGGCATTTAGTACATACACCAAAGCAAGAAAACATCAGGAACCAGCATTCTTCACACACACAGAAACAAGTGTACACCAAACATGTCCACACACAAAGCAATTGTAACTTACATGCCAACTTCCATTCCTTGTCTCCAGCCTCCAGTACCTATTTCTTCATCCTCAACTCTCTTGCAGGGCAATGTCTGTGAACAAACACACACAGCATCAGCTTTTGGTTTTGGGGGTTGATGCACAATTTCATTCATTCAAAACAGCCTGGCACATATCATAAAATTATTACAATATGCTGAAGTTTATGAGTGTAATGTATGCGCAAAAAATAGATGCACCTGAACATCATGTCAAATACATGAAAGAAAAACCACCCAACTGTGTGTAAGTGTTTAAGGAATTTTTAAATATTAGAAAAAACAACAACAACAAAGAAACAACAACCACCAGGCAGGTCAGTGTTTCAAAGCAATACAACAAGGCAACATTATGGCACACACATTAATCAGGTTCTGTCTGTAATCTAGGTACTGCTAATACAATCACCCGACATCCGCCCCGTCTCCCCACCTATACGACGTCCACACCAAAACGCATATCAATCTTTCTCTCTCCAATATTTATGCCAAAAGTGGGCTGCAAAAGAACATGCTGACAAATAGATTTAAAAAAACAATTAAATTAAAAAAAGACAACTAGGTGTTAGTGTTTAAATGATGTTAAAATCTTAGGGGATAACGAAAAACAATAAACATGGGGCGTCGTGTACAAAGGCATATAATACAAGGCAACATTTGGAAATGCCCAGGCTGTGATAATGTCACTACCATCATTCATTGAGAGAAGAACAAACAACACTTGAGAGAGGGGGAAAATCACACACACACACACACACACCTCACACACACACAGCACCACACGACACACACACACACACACACACACACACACACACAAAAACACCACAAACACAACACACACACACACACACACCACCAAACACACACACAAAGCAAGCACTTAACTTTTAGACAGTACTGTGTAAAGCATCTCAGTGTTGGGGTATGGCAAGCCCTGTGAACACAGATAATGAAACACATCAATGAAGTCTGTCATCACGTAAGCAATAATCAACCCTACCACATTCAGAATAATAATAATAATAATATAATAATAATAATAATTAATAATAATAATAATAGTAATAATTATATAATAATTATAATACTAATAATAATTGATAATATAATTTTAATAATAATAATAATAATAATAATAATAATAATAATAATAATAATAATAATAATGTATGGAATATAAATAGCGTTGAATCTTGTAAAGCAACAAATCAAAGCGCTCAGATGACTTTCTTTGTTTTTTGTTGGCGTGTGTAGGCGTTTTTTAAAATTTTGTCATCTGTTCCCACCAGCACACAATGGCCTACTCTTTGGAACAGCGGAACAGGATTTAACGTGTGCGCAAGATGTTCTGCATGCGTTCGCACACGGGGCCTGGGTTTATAGTCTCATCTGAAGGACAATCCTACTACTACTACTACTACTACTACTACTACGACTACGACTACTACTACTACTACTACTACTTCTGTATGGAAGTTACATAGTGCTGAATCTTGTAAAGGAACACATCAAAGCCCTTACATTCAAATCATCGTCACACATACAATTGTCCATGAGTAAGATTAACACATACACACATGCGCACACAGCATGCAAGGTGTTGAAGATGGGGGTGGCTTTTGAAGAGTATGGGTGGATTATGAGAGGGAAGACCTTAGGTAGGAAAGAAATGTGGTTTGAGATGGATTTGAAGACTTTACACATTAACACTTGTGTACAACAACAACATTCGTGATAATACACAAGCACAAACAAACCAATCCACACTGCAAATCGCAACAAGCAAATATTAACTTAATCACTACCAAAACAAGTACAAACCAATCCTTTTTAAACCCAACATGAAAATGACTCTTCCTAACAACTCTGAATGCAGGGTCAGAAGAACAGCTGATGACATCTGTACCTTTATGTGAACAAATCAGCCGAATTAACATTTCCAGTCCAGTTGATTGCCCCACCTTAGCAACTCTGGAACATCCACCATGCTTCTCTGGTGATGTGAATTCACCCCCACTCTGCACATACAGAACAGACATTAGAAACCCTCTTATATCAAACACTGAACAGAAACACAACATCCAGAAACATACAAATATTCAAAGACACACAGGCAAGAGTATATCAAAAACAGGCTTGTCAATCATACAAAATTATCCAGAAAGTGATCAGAAACATCCTCACTTCATTACTCTCTGTCTTATTGTAGTCCATGGCGGGCACCACTGAAGATCAGAAAACATATCATTACCCCAGAATTACACAACAAGCGGACATCACAAACATGGCAATTTGTAATACCCCACAAAGGCAAGAAAACATCAGTGAACCAGCATTTTTCACCACACAGAAACAAGAGTACACCAAAATGTCCACACACAAGCGATGTAACTTCAATGCAAACTTCCATTTCCTTGTGTAGCCAGCTCTCAGTGACTATTTTCTCCATCTATCAACTCTTTGCAGGGCAAAGTCTGTGAACAAAACTTAGTGACACACACATCTTAAGCTCTGGTTTTGTGGGGGTCTAGGGTCTGAAGCACAATTGCATTCATTCAAAACAACCTGGCACATATCATAAAATGACTACGACATGACGAAGTTAATGAGAGTAATCTGTGCGCAAAAACCAGATGCAGCTGATCATGTCAAATACATGGGGGAAAAATAAGCAACTGTGTTTAAGTGTTTAAGTCATTTTAAAATATTAGAAATAACAACAACAAAGAAACAACAATCAATAGGCAGGTTAGTGTATGAAAGCAGCTCACAGACACCCACATTATCAGGTCTGTAATCATGTATGCAATTCATCAACCCAAACTTCCCCCCCCTTTCACCCCTAATACACATCACACAAAATGCATATCAATCCTCTCTCTTACATTTACGCCAGAAATGGGCTTGGCAATGAACATGATGACAAATAGATATTTTAAATATTTTGATTTAAACAAAAAAAGAGAAATATGTGTTAGTGTTTAAATGTTGTTAAAAAATATTAGGTTAATAAAACAACATTAAACATGTGCGGTCAGAGTACAAATGAAATAAACATGGCAACATGGCACAAGCCACTGCTGTGGACAATGTCTACATCATCAGTGAGGGGAACAGGCATTCCACAACAAGCGAGGGACAAAATCCACACACACACAACCAAACAGACACACACACACATGTTAGCAGCACTTCTTAACTTTTAGTACATTACGGTGTAAAGCTTCTCCAGCTGTTGGGTAGTGCAAGCTCCTGTGAAACACAGATAATAAACATACATCAAATCAAGGATGCATCAGTATGCAATACATCAACCATACCCACATTAATTAATAATAATTAATAATAATAATAATAATAATAATAATAATAAGAAATCATAATCAATAATCATATAATAATAATAATAATAAAAATACTAATAATGTATGGAATTTAAATAGCCCTGAATCTTGTGAATTGTTAGCTGCACGAAAGTGACTTTTTGTACATGATTTCCAAGGTGTTTTAACGTTGCGTTGAATGCGTGTTAGTACATCGTACCTGGGTTTACACGTATCATCATAAGACCTAGCAACCCAAGCACTCAAGGCGCAGTGGATGGGAAAAGTTTAGGTGCTAACAGGAAGGGAACCGAACCTCTCGCTTTCATTACGGTAGGTTTATGTGTTACCGCATAGACCACCGACCAGACAAAATCACAGACACACGCGGGAAACATGCTGCTTGTGCACGGATGCGGGACATTGGCAAATACTCTAAAAAATGACATGTTGTGTTCTCAATTCTTTGTCAAATCACCATTTTATTGTTGCGATTTGACCATCCCCTAACTGACCTGTTAAAAGGATTGGAATAGTTATTCATAAAATATATGCACTGTTCTAGAAGTTTTATATGACTTAGGTGTCTGTTACATGGTGTCTAGATTGCTTTATTCCTGTATGTATGTATGTGTCTGTGGGTTATTTCGTGTGTATGTTCCTTACATGTGTGTGTATAGGTTGCAAGAGGTTATTCCTTGCATGTGGGTGTCTGTGTGTGGGTTATCCTCATTATCAGGATATGTTTTTTTCAGTCTTAAGTGTGTGTAGGCGTGTTATGATGTGTTTAGATTGCATTATTCCGTGCAGGTAGGTGTTAACAAACATAAGCGACACCTCTATGTTTAGATGTGTTATTTCTTGTGGTTAGGTGGTCTATGTTTAGTTGTGTTATTTCCATGAGTAGGTGTCTATGCTTAAATGTGTTATTAATGTGTAGGTGTCTATGTTTAGATGAGTATTCCATGGGTACGGGATGGTCTAGCTTTGATGTGTTATTCCTATGTAGGTGGCTATGTTTATGATGTGTTATTCCATGTGTAAGGAGTCTGTTGTGTCATAAGTTTAGATTTATTATTCCACGTGTAAGGTGTCTGTTAATTATGTTTAGATGTGTTATTTTGTTTAGATGTGTTGTTCCATGTGTAGGAGTCTGTTGTAGGTTTGATGTATTATTACACGTTTAGGTGTAGTTATTTGTTTTAGATGTGTTATTCCAATGTTAGGTGTACTGTTATATGTTTAAGAGTTTAGGTGTTGTTCCATGTCGCGAGGTTGGCTGTTGTATGATTAGATTGTATTATTCCACGTGTGGTGTTGTTAGATGTTTTAGATGTATTATTTCCCGTTGTTGATGTCTGTATCATGTTTAGATGTGTTATTGTGTAGATGTGTTGTTCGTGTGCATGGTGTCTAGTTATAGTTTAGATGTTTGTCGTGTGCAGTGTCTGTTATATGTTTAGATGTGGTTAATTCCATGTGTTAGGTGTCTGTTATATGTTAGATGTGTTATTCACTTGTTGTAGGTGTCTGTTATATGTTTAGATGTGTAATTCCATGTGGTAGTGTTGGATATCATGTTTTACATGTGTTATTCCATGTGTAGGTGTTGTTATTACTGTTTAGACTGTGTTTTATATGTTAGATGTGGTGTTCCGTGTGTAGGTGTCTGGTTATATGTTTAGATGTGTTATTCCATTGTGTAGGTGTCTATGTTTAGATGTATTATGTATGGTGTAGGTGTCTGTTATTATGTTTAGATGTATTATCATGTGTTTGTGTCTATGTTTTAGATTTATTATTTCCTGTGTAGGTGTCTGTTGATCTTTGTTTAGATGTATTATTCCATGTGTGGTGTCTATGTTTTGATGTTTTATTTCATGTGTAGGTGTTCTGTTATCTGTTTAGATGTATTATTTCATGTGTAGGTGGTCTGTTATATGTTTAGATGTGTTATTTCCATGTGTAGGTGTCTGTTATATTTTTGATGTATTATTTCATGTGCAAGGTGTCTATGTTTAGAGGTTTATTCACGTGTATGGTGTCTGTTATATGTTTGATGTGTTATATGTTAAGATGTGTTGCTCGTGTGTAGGTGTCATGTATATGTTCAGATGTGTGTTATTAGTTTAGATGTGTGTTCCGTTGTTAGGTGTTGTTATATGTTTAGATGTGTTATTCCATTGTGTAGGTGTCTATTGTTTAGATGTTTTATTTCATGTGTAGGTGTCTGATATATGTTTAGATGTGTATATGGTTAAGATGTGTTGCTCCGTGGTGTAGGTGTCTGTTATATGTTCAGTATGTGTTAGTACAATGTGTAGGTGTTCTATGTTTAGATGAGTTTCTTCCAGATGTGTTGGTGTCACGTTATCTTTAGATGTGTTATTCCATGTATAGGTTGGCTGTTCTTTGTTAAGATGTGTTGTTCCGTGTGTAGGTGTCTGTTATATGATTTAGATGTGTTATACGTGTGTAGGTGTGTCTATGTTTAGATGTGTTATTCATGTGTAGGTGTTATGATATGTTTAGATGTGTTATTCCTATGTGTAGTGTCGTTATATTTTTTCTGATGTTGAATATCCACATTGTGTAGGTGTCTTATGCTTAGATGTGTTATTCCATGATAGGTGTCTATGTTTATGATGTGTTATTCCATGTGTATAGTGTCTTGTTTAGATGTGTTATTACATGTGTGTCTATGTTTAGATGTGTTCATTCCCTTGATGTAGTTGGCTGTTTATGTGTTATGTGTTATCATGTGTAGTTGATCTGTTTATGGATTACATGTGTTTTTTTCATGTAGTAGGTGTCTGTTGTAATGTCTTAGATGTGTTTTCAGTGTGTTGGTGTTCTGTTTTTTTTATGTTTAAGTAATGTGTTTTTCACATGTGTTGGCTTTGTGTCTGTTATATGTTTAGATCTCGCTTATTCCATTGTGAAGGTTGTCGGTTATATCTTTTAGATGTGTATATTCCATGTGTAGGTGTCTGTTGTGTGTTTAGATGTGTTATTCCTTCGTGTAGTGTCTGTTATATGTTTGATGTGATTCATGTGACAGTGTCTGTTATATGGTTAATTCCGTGTAGTAGGTGTCCGTTAATATGTTTAGATGTGATTATTATGTGTAGTTGTCTGTTGTAGTCCGTTTAGATGGTATTCTTCATGTGTTGGTGTCTGTTATATGTTTAGATGTGATTTCCTGTGTAGGTGTCTGTTATATGTTAAGTGTGTTATCTTCACATGTGTAGGTGTCTAGTTCTGTATGTTTGAGTGTGGGGTGGTGTTATTCCATAGTGTAGGTGTTGTTGTATGTTTAGGTAGTGTTATTCCATGTGTAGGTGTCTGATATATGTTAAGATGTAATTTTCCATGAGTGTAGGTGTATGTTTATATGTTTAAATGTGTTATTCCGTGTTTGTAGGTGTCTGTTATTTGTTTAGGGAAATTTGTTTTTTGTTTTTTTTAATTTTTTTCCATGTGTAGGTGTGCCTGTTATAGTGTTTATATGTGTTATTTCAGTGTGTAGGTGTTTGTTATTATGGTTCGTTGTGTTTATTCCATGTGTAGTGTATGTGTGTGTTTAGATGTGCTATTCCATGTGTAGGTGTTTGTTTATATGTTTAGATGTGTTTATTCCATGTGTAGGTCGTCTGTTATATGTTTAGATGTGTTATTCTTTGTGTGTATGTGGTCCGTTATATGCGTTATTCCGTGTGGTACGGTGTGTCTGTTATATGTTTAGATGTTTTATTCATGTGTAGGTGTCTTTTGTTGTGTTTAGATGTTGTTGATTATCCATGTGTAGGTGTCTTTTTAATGTTTTTCATGTGTTATTCCATGGTAGGTGTCTGTTGTTATGTTTACATGTGTTTATTCCATTGTGTAGGTGTCTGGATATATGTTTACAGTGTTATTCCATGTGTTAGGTGTTGTTATATGGTTACATGTGTATTTTCCATGTTATAGGGGTCTGTTTGTAAGTATTAGAGTTTTTTCCATGTGTAGTGTCTGATATATGTCTAGATGTTATTCCATGTGTTGGTGTCTGTTTTATGTATTAATTCCATGTGTGGGCGTTCTGTTATATGTTTTAGATTAAGGTGTTTTTCCGTGTGTAGGTGTTTGTTATATGTTTAGATGTGTTATTTCATGTGTAGGTGTCTGTTATATGTTTAGATGTGTTATTCCGTGTGTAGGTGGTTTGTTATATGTTTAGATGTGTTATTCCATGTGTAGGTGTCTTATATGTTTAGATGCGTTATTCCTGTGTGTAGGCGTCACTATTCTGTGCATGTGGGTGTAAACACATCATATAACAGACACCTTCAAGCACTAAATAACGCATCAAAACATAACCTATATTGATGTAATTTTTTTGTATTTATTCTTTTATATTGAGGACAATGGAATAAGCAATTGTGTGCTTTTTTTTTTACACCCAGTCCCTGTGTATGCAGTTTTGTAAATTTTGTCATCTATTGTGTAATATTCGTTTAGAGGTGTTATTCTGTGTGTAGGTTTCGGTTACAATAAGTTTAGATGCGTTTGTGTGAGTGTGTTTAGATGCATTATTTCATGTGTGATTCAGTGTCTATTATAGATGTTTAGCTGTATTATTCTGTTTCTTTTAAGTGTCTGTGAAATGTAGGCCTATTCAGATGCACTATTCATTACTACAAGTGTCAATAATATGTTGTGTTTAGATGCATTATTCCAGGTTTGTACATTATATGTGCTGTGTTTAGATGCCCTTTTCCGTGTGTATTTTTGTGTGTGTTTCCATTACATGATGTGTTTAGATGTTTTATTCCATGTCTGTAGGTGTCCATTACATGATGTTTGGATGTGTTATGCCATGTGTGTAGGTGTCCACTCTATGTGCATAAATGGGTTCTTCTTGTGGTGTGCTTCATATGTGTTTAGATGTGTTATTCTGTGATCGAGTACATGTGCGCTATATGACGTGTTTAGATGTGTTATTCTGCAAGTGTACATGTCCCTTGTATGACGTGTTTAGATGCGTTATTCCTGATGTCATTCCGTGAGTGTCCTGCTATATGACATGTTTAGATGTGTTATTCCAGGAGTGTACATGTGTGCTATACGACATGTTTAGATGCGTTATCCTGTGAGTGTACATGTCCCTTATATGACATGTTCAGATGTGTTATTCGGTGAGTGTAGGAGCCTTATATGACATGTTCAGATGTGTTATTCAGTGAGTGTAGGCGTCTGCTATATGACATGTTTAGATGTGTTAATCTGGTGTGGGTATCAGTTATAATTATGATGTGTTTATTCAAGGACTGTAGCCATCTGTTCTGTTTAGATGCATTATTCCTTGCATGTAGGTGTCTTATGTAATGTGTTTAGATGTGTACTTCTGTGTGTAGATATCTGCTTAATGGGTACAGATGTGTGTAGATGTCCGTTGCATGTGTTTAGATGAGTTTTCCATAATTATATGTAGATGTCTGCTTGATGTGTATAGATGCGTTAATCCTTGTGTGTAGGTGTCTATTACATGTGTTATTCCATGTGTGTAGGTGTCTGATGAGCGTGTAGATGTGTCATCTCATGCAAGTAGGTGTGCATTGTATATCTGTGCATTTGTTGGTTTAAGGTGCTTAGACGCCATTATTCCATGCTTACACACCATTGTAGGATGTGTGTAGATGTGTTCTTCCCCATGCATGTAGGTGTGCATAGTGGATGTTAAGAGTGTGTAGATAGGTCTAGGTGTGCGTAGTGTGATGCGTTTGGAATGCATCATTCTGTGCATGCAGGTGAGGTATACCATGTCTGCTATGCACTCTGGTGGCTATCCAGTGTCTGTTTCCATTGTATGTCATGTTTAGATGTGTTCAGTGCCTGTAGGGGTGTAGTATGTGGAGATGCATTAATATACGTGTACATCATTTATTTGATGTGTTTAAATGTTATTCAATGTAGAGGTCTGTTTTACAATTTATTTATATGCGTCTGTTGTACTATTTATTTAGATGCATTATTATGCATGTGTAGTGTCTGTTTTACAATTTAGATGCATTATTACGTGCGTGTAGATGTCTGTTTCACAATTTATTTAGATGCATTATTATGTGTATGTAGATGTCTGTTTTACGATTTATTTAGATGCATTATTCCATGTGTGTAGATGTCTGTTTTACAATTTATTTAGATGCGTCTTTTACAATTTATTTAGATGCATTATTACATGTGTGTGTAGATGTCTGTTTTACAATTTATTTAGATGTGTCTGTTTTACAATTTATTCAGATGCATTATTACGTGTGTGTAGATGTCTGTTTTACAATTTATTTAGATGCATCTGTTTTACAATTTATTTAGATGTGTCTGTTTTACAATTGGTTTAGATGTGTCTGTTTTACAAATTATTTAGATGCATTATTACGTGTGTGTAGATGTCTGTTTTACTATTTATTTAGGTGCATTATTACGTGTGTGTAGACGTCTGTTTTAGAATTTATTCAGAGGCATTATCACACATGTGTAGATAACGATTTGTGATGTGTTCTCTATTTCATGTGTAGATGTGCATGTAGTTTTAGATGTTATGTGTCTATATGTGCCCGTTATATGCATTGCTCCATGTCTGTCTGTATGTTTAGACAGTTATTTGGTGTGTGCATATATCCACTATGTTTTGTATTTGCATTATTCAGTGTCTGCATATGTCCCTTACATGTCTTTTATATGCAGGTTACCCAATGCATTTTAGGTGTCATTATTTCCGGTATCTGTGATTTCTTATGTCCATTTGTATGTCAGTAATTGCATGTATGTAATGATTACCGATTTCTTTGTTTTTAACTTCTGCCATTAGATTATTTTACATTGTGATGATCTACTCATTTGTAGGCCTTTTGTTTACACATGATTTTGTTTTTTAATTTGCATTTAAATGTATAAATCTTGGATGTCTGCATTTTAGAAGCCTGTATTCAGATGTCTGTATTATGAATATATGTAATCAGATGTCTGTTTTAAGGCTAGATTTCAATGTGCGGCTGACCACTGACAGCAGACGCCTGCCTGCCTGCCTGATCCTGGGCATTTTTTCTACTGGACTTCACTTCAGTACTGACTCCACTCTCCAAGTCTTTTGCATGAGACTATACACCCAAGTCCTTGTGCACAACACATGCAGAACTTCATTTCGCCACCCATGTTAAAACCTGTTACGGGTTTTAGAAGAGTAGGCCATCATCCCTGAAGTTGGAATGTGGCTAACTTACTGGCGGGCAAACGCTCAGACACAAAATCTCACCAATGGAGCTCTGAGGAGAGGAGAAAAAAAACAACCCCAAATCTGAAAAGCTCTTTCCCAATTCATACTTTAGAAATACAGACATCTGGATACAGGCCTCTGAAGACTAGCTGTAGTAGAATGCAGTGGTTGTGATGATTGGTGTTACCAACACTTTGGATTCTGATGTAGAACGTCTACATGCAAGACTTGACGATTCCCTCACTCACACACAGCATGCGTGCACACACACCACACTCAGAAACACAAAAACGCACATCAACACAAAAACGCATGTCAAACGTGTGTGCATGAGCCCCATGTACAAAAACTGACCAACAAAAGTTGTCACCTGTTGTTTTTCATGAGCACATCAAGTCAAGGGAGAGTGGGCTGTGGTTGTGGTTGTAATGGCGATTTTTTTAATTTTTTATTTCAGCAGTAGAGGAAGGATGGTAAAGACTACACTACACTGCACTGCACTACACTACACCACAATACACAACATTACACTGCACTACACCACAGTCCACAACATTACACTGCACTACACCACAGTACACAACACTACACTACACCATAGTACACAACATCACACTACACTACACCACAGTCCACGCAGAGGAGATATGGATACACATGTAAGAGTCCACATCAAGTTCTGTGGCTTAGATGTGTACATTATATTGAGTGATTATGATGCACAATCGTGGGACATAAATACAATCTCGTGGCTTAGACGGTCATTCATATTGGGATGATATGGATGCAACAATGTGGAGAATAAATACAGATCCCATGGTTTAAACGTTGTCATTATGCTTGACATGATTATGGATGCACATGTGGAGGATAAACATCAGTTGATATGGCGGTGGCTGCCAATGGCTCCGGGGTCTCTTCCATCATGGAAACCCTCTGCACACAGAATCATAAGGTGACACCACAATCAGTCTACTGAACTATATTTATTATCCAAACAATCCTGTGACACTGAATATAGATATTATCAGAACACTGCTGTCACAATGAACATTTATATATTATCACAACACTGCTGTCACATGAACTATATATACTATCACAACACTGTTATCACACTGAACTACTTCAACACCTGTCAGGTTCTGCGTTTGATTCCCAGCCTTGCACTTTGTTCCAGGCAAACTCTTTCAGATGAGACTATAAACTGAGGCCTAGGTGCATATGTATGCAGAGCATCTTGCACACACAAAATCTGGCAAAACTCTCACCACTGGTGAACTTCAGGCCACGGCTGAAGAACAACACAAAACAAAATAAACCAAAATTAAATTTAAAAAACAAAAACAAACGAGTGTGCACACACACACACAGGCTACGCACAGGGCAGAAAACAGTCCCAGCTTCCAAACACAGGGACAACACGGCTACTCAGATGATTAAAAACACTGTTTATTTTTTTTAAAAGTACAAACTATTCCTTTTAAAAACTACCACTCATGAAATGATTCTTAACAACTTTGTTAATGAGAAAGTCCTTTGGATGAGACTATAAACCGAGGCCCGTGTGTGAACGCCATGCAGAACATTCTTGCGAACTTAAATATGTTCCAGCTGTTTGAATAGAGCTATGGCATTGTGTGCCCTGGTGGGAAACAAAAGACAATTTTTTTTAAACGTATATACATGCATAAATCACATTTTAATAAAAAATCTTAGCTGAGCACTTGATTTGTTGCTTGACAAGATTCAGCGCTATATAAATTTCATCATTATATTATTTATTATTTGTGTGAAGGAAAAATAACAGCAGTATTTGTACCTTTGTGTGAAAAATCAACAATCAATCCATTCAGTCCTGTGGTGTAGCAGCTCTGGACCCATCCATCATGCTATCCCCTCTGGATGTGGTCACCCATTGCACACACAGACACTGACATCCAGAAAACACACAGAACACAGAAACAAGCGTACATCACAAACTCAAATACATTACAAAACCAACAAAATAATAAAACATGTAACACATGCTAACGTAATTTGTGCAAAACATGGGCAGCTGAACATTGGTATAAAAAATAGATGAAAAAATAGATGGGCAGCTGAACTTGGTAAAAAATAGATGAAAAAATAAATGGGCAGTGATTATTGGTAAAAAAAAAGTGAAAAATAAAACATTTATATGTGTTACAAGTTGACAGGGTGTTAAAATCTTAGGGAAAGAAACAACAAGAAAGGACAAATGGAGTCAGTGTATCATGGCAAATACAAGGCAACAGTACTTGCCAGCAAGACAGGCTGTGACAATGCTTCGCACATCATTCAATGAAAGAGAAAACAAACTTGAGAGGAACCCACCCCGCCTCCACCCACCACACACAGTAGCACTGTTAACACCTAGTGCTGCAGCAATGATCTCCTGCTGATGGTCTTCAAGCCTGTGAACACAGATATTACAACACACTAAACTCAGGCAGTAACATAGTGTGCATAATTCAAATACTCCCTCCCCTCTCCAATACACACTCTCACATGATGTCAATCCCTCTCCCTAAATTACATTCTTCTCATGTATGGTTTTATTAAAGTGCTGAACCTCTGTACAGCAGCAAATCTACAAGCCACATCTTCTTGATATCGTTCGCGCAATGATCAGTGAAACAGTCAGTGCTGTACTTGTAGTTGAAAAAAATCATATGATCAACGAAGGCTTTCCCTCAGTGGTGTAGCATTCTTGGGAAATTCTCTTGCAGGTGCAGAGTCTTTGTGAACAAAACCACACACTCATCAGCTTTGGTTTCTATGCTAAATGACATTTCGTTCATTCTGACATCTGGGCCAGCATCTAAAAAAAACTACAACATGCCAAAGTTTATCTTTATGCCAAAGATTATAAGAATAATTCTAAACATCTGCCGAACTTGGATTAAAAGCTCAACAGCACGTCAAATTGCCATGGAAAAACATATTAATTAAAAAATAAAGGATAACTGTTTGTCTGGTGTTATTAACCGTAGTTAAAATATGAGGAAAAAAGAAACAGCAAAGAAAACATACATCAACAAGGGGGATCAGTGTTTCAGGGGGAAATACAACAGGGCAATGTTATGGCTCACACATCAATTCAAGTTGTAATCACATATGAAGACATCATCTCCACCCACCTTTTTCCCACAATACACATCTCCAAACACACAACACGCATCCTCTCAACACACTTCTCCACACACATGTCAATCCCTCTTATCTTTGTTCAACTGTCAAAAATGGGGCTGGCAACATGAATGTCCTGTCATAATGAAAAAAAAATGACAATAATTTAAAAATAAAAGAAAAACTGCGGTGTAAGTGTTTAAATGTTGTTAAAACATATTAGAAAGAAACAACAATTAACAGGCGGGTCAGTGTATCATGGCAATACAACAAGGCAACAGTATGGCAAGGCAGGCTGTGACAATGTCTACATCATCAATGAAGAGAAAAACAAATAACACATGAGAAGAAAAAAAATCTCTCTCTCACACATAAAAAACAGCACTTAACTCTCAGACAGTGCTCTCCACAGCATCTCCAGCTGTCGTGTATACAGGCCCTGTGAGCACAGATAATGAACACACATCAATCAAGGCTGTCATCACCTATGCATTACATCAACCCCAATATTCCCCTCCCCACATTCCACCTAAATCACACCTACATACGAATGCCATTGCCTTCTCACTAATTTAATATACTATACTACTACTATACATACTATACTACTACTAACTTATACTATACTACTCTTTATACATATACCACTACTACTACACTACTACTAATACTACTACTAACTATATACTAACTACTCTACTGTACTACTATCTACTCTTACTACTATACCCTACTACTACTATTTTTTTTTTTTACATATACTACTACTACTACTACTACTCCTACTACCACTACTACTAACTACACTATACTACTACTTACTACTACTACTACTACATACTCCTACTACTACTACTATACTACTATACTACTCCTACTATCTATATACTACCACTACTACTACTTTACTACTACTACTTACTACTACTACTACTTATACTACTACCACTATACTACTACCACTATACTTCTACATACTACTTACTACTAATACTTACTACTACTACTACTACCACTACTAATACTTACTACTACTACTACTACTACTACTACTAATACTGTATATACTTACTATACTACACTACTACTACTACCACTACTAATACTACTACTACCACTACTACTAACTTACTAACTATACAACTGACTATCTACTACTCCTACTATCTACTCCTAACCTACAATACAACTGTGTTGGAAGTTGCATAGTGGCTGATCTTGTAAAGCAGAAGGTCAGAGCCCTTACATTAAAATCATTTACATGATGAAATCGTCCATGAGTAAGTTTAACATACATATCTAATATGCGTAACAATTATAATAATAAAAATAATAATAATATAATAATAATAACGTATAATAATATAATTATAATAATAATAATAATAATAATAATAAATAATAATAATAATAATTATAATAATAATAATCTAGGTGATGGAATTTATTTATCGCGGGAATTGTAAAGCAAACAAATCAAAAGCACTCAGAAAACTTTTTTTTTAAAATACCGTGGATAATGGATATCGTAAGCGCTCGTGTGCTTTTTTTAATCAGTCCCTGTGTAGCGGTTTTGTAAATTTTGACATGCTGTTCCCACGGCACACAATGGCTACTTCTTTTCAAAAAGTGGAACATGATTTAACGTCAAGTGCGCAAGATGTTCTGAAATGCTCACACCCACACACATTCTGGACAGCCATGCTTATAGACAAGGTGATGAAGATGGGGGTTGCGCTCTTTTGAAGAGTGTGGGCTGATACAAGGAGGAAGAACCTTAAGGTAGGAAAGGAAATGTGGTTTGTGATGGATTTGGTACTACTTACACATAAACCACTTGTGTACCATAACACTCGTGATTAATACAACAACAAGCCGCAAACACATTAATCCACTTATCCCAATACACAGGCAAATATTTACTTAATTCAATACAAACAAGTACAAATCCATTCCTTTTCAAACCCAACATGAAAATTAATCTTCTGCTAACAAATCTGATTGCAGAGTCCAGAAGAATGCTGTGAATCTGTTCTTTATGTGAAAAATCAGTGTTTCAAACATTTTCCAACCATTGATGTTAGCAACCACGCAATCAGCACCATGCTCTCTGTGAGGTGAAATCACCCCCATCTGCACATACAGAAACAGACGTTAGAAACATTCTTATATCAAACACTGAAAGAACACCACATCAGAAACATACAAATATCAAATACACACAGGCAAGTGTATATCAGAAACAGTCACTTGTTAATGACATAAAAACCAGAAGAGATCACAAACATCTTTACTTCATCTATCTTGTCATCTTGTAGACCATGGGGGCACCACTGAAGATCAGAAACATATCATACACATCAAATATACAAACAAGCGGACATCACAAACAGGCATTTAGTACATACACCAAAGCAAGAAAACATCAGGAACCAGCATTCTTCACACACACAGAAACAAGTGTACACCAAACATGTCCACACACAAAGCAATTGTAACTTACATGCCAACTTCCATTCCTTGTCTCCAGCCTCCAGTACCTATTTCTTCATCCTCAACTCTCTTGCAGGGCAATGTCTGTGAACAAACACACACAGCATCAGCTCTTGGTTTTGGGGGTTGAAGCACAATTTCATTCATTCAAAACAGCCTGGCACATATCATAAAATTATTACAATATGCTGAAGTTTATGAGTGTAATGTATGCGCAAAAAATAGATGCACCTAACATCATTGTCAAATACAATGAAAGAAAAACACACAAACTGTGTGTAAGTGTTTAAGGGGAATTTTTTAAATATTAGAAAAAACAACAACAAACAAAGAAACAACAACCACCAGGCAGGTCAGTGTTTCAAAGCAATTACATAACAAAGGCAACATATGGCACACACATTAATCAGGTTCTGTCTGTAATCTAGGTACTGCTAATACAATCACCCGACATCCGCCCCGTTCCCCCCTAATACACGTCCACACCCAAAACGCATATCAATCTTTCTCTCTCCAATATTTATGCCAAAAGTGGGCTGCAAAAGAACATGCTGACAAATAGATTTAAAAAAACAATTAAATTAAAAAAAGACAACTAGGTGTTAGTGTTTAAATGATGTTAAAAATATTAGGGAAACGAAAAACAATAAACATGGGGCGTCGTGTACAAAGGCATATAATACAAGGCAACATTTGGAAATGCCCAGGCTGTGATAATGTCACTACCATCATTCATTGAGAGAAGAACAAACAACACTTGAGAGAGGGGGAAAATCACACACACACACACACACACCTCACACACACACAGCACCACACGACACACACACACACACACACACACACACACACACAAAAACACCACAAACACAACACACACACACACACACACCACCAAACACACACACAAAGCAAGCACTTAACTTTTAGACAGTACTGTGTAAAGCATCTCAGTGTTGGGGTATGGCAAGCCCTGTGAACACAGATAATGAAACACATCAATGAAGTCTGTCATCACGTAAGCAATAATCAACCCTACCACATTCAGAATAATAATAATAATAATATAATAATAATAATAATTAATAATAATAATAATAGTAATAATTATATAATAATTATAATACTAATAATAATTGATAATATAATTTTAATAATAATAATAATAATAATAATAATAATAATAATATAATAATATAATAATGTATGGAATTAAATAGCGTTGAATCTTGTAATAAAGCAAACAAATCAAAGCGCTCTAGATGACTTTCTTTGTTTTTTGTTGGCGTGTGTACGGCGTTTTTTTAAATTTTGTCATCTGTTCACAGCACCACAATGGCTACTATTTGCAAGCGGAACTCAGGATTTAACGTGTGCGCAATATGTTCTGCATGCGTTCGCACACGGGGCCTGGGTTTATAGTCTCATCTGAAGGACAATCCTACTACTACTACTACTACTACTACTACGACTACGACTACTACTACTACTACTACTACTTCTGTATGGAAGTTACATAGTGCTGAATCTTGTAAAGGAACACATCAAAGCCCTTACATTCAAATCATTGTCACACATACAATTGTCCATGAGTAAGATTAACACATACACACATGCGCACACAGCATGCAAGGTGTTGAAGATGGGGGTGGCTTTTGAAGAGTATGGGTGGATTATGAGAGGGAAGACCTTAGGTAGGAAAGAAATGTGGTTTGAGATGGATTTGAATACTTACACATTAACACTTGTGTACAACAACAACATTCGTGATAATACACAAGCCACAAACAAACAAATCCACACTAGCAAATGCACAAGCAAATATTTAACTTAATCAATACAAAACAAGTACAAACCATTCCTTTTAAAACCCAACATGAAAATGACTCTTCTCTAACAACTCTGAATGCAGGGTCAGAAGAACAGCAGTGACATCTGTACCTTTATGTGAACAATCAGCGATCAACATTTCCAGTCCAGTTGATTGCCCCACCTTAGCAACTCTGGAACATCCACCATGCTTCTCTGGTGATGTGAATTCACCCCCACTCTGCACATACAGAACAGACATTAGAAACCCTCTTATATCAAACACTGAACAGAAACACAACATCCAGAAACATACAAATATTCAAAGACACACAGGCAAGAGTATATCAAAAACAGGCTTGTCAATCATACAAAATTATCCAGAAAGTGATCAGAAACATCCTCACTTCATTACTCTCTGTCTTATTGTAGTCCATGGCGGGCACCACTGAAGATCAGAAAACATATCATTACCCCAGAATTACACAACAAGCGGACATCACAAACATGGCAATTTGTAATACCCCACAAAGGCAAGAAAACATCAGTGAACCAGCATTTTTCACCACACAGAAACAAGAGTACACCAAAATGTCCACACACAAGCGATGTAACTTCAATGCAAACTTCCATTTCCTTGTGTAGCCAGCTCTCAGTGACTATTTTCTCCATCTATCAACTCTTTGCAGGGCAAAGTCTGTGAACAAAACTTAGTGACACACACATCTTAAGCTCTGGTTTTGTGGGGGTCTAGGGTCTGAAGCACAATTGCATTCATTCAAAACAACCTGGCACATATCATAAAATGACTACGACATGACGAAGTTAATGAGAGTAATCTGTGCGCAAAAACCAGATGCAGCTGATCATGTCAAATACATGGGGGAAAAATAAGCAACTGTGTTTAAGTGTTTAAGTCATTTTAAAATATTAGAAATAACAACAACAAAGAAACAACAATCAATAGGCAGGTTAGTGTATGAAAGCAGCTCACAGACACCCACATTATCAGGTCTGTAATCATGTATGCAATACATCAACCCCAACATCCCCCCCCTTTCCCCCTAATACACATCCACACCCAAAATGCATATCAATCCCTCTCTCTTACATTTACGCCAGAAATGGGCTGCAAATGAACATGCTGACAAATAGATTTTTTAAAAAATTTGATTTAAACAAAAAAAGAGAACTAGGTGTTAGTGTTTAAATGTTGTTAAAAATATTAGGGAAAAAAACCAACAATAAACATGTGGGGTCAGTGTACAATGGCAATAAAACAAGGCAACATGGCAAGCCAGGCTGTGACAATGTCTACATCATCATTGAAGGGAACAGCAAACACCACATGAGAGGGACAAAATCACACACACACACACACAAACACACACACACACATGTAGCAGCACTTAACTTTTAGACAGTACTGTGTAAAGCATCTCCAGCTGTTGGGTATGCAAGCCCTGTGAACACAGATAATAAACATACATCAATCAAGGCTGTCATCACGTATGCAATACATCAACCCCTACCCACATTAATAATAATAATAATAATAATAATAATAATAATAATAATAATCATAATCATAATCATAATCATAATAATAATAATAATAATAAAAATAATAATAATGTATGGAATTTAAATAGCCCTGAATCTTGTGTAATTGTTACTGCACGAAAGTGAACTTTTTGTACATGATTTCCAAGGTGTTTTAACGTGCGTTGAATGCGTGTAGTACATCGTACCTGGGTTTACCGTATCATCCTAAAGACCAGCAACCACACCAGCACTCAAGGTGCAGTGGATGGGGAAAAGTTTAGGTGCTAACAGGAATGGAACCCGAACCTCTCGCTTTCTAGGTAGGTGTGTTACCGCTAGACCACCGACCAGACAAAATCACAGACACACGGAAACATGCGTGCTTGTGCACGGAGGGACATAGAGCAAATACTCTAAAAATATGACATGTTGCTGTTCTCAATCTCTTTCAATCCACCATTTATTGTTTGATTGCCCAATCCTAACTGACCTGTTTAAAAGGAAAGGAATAGATATTCATAAAAATATGCCACTGTTCAAGAAGTTTTATATGACTCTCAGCAGTTCATAACATCAGTTGCTGAGATTATATATTCATCCCCAGTAAGACCACTACTGTAGATAGTTGTGATAATATTAAAAATATACACACATTAAAGAGAGAAAAAGAAAGAAAGAGAGAGAGAGAGTGAGAGAGAGAGAGAGAGTGAGAGAGAGAGAGAGAGAGAGAGAGAGAGAGAGAGAGATGTTGGTTTGAATGCGGATGTGTCCTTATCACTATGTAGTCAATGGACATTAAACAAAAACAAAACAAAAAAGAGCTAGACAGACAGACAGACAGGTAGACAAAACAGACAGAAAAACACACACACACACACACACACACCACACACACACACACACACACACACACACACAGGATAGCTAGTGGCTACAACATTGCGCTCGCAATCTGACGACCCGGGTTCGATTCCCGTTCAAGGGGATATTTTCCTCTAAAGTTAACATCAGTGCAGACTCCACTCTCCCCAAAAGTCCTTCGATGAGATTATAAACCCAGGCCCAGTGTGCGAACACACGTAAAACATCTTGCACACACGTTAAATCCTGTCCCGCTTTTCATAAGAGTAGGCCATTGTGTGCTGGTAGGAACAGATGACGGAATTTACAAAACGGTATACAAACGGGGACTAGATTTTAAAAAAGCACATAACTGCTTATTCCGTCATCCTTGATAAAAAAGAATAAAATAAAAGAAAATAAACACACACATGAATATATTTTGCTCACCAGCGCAATCTTTTTCCTGTCGAACACATCTGATTGTCTTTTCTTCATCTTTGTCCTTCATGTTCTCTTTTTTCTTCATCTGTGTCGTCATCTTCTTTGTCTTTCCTTCCATCGCCATTCACTAGTTCTGCTTGGTCTTTTTTTCTGGTTGTGGTGTTGGTGTCTTCATCTTCTGTGTCCTGTGTTGTCTCCCTTCCTTCTCTGGTTCACTTCATCATGTGGCATTCTTTTTGGGT
>CM054166.1:31962969-31997767 GCA_028751875.1 Rapana venosa
CTAAAGCCCCGGGTGCTTTTTTACAGTTTTTTTTCCCCCCCAAAAGGTTACTCTTCCGAAAGAAAAAGGGTTTTTTTTAACGTTTTGGCAGATGTTCTGCGTGCGTTCGCACACGGGGCCTCGATTTATAGTCTCAACCGAAAGACTTTTGGAGAGAGTGGAGTCTGCACGAAAAATTCTCTTGAACGAGATTCGAACCCAGGTCAGCAGATCACGAGGGCATTGCATATTACTCTAACCACTAGGCTATCCTGTCCTCCGTGTGCGTGTTTATGTTGTTGGGTTTTTTTCTTATATATCAAGGATAATGGAATAAGCACGTATGTGCTTTTTTAATCTAGTCCCCGTGTGTATGCGTTTTTTGTAAATTCTGTCATCTGTTCCCACCGGCACACAATGGCCTACTCTTACGAAAAGCGGAACAGAATTTAACTGTGCACAAGATGTTCTGCGTGCGTTGGCACACGGGCCTCGGTTCATAGTCTCATCCGAAGGACTTTTGGGGAGAGTGGAGTCTGCACTGATGTTAACTCCGGGGGAAAATATCCCCTTGTACGGGAATCGAACCCAGGTCGTCAGATTGCCAGTGCAATGTTCTGTGTGTGTGTGTGTGTGTGTTGTGTGTGGTGTGTGTTGCGCGCGCGCGCGCGTGCGTACGTGTGTGCGTGCGTTCGTGTGAGTGTGTGTGTACGTGTGTGTGGGGGAGGATAATGAAATAAGCAATCATGTGCTTTTTTATATCTAGTCCCCGTGTGAATGGGGTTTTTTCAATGTTGTCATCTGTTCCCACCAGCACACAATGGCCTACTTTTAGGAAAAGTGGCACAGGATTTTTAACGTGTGCGAAAGATGTTCTGCGTGCGTTCGCAGACGGGCCTCCGTTTATAGTCTTATCTGAAGGACCTTTGGGGGAGTGGAGTATGTACTGATGTGAACTTCGGCTTGACAGAGACTCAAACGCAACGGGGAAGGCACATGGCGGAGGTTTGTGCTTCTACATCAACGAGCGTTGGTGTGGTGATGTTAAAATTAGAACTACGCTATCCGTGGAGGACATTGAACTGCTCTCTGTTTCGCTCCGGCCTTTTTACTTACCACGGGAATTCCCGCAACTATTTTTTACTTTAGTTTACATCCACCCCAAAGCAAGAGTGGCTAGAGCAACTGAACATATATTAGATCACCTCCATGTGCTCGATTCTATATCCCCTGATGCCCCTAAGTTTATCCTGGGTGATTTCAATAACTGTTCCCTTACTAAACTACTGAAGAACTATGAACAGTATGTGACCTGCCCTACACGAGAAACAAGACCTTAGACTTGTGCTATGGGACTGTAGCAGGCGCCTATAGATCGTTGCCTTTGCCTCCCCTGGGATCATCTGACCACAACTGCGTTCTTCTTGCACCCATGTACCAGTCAGTGTTTCGGCGCGCCTTCAACCCATAGTCAGGACACAAAAAATGGACTGCTGATAGTATAGCTAGTCTGCAAGGCTGCTTCGATTGCACTGACTGGGATATGTTTTATGATGTGTGTTCAGATCTGAATGAGCTCACTGATGTTATTTGTTCTTATATTTCATTTTGTGTTAGTTGTGTCATTCCAACTAAGGAGAATAACCATTTACCCCAATAACAAGCCTTGGGTTACAAAGGATCTGAAACGTGTTTTAAACAAAAAGAAAGTAAGCATTTTACACAGGCACAGAACAACAAAAGAAGGAAGTAATAAAGAAGTCAAAGCTGCTGTTGCACGGGCCAGACGTATATATAAAATAAGATAGAAGACAAGTTTGCGGGGAACAAGTTTCGTTCTGCATGGCAGGGTATCAAAAATATGTCTGCAGTAAATATGTAGGTGTCCAACATAGGTCAAAGATCAGTTGCAGGGAGTATGTGATAACAACTTACCAGACCACCTAAACGCATTTTTTACTCGCTTTGAAAAGCATGATTTCTCAGATGAATTAAATATCTGACGCAATCCATAGTTTCTGGAATAGCGTCATTGTTGATGAAGAAATTATCTGTAAGCACTTAAAGGCAATAAATATTAACAAATCTCCCGGACCAGATGGTATATGTGGAAGAACCCTGAAATTGCGCTACTGAGCTTGCCAGTGTCCTTCAACACCTGTTCCAGGCCTCACTGGATACTTGTCAATTCCGGTTATTTGGAAACTTTCCATGTAATACCTCTTCCAAAGAAACCCAATCCTTCTCGGCCTAACGATTTTAGACCTGTAGCTCTCACATCTCTTGTGATGAAAACGCTGGAAAAGATCGTAAAATCTCTCATTCTTTCTGCTACAGAGAAAGACCTTGACCCAGTGCAATTTGCATACAGGTCTCGAAGGGGTGTCGAAGATGCCAAACTATTCATTTTGAACAAGTTGTATAGCCACTTGGAAACACCTGACTCTCATGCCAGAATATTGTTTGCTGACTTTAGTTCAGCTTTCAATACAATGCAGCCTCACGTTCTGGTTAACAAAATAATTTCAAAATTTGACGTAGACAATCAACTTGTTCTTTGGCTGATTGAATTTTTAACCAACAGACCACAGCGTGTTTTGGCCAACAAAATACCTTCTTCGGTTAGATTTACCTGCACTGGTTCTCCGCAGGGTTGCGTCCTCTCACCACTTCTGTACATTCTATACACAGATGATTGCAGAAGCAACTATGGAAATTCCTTTCTGGTAAAGTTCGCAGACGATAGTGCTCTGTTATCCCTCATATCCGGATCAGTCTTAGACCACGGTCCAGCCCTCACTGACTTCGTACACTGGTGTGACGAGGCCTATCTGGAGCTAAATGTTTCTAAAACTAAAGACCTGCCTATCGACTTCAGAAGATCAGGGCATACTCCTAAGAATATTATTATCCATAATCAAGAGGTTTGAAAATGTTTGAACTATAAGTATCTGGGAACTGTTTTTGACCACAAGTTAAACTGGGACGTTAACACTGACGCTATTGTCAAAAAGGGACAACAACGTCTGTATTTTCTGAGGAAACTGACTCATTTTTTGTATACAAAAAGATCCTTTCCTTTGTTTTACAGTCTTACATAGAGAGTGTTCTAAGTTTTTGCTTTCATTTGTTGGTACAATAACCTTAGTGTTAAAAACAAGAATGGCCTGCAGAGAATTGTAAGAATCTGCTAAAAAATAATTGGAAAAGAACAAAGAGATCTCATGTCGTTCTGCAATCAGCAGCTTGTACGCAAAGCCACAGCCATTTTGGCTGATCCTATCCCATGCATTGTTTCTAGAATTTCAAATGTTGCCTTCGGAACGCCGTTTTCAGTGTCCCATCAGCAAACTAACAGAAAAAGAAATTCTTTTGTGCCAGTAAGCATTCGAATTCTGAATTCACATGATGTTGACTACCTAGTTTTTACATTTCTCTGAATTATCTGCCTTTATTGTCATTGTTACGAGTGTAGTCAATACATAATTGTGTGTGTGTGTGTGTGGGTGGGTGCGTGGGTGTGTGAAATAAGTCTGTGTTCTAGTCAACTGTCTTAAACATTGAATTTATATATTGGTGTATGGTGTGGGTGTACGTGGGCGTGTTCGCACACACACGTACGTGCGTGTGTACGTGCTGCGTATATGCGTGCGTAAAAATAAGTTTTTATGTCTTCTAGTCAATGGGCTTAAAATTGTGTTCACAATTGATGTGTGTGCGTGCGTGCGTTTGCGTGTGTGTGCGCATGCGCGCGTGTGTGGTGTGTGTGTGTGTGTTCGTGACATTTTATTTGAAAACCAATATGAAATATAGCTTTTGTGTCTTTGATATATTTGATGAGTATCAATCTGCCTGTCAGTATTGTAATTGCCCTTCATGGGATGATTAAAGTGTTTTTGACTTGACTTGACTTGACTTCAGGAGACTCGAACCCAGGTCATCAGATTGCCAGCCCAATGTTCTAACCAGTAAGTTATCCTTACTTTTATTTAACGTCTGTTCACTCAAGGTGATATTAGACCAAAGATAAAGTGTTACAATACATAGGGAACGTGTGTGTGTGTGCGCGCATGTGTGTGTGTGTGTGGTCTGTGTGTGTGTGCATGCGTGCGTGCGTGCGCGCACGCGTGTGTGTGTGTGTTGTGTGTGTGAGTGTGTGTGTTTACCTATTTGTGTCTGTGCACAAGATAAAAGAGAGAAAAAAACAACAACAGAGAAATTATGGGAGGGACAGGGTGAGGTGGGGAGGGAGGGGGCAGGCATTGAACAGCTTAAACTGCAGCAAGAATAATTACAAGTTTGCCAACAGGGCTTTTAACTAAACAACTATCTCCAACATAATCACATTATCGGCCAATAATTGTTCAAATGACATATTTGAAATCCTATCTACAACTGTACCAGAAAAATATGTAAAAAAAAGTAGGTTATCCTCTGTGTGTGTGTGTGTGTGTGTGTGTGTGTGTGTGGTGTGTGTGTATATATATGTGTGTGTGTGTGTGTGTGTGTGTGTGTGTGTGTTGTGTGTGTGTGTGTGTGTGTGTGTGTTGTGTGTGTGTGTGTGTGTGTGTGAGCACTGGAGGACAGCTGCAGACAACAGGCTCAGAGTCAACTGTTGGCCACACAGACACCCTACATGTTCACAATAGTTTGGACAGCGTCAAGTTGATTTCAGCAAATCCTACTAGACATTGGCCTGAATAGAGGGTAGAATGGTCTGACATCCGCTGACTGTAATGTCAGCTCTCTCAGAGATGCCCTCTGTCCCCAGTTCTCTACAGAAGGGAGGTCACGGGGAGGTCACGGGGAGGTAAGGTCTGTCAGCAGTGGTGCCCAGGACCTGGTCTGTCCCCAGGACAAACCTCCTTGACTGGGGGAGGCAGCACGAGGGACTATGTGGCAGGTGGGCATATTGAGTCTGAACTCCCTTCTTGGCTGAATTATCCCCTAACTCTTCCCGCGAGCGCACGCGCGTGCACACGTGTATGCATGCGTCCGTGCGTGTGTGTGTGTATATGTGTATTCGTGCACCAAGTCAAGTCAAGTCAAGTCAAATTTTTATTTCCAGGTTGTACATTAAATAAGCAATGAATTTGCTTTTTTTTCATCAAGCCATCTATTTAGGAACAAAAAAACAGCTTGATCAATATTATGTAACTAACTTATTTTCATAACCAATAAAAATAAAACTAACTTCAAAAGAGAGTCTGTCTTTCTGTCTGCCTCAGTGACCAGGGTCTGTCTGTCTGCCTGTCTGCCTCAATGCAGAGGTGCTGTGCCCAGCTTTTACAGGGGAACTAACCCCTGAGTGCCTTTTTCTACATGGAAGGAAATAGTGTGTTGCCTCCCCTGCTGCTATGGGGCACAGCTAGTCCAGCTGCCTTTGCAATAATATTGGTCACACCCTGAAAATGAGAGTGACGGGCTGAAGTTTGGCATACACAGACTTTGGACCCTCCTCTACAATACTGGCATGGGAAACACCATGTTGGCCAAGTGTTTCCTACTTATTTTGATGATCAAAGATATAGGCCTAATTTTCCCCGCAAAACATATAAACATCTTTACTTTTTCATTTTCATATTTTTAGCAGCTCTTAATTAATTGTACATAGTTTTTTGTGGCATCAAAAATGTTTGCAGAAACACACAGCAAGGATTGATATAGATTTTTGCAAAATCTATCATTTTTGAAAAAAAAGAAATCGCTTTGTTACTAACCAACATACGTCCAGATTTCCCCTTTCTTTTTTTAAAATGTTTGGAGTGATGTTTTACCCTCATTCACACACAACACACATACGTGTTGCAAAAACTGACACCAGCACACCCATACTAACACATATGATGTCACTGCGACGTGAATGATGATGCCGATTTGGTTGACCAGGATTTGTAGAAAGAGGGAAAAACATTTGCCCAATCCTAGCAACGCACCATGGCAACAAAAAAACAACCACGACCACACAAACACACACAACACACACACACACACAACACAACACACACACACAACACACACACACATTGGACTTGCAAAAAAAGGGAAAGATGTCTGTGTTTGATCCCTACGCAATCATCAAAAACCCCCCCATGTACAAAAGGGCCATACACTGAAAACGGTTTTGGCATTGACAGCATACGTTCTCCCGGCGGTTTTACCCACATGGATCATTTTGAGGTTTCCCCCCGTGGCGTGATCCACACAGGCTCCCCCATCCAATCCTTTCTTTTGCCAACCCATAGCCCAGGGAAAGGGAAAGGGCCCGGGTGCTTTCACCAAACACTGTCCAAAATGTGTGCCACGGGGGTAAAAGCCTTGGGGGTTCTCCCGAAGCACATGAAAATAAAGAATGCCCCCCCCAGCGCCATCTTCCCTTTGTGCAATTTTTTCCTGATGCCATCACAGTTTGCAACCTTTGGGTCCTGTCATCAAAAAAACGTTAAAGAATTTCACATTGCGCCAGGCATGGGCAGGGTAGCTGGTTTTTCCCACATGACAGGGGGGTATCAGTCACTTTGGGGCATGCAGTCCATGTTTCATGCCCAAGTCTTTCCTTTTCCAGAGAAAACACGTCATCCCGTCAAGCATGGAAGGTGGGAAGGCTTTGGAGTAATTTTGGGCCAAGTGAGTGGCAGTTGGGGGTTTTAGTTTTAAAGTATTTCTCAAATATAAGGGAATCTGCAGTTATGAAACGCTTTTGGGCACAGCAAAAAGCAAAGTGCAACTTGTCGATCCGTTGTCCTAAAGAAGACTTTCTGCAAGGCCTCTGTGATACAGTCATCCACATGTAGCGTTAGAGGAGTGTCTGCTTCCTCATGGCTACAAGGTTCTAGTCTGCTGGTGTCTTTTCTGGATGAGCACAGGGTTTTCTTGGCGCTTGTACATATAAGGATTTTGTCATGGACTTGTGCTCTGTCCAAATGAGTCTCTATGAGGAACTTGAAACAGTTCATTTTTGTTCTCATTTCTAACTATCTATCTATCTATCTGTCCCGTAGTCTGACAACCGTGGGGGCACCCTAAAAGGCTCAACAACCAGTTCCCTCCATTCCCCTCTCTGTTCTGCCTTTCTCAGGGTTTTGTTGAGTTCTAGGCCTGTCCATTCGCTGATGTTATCCTCCCAGCTCTTCCTTGGTCTTATTGTGTGTGGGTTGTTGTTGTTTTTTAAAGGGGGGAGGGGGTGTTGAAGACTGGAGGGCCTTCAGTGTACATCCCTTCAGACTAAGGGGCCTAATCAGGGTTTTCAACAGTTGTGAATTTTTGTAGTGGCATATATTGTGTTTTAAGCGAAAAGTGATAATCAGTGTGTATGAATTTTGATGATTTTATAAGTTTATATTGGTCATATCTTTTTCAATATGTATGAATTCAGAATACTGCAACAATAAGTATTTTCTCATTGGTGTTTTCTCTGCACCAAACAGCATGTTACGGAGAAGGACTTACACTAAAATTCTAATTAGTGTTGGTGATGTTTTTACTAACCAACACAGAGGCCAGTCTGGGGGCAAGTAAAGGGAGGTAACTGACAAAACAGCAGTTAGTGAAGTGTGCGTTGTTGATTGTTGTGTTCTTTATGGAGTCAGTGAAGTGTGTATTAATGATTGTTGTGTTCAATATGGAATTAGTAAAGTGTGCATTTGTAAAGGTTATGTACAATACGGACTAAGTGTAACATGTAACTGTTGTTTTCAATACATAATTAATGAAGTGTACACTTGTTCATGTTCTCTGTACTTATCCTCTTTCTCCATGCAGGGACCTGAAAGGCGTTGTCTTTGCTTGGTGTGTTTGTTTTGGAGGGGAGATGGGGAGGGACGTTGTCATTTTTTTTTTGGGGGGGCGTGTTGATGTTGTGGACAATATTACAGAGACTGTTTATGTGTTTTAGGCCTGAGGGTGGTAGTGGTGATGATGCACTAAAGACTGCCAAGAATTTTTTTATGTAAGTATTCTTTCTGTGTGTGTGTGTGGTTTTTGTGGGTTTTGTTTTTTTTCTCTTTGTTTTTTGTGTTGTTTTTTTTTTGGGGGGGGGGTTGCTGTTGTGGCCAGTGTCAATAATGTTTATTGTTTGTGTTGACAGCCCTGGGGTGGTGATGGTGCACGAAGACTGCTGAGAATTTTTCATGTCAGTATTTTTCCTGTGTGTGTTTTTTATGGTTTATATGTTTATTTTGGTTTGTTTGTTGTTGGGTTTGGGATTGGCTTTTTTTTTAGGGGGGGGGGGGTGTAGAGTGGTGGTGTAGTGGACAATATAAATAATGTTTATTATTTGTGTTAACAGACATGGGGGTGGTGGTGGTGTAAGGAACAATATCAATAATGTTTATTATTTGTGTCAACAAACATAGGGAGGGTGGTGGTGGTGTAGTGGACAATATCAATAATGTTTATTATTTGTGTCAACAAACATGGTGGTGGTGGTGTAGTGGACAATATCAATAATGTTTATTATTTGTGTCAACAGACATATGGAGGGGGGTGGTGCACAAGCCTTGGGATGGTGTTCAGAGACTGCTGAAAATCCTTGACGTAAGTCGTCTTTTGACTTTGTGTGTGTGTGTGTGTGTGTGTGTGTGTGTGTGTGTGTATGTGTGTGTGTTGTGCTGGAGTAGTATGTTGTGTTAGATATGAAGGGTGCTGACACAAGTGTCACCTGTGTGTGTTCATGTATTTAACATCTTTTGAACTGCAGTGATGTTAGATAAATTGTGTTTATTGTGTGTGGCTTGTTGTTGTTTTTTAAAGGGGGAGCGGGGTGTTGAAGACTGGAGGGCCTTCAGTGTATGAATTCTGATTATTGTATAAGTTTATACTGATCATATCTTTATCAATATGTATGAAATCAGAACTTTGCAACAATAGGTAAGTTCTCATTGAAAGATGAAGTAAGTGGGTGTTTTCTTTACACCAAACAGCATGTTACAGATCACAACTTTCACTACAATTGTAGTTACTGTTGGTGATGTTTTTACTAACCAACACAGAGGCCAGTTTGGGTGCAAGTAAAGGGAGGTAACTGGCAAAACGGCTGTTAGTGAAGTGTGCATTGGTGATTGCTGTGTTCAATATGGATTAAGTGAAGTGTGTATTGGTGATTGTTGTGTTTGTTATGGAATTAGTGAAGTGTGCATTGGTTTTGCCTGAACATAGAAGGAATACATGTTCAGCACATGTTGGTCAGCTTCAAGTGTGGGTATAATGTTGTTTCACCTGCTGCTGTTTTTGAGACTGTGCTGTGCCGTGCTGTGCTGTGCTGTGCTGTGCTGTGCCATGCTGTGCCATGCTGTGCTGTGCCATGCTGTGCCGTGCTGTGCTGTGCCGCGCCATGCTGTGCTGTGACATGCTGTGCCGTGCCATGCTGTGCCATGCCATGCTGTGCCATGCTGTGCTGTGCCACGCTGTGCTGTGCCATGCTGTGCCATGCTGTGCTGTGCCATGCTGTGCTGTGCTGTGCTGTGCTGTGCCGTACCATGCTGTGCTGTGCCGTGCCATGCTGTGCTGTGCTGTGCCATGCTGTGTTGTGCTGTGCTGTGCTGTCAACATTCTCCTGACGATGTGTTGTCTGTGTGTTGACAGTGAGGAGGGAGGGAGGGATGGAGGGGGCTGTGACGTGGTCCTCCCTCCACTGCAGCAGGGACCTGGTGTGTTCAAGGCCACTGTCCAGAGTGGACCTGCACATCCTCCTGAAGCTTCAGAGACAGAAAGGGACGTTGGTTCTGGAAACATGCACGAAGACCTGAACAGAAGGAAAATGTTTATCTCTGATTCTTTTGCTTCTTATCATCAGTATTATTCATTTGTTTCATTGAGAATGCAGTTGTTGTTGTTTTTAAATTCACAACGTTTTATTATTGCACAAGATTTTTTATCATTTACACTGTTTTCATTATTGCGCATGTTCTTTGCTGATAGAAAGAAATAAACTCAGTTGTTGTTTTTTCATTGGTGATGTTGTTGGTGTTGCACAAGGTCTGTGCTGGTGACAGAAATAAACTGTGTTTGATCAGCGTCTGTGTGGATTTTACCCTGTGCTCTTTGTCTGTCCGATCTGGGCCTGGTCTCTGTCCCTTCCTTCCCTCTGTCTGTCTCCTGTCTGTCTCCTGTCTGTTTGTCTCCTGTCTGTCTCCTGTCTGTCTCCTGTCTGTCTCCTGTCTGTCCCTCCCTTTCATTTCTCTCTTGGGTTGTTTCCTCTCTCTCTCTATCTTTCTCTCTCTCTCTTCTTTCTCTCTCTCTTTTCTTCTCTCTCTCTCTTTCTTTCTCTCTCTCTCTCTTTCTTTCTCTCTGACTCTTTCTCTCTGTCTCTCTCTTTCTCTCTCTCTTTCTCTCTCTCTTATCTCTTTCTCTTTGTCGCTTTCTTTCTCTGTCTCTGTCTCTATCTTTCTCTCTATCTCTTTCTTTCTCTCTCTCTGTCTCTGTCTCTTTCTATCTCTTTCATTCTCTCTCTTCTCTCTGTCTCTTTCTCTCTGTCTCTTTCTCTCTGTATCTCTCTCTGTGGTGTTTTTTTTCTCTTTCTCCTGTCTGTCTTGGGGACGGGATAGCTCAGTGGTCGGAGCACTCGCTTTCCCCCAGCCAAGTTAAGCAGCGTCGAGCGTGGTTACCACTTGGATGGGTGACCGTTTGCGCGCCTTGGCTTCAGTACAGCTCCCCCAGTTCACCCAGCTGTAAATGGGTACCTGTCCTCTTTAGGGTCAGGGAAGGTAAAGCAGCGAGGGAGAGGAGATGGGCGCCGCCCTCAATACGCTGGCCCTAGATAAGTGAGGTCTCTGACGCCTCGCTCCCCTACGACCTTATAGGTTATGGGACTCCTTTACCTTTACCTTTACCTGTCTGTTCCTCCCTTCTGTGTCTTGGCTGCACTCTCTGTCATTAACATCAAGGCTGACACCTCCACACACACACACACACCTCCACACACACACCTCCACACACACACACACACACACACACCTCCACACACACACACACACACACACCTCCAAACACACACACACACCTCCACACACACACACACACACACCTCCACACACACACACCTCCACACACACACACACACACCTCCACACACACACACACACCTCCACACACACACACACACCTCCACACACACACACACACACCTCCACACACACACACCTCCACACACACACACACACACACACCTCCAAACACACACACACACCTCCACACACACACACACACACACCTCCACACACACACACCTCCACACACACACACACACACCTCCACACACACACACACACCTCCACACACACACAACACACCTCCACACACACACACACACACCTCCACACACACACACCTCCACACACACACACACACCTCCACACACACACACCTCCACACACACACACACACACACCTCCACACACACACACACACACCTCCACACACACACACCTCCACACACACACACCTCCACACACACACACCTCCACACACACACACCTCCACACACACACCTCCACACACACACACACACACACACACACACACACACACACACACACACACACACACACACACACACACCTCCACACACACACACACACACACACACACACACACACACCTACACACACACACACACCTCCACACACACACACCTCCACACACACACACACACCTCCACACACACACACACCTCCACACACACACACACACACCTCCACACACACACACACACACACCCCACACACACACACCTCCACACACACACACACACACACACACACACACCTCCACACACACACACACACCTCCACACACACACACCTCCACACACACACCTCCACACACACACACACCTCCACACAAACACACACACACACAAACACACACACACTCCCACACACACACACCTACACACACACACACACACACACACACACACACACACACACACACACACACCTCCACACACACACTCACGCTTGTACGGATTTTCCCATCTAAAATCACTAAATGTGAATAGACGTTAAACTGAAGATATCACACATAGGGGCACTTTCCCTCTTGTAACATTCAAGATTTAATTCCTTTCACCCCTTTTGGGGTGTGGAGGATTACAAATGAATTTAACAGAAGAATAAACCTGAATTTAACAGAAGAAAAAACTTAACTGCCCAGTGCAAGTGCACCCTATACGCCAGGGAATAAAATTATTATGTACCACTTGCTATGTTCATGTCCCTCTTACTCAGAAAATACTAAATGAATAATCCTGATAGTCTGCCCAATGACAGTATATATATATATATATATATATATATATATAAATATATATATATATATATATATATATATATATATATATATATCATAGATCCTTTTGAGGCAAGCTCAAATTAGTTAGCTGATATTTCACAACGAAAATATATTTTTAATGTTTTTTTTTAAATTGACAAAAAATACACTTTCTTCATCACCACTGTCGTTCTGTGGATGCCCCCATCTCAATAACGTCAAACAGAAGTCCAGGCAAAATCTCTTTTTTTTAATGCATTATTTCCTGAATCATACAAGATGGTTTTCAACACTGTGGGGTATATCTTAAGTTTTATTTGCCACTTTTTCAGCTGTGTTAAGTTATTGATACTTCAACAAGAAGTGTCAGCCATTTTGAACAAAAACTGCCCAAGCAGTCATGCATAATAACACAAAATACGAGCTAAAAAAACCGATCGATTTTGCCAGGTTTTTGCAGTTGGATGTTGCCAAGCAACAGGAGAGTGATCTCCGCTAGTTTTGGAGTTCTTTCCCTTTAACTGTAGTCGAGGAAGCTGGCTTGTTTACTTCGGTTCGAAACCCCGGAAAATGTCCGGGGTGGGGCAGTGTAGTGGTGAACAGAAGAATAAACCTGAATTTAACAGAAGAATAAACCTAGCAGCAATACACCCACAAATATTATCAATACTAACAGGAACTGAAAAGCTAGAGTTCATCACAAAAACGATAAACACTATTAAAGACTCCAGATTTGTGTTTTGTTTGAAGTATATCGATTTCTTTAATAGACACAATCTACACCTCTGAAAAACAGCAAATAAAATTTCTAGAACAAATGAAATTTCAAAAATACCTGCAAATCTTATGAATTTTGAGAGAGACAGGAGAACTTTTTGAGGTTTTATTTACATTTCACCAGCCTACAAAAATTATAACTGGACATGGGATGAGGAAAATGTTGAGACACCAAATGTTGTTAATGTAAGTGGGGACATTCCATGAAAAAATGAAATTCATCCCCTAAAACAGACATATTGCATTTTGAACATCTTCTTTCTTCTCAGAGTATTTTATGGAAACGTCCAACCTCTATAAGAAGCTTGTCATAACAACAACATTTTACCTACATACACACATACACACAACACATACACATGCATACACAGACACATAGTAGCACTTTCCCTCTTTTACACACACACACACATGCATATACTGACATACAATAACACTTTCACACACACACACACACACACACACACACACACACACTCACACACACACCACACACACACACACCAACACACACACACACACATGTACAGATACATTGTATCACTTTCCCTCTTACACCACACAGGCATACACACACATAGGCTACTAGTACACTCACACACACAAACACATCACACACACACACACACACACACACACACCACACACACACACACACACACACACACACACCACACACACACACACAACACACACACACACACACACACACAACACATACATGCCTACACAGACAGTAGTCATTCACACACAGGCGCCCACCAGCGCACATGCATTATATTGCATATACAGACACACAGTAGCACTTTCTCTCTTTTAAACACACACAGGCACACAGTAGGGCTTTCCCTGTTTTAGTCAAGTCAAAAACACTTTAATCATCCCATGAAGGGCAATTACAATACTGACAGGCAGATTGATACGCATCAAAATCTCAAAAGATACAAAAAAGCTACATGTCATATTGGTTAAACCATTCCAAAATGACTTCAAATAAAAATGTCACAACACACACTCATACACACATGCGCGCGTGGGCACACACACATACACACACGCACGCACGCACGCACACACACACACACACACACACACACACGCACGCACACACGCACGCACGCACGCACGCACGCACACCAATTGGAAACACAATGTTATAATAAAAAAAGCATTGACTAGAAGACATAAAAACTTATTTACGCACGCACATACTCAACACGTACACACGCACGTGCATGCGTGTGCCAACACACACACCCACACACATACACCAATGTATGAATTCAATGCTTTAAAGACCATTGACTAGAAGACATACTTATTTCACACACATGCACGCGCGCGCGCGCACACACGCACGCACGCACACACACACACACACACACACACACCACACACACACACACATAATCGTCTGATATCACTTTTTGGTGGAAGGACGTTAAAACTGAAGAACTAACTAAACACAAACACACACACACACACACACACACACACACACACACACACACACACACACACACACACACAACACACACACACACACACACACACACACACACACACACACACACACACACACACACACACACACACGTGTATTGACTACACTCATAACAATGACAATCAGGCAAGTAATTCAGAGAAATGTAAAAACTAGGTAGTCAACATCATTGTGAATTCACAATTCGAATGCTTACTGGCACAAAAGAATTTCTTTTTCTGTTTGTTTTGCTGTTGGGGCACTTAAAACGGTGTTCTGAAGGCAACAATTAAAATTCTGAAAACAAAGCATGGGAGGGATCAGCCAAAATGGCAGTGGCTTTGCGTACAAGCTGCTGATTGCAGAAGGACATGAGATATCTTTGTTCTTTTCCAATTATTTTTTTAAAGCCGATTCTTACAATTCTCTGCAGGTCATTCTTGTTTTTTAACACTAAGGTTATTGTACCAATAAATGAAAGCAAAACTTATAACACTCTCTATGTAAGACTTGTAAAACAAGGAAATAATCTTTTTGTCTACAAAAAATGAGCTGTTTCCTCAGAAAATATACAGGTTGACCCTTTTTGACAATAGCGTCAGTGTTAATGGTCCAGTTTAACTTGTGATCAAAAACTGTTCCCAGATACTGATAGTTGGAAACGTTTTCAACTTCTTGATTATGGATAATAATATTCTTAGGAGTATGCCCTGATCTTCTGAAGTCATAGGAAGATCTTAAGTTTTAGAAACATTTAGCTCTAGATAGGCCTCATCACACCAGTATACAAGCGCTTCGATTTGTTTGTTTTTTTACAAGATTCAGCGCTATATAAATTCCATATATTATTATTATTATTATTATTATTATTATTATACGAACTCGAACTCGGTGAGGGCTGGACCATGGTCTAAGACTGATCCGGATAAGAGAGATAACAGAGCACTGTCGTCTGCGAACTTCACCAGAAAGGAATTTCCATAGTTGTTTCACACACACACACACACACACAACACACACACACACACACACACACACACACACGCACGCACGCGCCCGCGGGCGCCCATACACCCACACAAGTGAGTTTAAATTGGCGTTTATTCAGGAAACAACAAACTGATAATAGCAACAACAAGCAGATGATTATGTTTTTCATTGGGACATGGAAGCTGTCATTTGGAAGCTGGTAGGCTTCAGATGAAACACAATATTATTTTACCATACCATACAATTGCTACTGTAACAAATCAAGTCAACTTAACACCTTTCCAAATTTTACTGGGACAACATTTTCAGAAGAAAGCTGAAACTGATTGTAAGTTAAACAAACAACAGCAAAGCGAAGGCACAATTACAAGAAAACCAGTCAAAAACGAACACTTGAAAAATAAATGATACACAACACACAAGTTGTTGAGACAGGCACTGGCACTGGCAAACATTCTTTCACTGAAGCAGCAACTGTCTATCTCTGTGCCGGAGCAAACAAACTTTGATGAGCAAAACAGTAACTTGCATTTGACAACGATGTGATACAGACCATAATTTTTTGCAGATCGAAAATATCAATACAGCTTCAAATCTTAACAACTGCAAGGCATGATGTGATTAACATGCATCGTTTGAAAACAATGTGTCGCAACTATGCAGATCGTAACTATCAATACAACTGCCACTCTCAGCTACATCACATGTTGCCATACACTTGCATCTGAAAATGGTGTGATGCAAAACAAGCAGTAAATGCAGACTGCAAATATCAGTACAAATGTTCAGTGTTTGTTATATGATGTGTTTAGATGTGTTGTTCAGTATCTGCTATATGAAGTGTTTAGATGTGTTGTTCAGTGTCTGTTATATGATGTGTTTAGATGTGTTGTTCAGTGTCTGTTATATGATGTGTTTAGATGTGTTGTTCAGTGTCTGTTATATGATGTGTTTAGATGTGTTGTTCAGTATTTGTTATATGAAGTGTTTAGATGTGTTCAGTGTCTGTTATATGATGTGTTTAGATGTGTTGTTCAGTGTCTGTTATATGATGTGTTTAGGTGTGTTGTTCAGTGTCTGTTATATGATGTGTTTAGATGTGTTGTTCAGTGTCTGTTATATGATGTGTTTAGATGTGTTGTTCAGTGTCTGTTATATGATGTATTTAGATGCGTTGTTCAGTGTCTGTTATATGATGTGTTTAGATGTGTTGTTCAGTGTTTGTTATATGATGTGTTTAGATGTGTTGTTCAGTATCTGTTATATGAAGTGTTTAGATGTGTTCAGTGTCTGTTATATGATGTGTTTAGATGTGTTGTTCAGTGTCTGTTATATGGTGTGTTTAGATGTGATGTTCAGTTGTCTGTTATATGATGTGTTTAGATGTGTTGTTCAGTGTATGTATTATGTGTGTTAGATGTGTTGTTTAGTGTCTGTTATATGATGTGTTTAGATGTGTTGTTCAGTGTCTGTTATATGATGTGTTTAGATGTGTTGTTCAGTGTTTGTTAAATGATGTGCTGTTCAGTGTCTGTTATAATTGTGATGTGTTTAGATGTGTTGTTCGTGTCTGTAGGTTTGCGTTGTGTAATGTGGTTAGATGTGTTATTCCGTGTGTATAGGTGTCCGTTATATGATGTGTTAAGACGCGTTATTCCATGTGTGTACATGTATGTTGTATGATGTGTTTAGATGTGTTGTTCTGTGCATGTAGGTGTCCGTTATCTTATGTGTATAGATGCGTTATTACATGCGTGCAGGTGTCTGTTATATGGGTTTATATGTTGTTCCATGTGTGTAGGTGTTCACTATAATTATGTGTTTAGATGCATCATCTGTGCAAGTAGGTGTCCAATATGCTTGTAGATGTGTTATTCCATGTGTGTAGGTGGAATAACACCATGCATGTAGTGTGTGTTTTAGGATGTGTTAAGATGCTTATTCAGTGTGTGTGTGTGTGTGTTGTGTGTGTGTGTGTGTGTGTGTGTGTGTGTGTGTGTGTGTGTGTGTGTGTGTGTGTGTGTGTGTGTGTGTGTTGTATAATGTGTTTAGATGTTAGTTCTTCAGTTTAATGTCCTTCCACTACTTAGTGATATCAGACCGGAAAGTGTGTGTGTGTGTGGGGGGGGGGGGGGGTGCACATAGCTAATTATCGCCATTACACAACTTTAAGAAACACCAATTAAAAACCATAAACAAGAAAGTTGAAGGGAAAAACACAACAGCTTCAAAACTAACTTTGTACCTGTTTTCACAGTGTAGGTGTCCATTAGATGATGTGTTTAGATGCGTTATTGCATGTGTGCAGGTGTTTGTTATACTATGTGTTTAAATGTGTTATTCAGTGTTTGTAGGCGTATGTGTCCATTGTAAGATGTGCTATTCAGCGTCTGTAGGTGACTATTTTATGATGCGTTTAGATGTTGTGTTGAGATGTGTAGTTCTTTGCGTGTAGGTTGTGTTGTGTGATGTCATTCCGAGTGTGTAGATGTCCGTTGGAGTGTAAAAGGTAAAGGTAAAGGAGTCCTATAACCTATAAGGTCGTAGGGGAGCGAGGCGTCAGAGACCTCACTTCTCTAGGGCCAGCATATTGAGGGCGGCGCCCATCTCCTCTCCCTCGCTGCTTTACCTTCCCTGACCCTAAAGAGGGCAGGTACCCATTTTTTTCCCGGTTTAACTGGGGGGAATGTTTTGAAGCCAAAGGGGCGCAAACGGTCACCCTTCCAAAGGTAACCATCTCGACGCTGTTAACTTGCTGGGGCAAAGCGAGTGCCGGGCCAGACGTCCCCCCTTTGGGGTTTTAAGATGCTTATTTCCATGCCTGTAGGTTTTTCCATAAAAAAGGGGAAAATTAAATTTTTGGGGGGGCGCCCTTTTTTATGAGGGATTAATGGGTTGGGTGTCCGTTAATAGGTATTTTAAAAACGGTGTGTGGTCCTTTTTAAAAGGAAAATTTTTGTGTGGGGGGGCCCTTATTGAGGGATTAATGTGGTGGGTGTCCGTTATATGAGGAAAAATTTAAGCGGTGGGGGTGTCCCGTTATGGGTATTATATGTTGGGGTGTCCTTATTTAGGTATTTTTTTGTGTGGTGTCCGTTATTTTAGGAAAAATTTGTGTGGGTTCCGAATATAAGTTTTTTAAAAGTGGGGGTGTCCCCTTATATGGTATTGGTTTGGGTGTCGTTTCACGAGGTATATTGTGGGGGTGCCGTTTATAGGTTTATTGGTGTGGTGTCCGTTAAGAGGTATTTAAAAGTGTGGGGGTGCCCCTTTATGGGGTATTTTATGGCGAGGGGTCCAATTTGGGTTTTCTATTTTGGGGGGGTGTCCCTGTGTGAGGCAAATTTTGGTCGGGGGTCTGTTAATTTGGATTTGTGTGTGTGGGTGTCCCTTACATGAGGTATTCATCGACACTCATCCCGTTCCTTCGTTCGCCGCAGATACTTTTTTGCTTTCGCACCCAGATTCAAAAAAACCCGGTTTTCCGTCGCTCCTTCTCGTTTCGGTCCATCCACCTGAAGACCCCCTTTTCACTTCGCCAAAAGCTTTACTTGACCTTCAAATCCACCTCAAAACACACTTATTTCCTACCTGGGACTTCCCCCAAATATTGTCCCCCATTTTCCAGCATCTTTACCTTTAAGGTTGTTCCGAGTGTGTTTTTTGGGGTTTGTGTGTGTGTGTTGTGTGTGTGTTGTGTGTGTGTGTGGGTTTTGGGGTGTGTGTTTGCGCGGTTGGTCGTGCATGCGTGATACTGCGCGCGCTTTTTTGAAAATTTTTGGTCATTAGTTTAAGGGAGAGTTGCATGCCGTAAATGAATGAGTGTAAGCGCTTCGATTTTTTTGTTTTTAAAATTCACGCTATAAATTCCCTTATTTATTTTTTTTTGTTTTGTGGGTGTCCCTTATTGAGAATTTTTTGTTTGGGGGTGTCCTTTATTGAGGTATTATATTGGTGGGGGGTCCTTTATATGAGGTTTAAAAATGTGTGTGGGTTGTTTCATGGTATTATGTGTGTGGGGGGGTGTCCTTATATGGGGCTTTTTAAAGTGTTTGGTTTTCCCCCTTTATAGGTTTTGTAGTGTGTTTGGGGTCCCTTAAGAGGTTTATTTGTATGCGGGGGTCCTTATATTGGGGTACTCGTGTGATCGGGGTTTTCGTATATGGGGGGATTTTTGTGTGTGGGTTCCGTTAATGGGGGGATTGTGTGTTGTGGGTTTCCGTTCAAGAGGTTTATTGTTGCGGTGCCGTTATATGAGGATTATATTGTGTGGGTTCCGTTTTAAAAATTAGAGGTATTTTATGTTTTTGGGTCTTATATGGGTAATTTTTATGTGTGTGGTGTCCTTTATGAGGTATTGTATGGTGGTGTGTTGTGGGTTACAGAGGGATGGTAAATGTTAGGTGTCGTTTAATGGGATTCTATGGTGTGGGGGTGTCAAAAACTGATTTTTAGTGTGTGGGTTCCGTTTTATGGGGTATTTTTGTGGGTGGGTGTCCCCTTTAAAAGGGTGTCTATGTGTGGGGTTTTCCCTGTTGGGCATTTTTTGGGGGGGTGTCTGTTTAAGGGATTTTTATTTTTGTGGGGGGTCCGTTTATATGAGGTATTGCATGGGTGGGTGTCCGTTTACGAGGGGGTTTTTGCCCCATAGAGGGGTTATGTGGGGGGGGGTTGTCCCTTTAGAGGTTTGGGTTGTGTGTGGGGGTCCGTTATTGTGGGGGGGTTATATGCTGCGGGTGTCCTTATTGAGGCATTATTTGGGTGGGTGCCGTTTAAAGGTATGTGTGGTTTTTGTTTTCCCCTATAGAGGATTTTAGGTGCGGGTTCCCCTTATATGGGGTATTGATGTGGGGGGTGTCCGTTACATGAGGGATTGTTTTGTGTGGCGGGTGGCCCTTAAAAAGGGATTTATTGTGCGGAGTCCGTTAAATTTGGGGGGTAATTTCTGGGGTGCCGTTTTTTGATATTATGTGTGTGTGGGGTCCGTTAATGAGTATTAAATTTGTTGGGGGTCCGTTTATGAAAACATTTTTGCGGTCTTTCTCCCTTTATTGTGGGGTTCCCCCTTTTTAAGTGTGTGGGTGCCGTTTTTAAAGGGGTGTTTAAAAGGTGCGGGGTGTCCGTTTATGAGGCATTGTGTGGTGGGGTGCCCGTTAAATTTGAGGTAATATATGCGTGTGGTTCCCTTTTTGAGGGTTAAGCTTTTTCCATGCTTTTAATGTGATTTGTAAAGCTTTTGAGTTAAATTTGTGCATGTCTTTATATGGTTTACATCGCATTCCGGGTGGATGTGTAAATGTGCTTTCCCTTTTGTGTTCGTTATGTTTAGTTGTGTTTTACCTGTGGTAAATTCATCATGTGTTTGATGCATTTTTCCCTGTGTGTAGATGCTATCTGTGTTTTTAAAAGCATTATTTCCCCGTGTGTAGGTCTACATTTTTTTTAAATGCATTTTTCCCTGTGTGTGATGTCATCAGTGTTTTAAATGCTTATTTCCATTTGGGTAATTTATTGTGTTTTTTAAAGCATTATTCCCGGGGTTTAAAAGTCACATGTTTTAATGCTTTTCCCTGGGAGATGTCTACATGTTTTAAAATTTCTTATTCCCCCTGGTAGGGTGCTAACGTGTGTTTAATGCATTATTTCCCTGTTGTGAGTCTTTTGTTTTTAAAGATTATCCCCCCGTGGTAATTTTTTTTCCTGTGTTTAAATCATTATTCCAGGGGTTGATGTCGAAAAGGGTGTTAGAGGGTTACCCCCTGCGTTAGATTCCAATTTTGTGTTGTTAGAATGTGATTCCGTGAGGGTGCTGTACATTGTGTATGGCTTAATGTGATTCCGGATGTGTAGCGTACGTGTGTGTGCCAGATGTGTTTTTTCTGTGGTGTGTAATTCCGTTTTGCGATGCTTTGATGTGTTATTCCGTGGTGTGATTCCCATGCGATGCTTTAAGTGTTATTCCGGGGTGTGTGTGGGATTCCGTTTTGGGTGCTTAAAAGGGTTTTTTTGTTGGGGGTTGTGATTCCGTTATGGATGTTTAGATGTGTTTTCCGTTGTTGGTGTAGATGTCAGTTTTGCGATGCTTTGTGGTTTTCCTGTGGGTGTGTGTAAAAGTCCTTATTGATGTTTGAGTGTTATTCCGTGTGTGTGTGTGTGTGTGTTAGATGTCGTTATGTGACGTTTTTGATGTGTTATTCCGTGTGTGTTGTAAATTCCTTATTGAGTTTAGATGTTTTTATTCCGTTTTGGGGTGGGGTGTCCCTTTTTTTGATTTTAATTTCCAGCGCGCGCGTGTTGTTTAAGATATCCCTTATGCGATGCTTAGAAGTGTTATTCCCTGTGGGTGTGTGTGATGTCCGTTAGTTGTTTGATTGGTTTTTCCGTGTGTGGTGGTGTTAAGTCCGTTTTTGTGTGTTTAGATGGTTTTTCCTTTTTTGGTGTGTGTTGGTGGTGGTGGTGTCCCCTTATGTGTGTTTTAGATGTTATTTTAAGTGTTGGGGGGTCCTTATGTACTTTAGATTTTTTCGCGCGCGCCGGGGTGTTGTGTGTGTGTAGGTCCGTTTTGGATGTTTTGATGTTTATTTCGTGTGTGTGTAGAGTCCTTATTGATTTAGATGTTTATTCCGTTTGTGTTTGTAATGTCCGTTTGTATGTTTGATTTCGCGCGCGCGGTGGTGTTAATGTCCGTTATGGGAGCTTTGATGTGTTATTCCGTTGGTGTTGTGTGTGTGGTCCGTTATGGGGTGTTTGATGTGTTATTCCTGGGGTGTGTGTAGATGTCCGTTAGCATGTTAGATGTTTATTCCGTGTGTTGTTGCGCGGCACGTTGTGTGTGTAGATGCCCCGGGAGTTATTTTTGACGTTATTCCGTGTGTGTGTGTGTGTGGTGTGTGTGTGTGGTTGTGTGGGTGTGGGGTGTGTGTGTAGAGAGAAGAGAGAGAGAGAGAGAGAGAGAGGAGAGAGGAGAGAGAGAGAAGAGAGAGAGAAGAGAGAGAGTCCATGCTTATTCCGGTGTTGAAAATTCTGTTCGAGTGGTGTAGATGTCCTTTTGATGCATTATTTCCTGTGTGATTTCCGTTATCAAGCTTAGATGTGGTATTCTAGTGTGGGGGTGTGTAATGTCCGTTGTGTTGTAGATGTGTTTTCTGCGTGTGTGGTCTTTGGTCGATAGTTTTCTCATACTTAGTTTTATTTGTTGATGCTTATTTCATGCGGAGGGGTGCTTTTTTGAGGGGTGTTTTAATTTTGGGGGTTTAGATGCCCAATGTAGATGCGGTGTTTCAATTTTAAGCAATTCATGTCTGTTTTTAAACCCTTCACAGGGTTTTTTGTCTTTCCCGCGTGCTCATGTACCAAGCACTTTTGTCGGCGAGTGGGGTTGTGTAGGGAAACATTTTTCTGTAGCCCTGTGTTGTGTAGGAAGCATTTTTTGAAAGCCGAGTGTGTTGGATGGGGCATTTTTTTTGTATCCGATTTTTTGGTATGGAAGCATTTTTATTCCTCTTCGGGTGTTAGACAAGCATTATTCTTTTGCGGGGTGCGTTACGTATCGAAACATTTTTGGTTTTAGATGGTTACGAGGAAGCATTATTCTGTCTGCGAGTGGTTTTTTGTATTGAAGCTTATTTTGTCTGGAGGATTTACGTGCGTTATGTATCCGGGGTTATTTCTTTTTGGGGGGTGTTTTAAGAGTATTTACATATGTGGGAGATGCGTTTTTTCCCCTTCGGGGAGTTACAATGATTGTCCCCATCGTTATTTATTCCCCCGTTTTATATTTTTTGTCTGTCGGGGATGCCCAGGTATATCCTTTAGTGTGCATTCCCAAACTATGGTTGGTTGTTTCGATCATGATGTGGTTAAATGCAATATACCATGTACGTGTGTTTCAGATCTTTAAAATCAGTGTGCTTTGTGTAGATGATTATTCTGTGTGTGTGTGGGTGGTTACCGTCTGTTGGTTGCTTTTAAATGCGTTTACTCCCCTGTAGGGGTTACACCTCTGTAATAAGATTCGTGTCTGCAGTTCATTACATGGTGTATCGATGCCAGGTCTGTGGTTGTAGATGCCGTTATATAAAAGCGTTACGGTCTGGTGTTATATATGTTTGATTGATCACACCTAAACACGAATAAAATGATGTTGTACTTATTGTACACCAGCCAAAACCCGGGGGTTTTTGCATGACGTGTGGCTTGTGTGTATAAGTGCTTGTCGGGTGAATGCGTTGGTCCCCGATGTTATAGGGTGTGCAAGGGGGTTGTTTTTTTTTTTAAAGGGGTTCAGAGCAAAAATCTGCATGTACTGGGTTTTAAATGCTGTTATCCAACTGCAAAAATCGTTCAATGTGCATTTCATGTTCAGTTTGTTTAATGTGCAAATGTAATTGTACACTCAGGTGTTCAGTGTTTTCGGGGTCCCTTTTTTTGTCTGTATTTAAAAATGACTGCCTTACCGCGGAAATTTTCCGGGACTAAAAATCACCCTATACGCCAACAACCCGGAAAATTTCCGGGGGGTCGACTGAAAAACAAGCCTGCTTCCCTTTATAAGTTAAAGGGGAAAAACTCCAAAAATTTAAAGGAGGGCACTCTCCTGTTGCTTGGAAACATCGAGCTGCAAAAACCGGGGCAAAAACGATCGTTTTTACGCTCGTATTTTGTGTTTTTATGCATGACTGCTTGGGAAGTTCTTGTTCAAAATTGCGGACACTTTTTGTTGAAGGCATCAATAACTTTACACAGCTGTAAAAGTGACAAATAAAACTGTACATTTACCTAACAGTGATGAAAACGATCCTGTATGATTCAGCTGATCGTGCATTAAAAAAAAAAGAATGAGATTTGGCCTAGACTTATGTTTGACGTTATTGAGATCGGGGTACTCAGAATGACAGTGGTGATGAAGAAATCGTATTTATGGTCGATTTTTTACATTTTGAATATATTTTCGCAGTAAAATATCATGCTAACTAATTCGAGCTTGCCTCGAAGTAATCTACGATATATATACTGTCATTGGGTAGACTATCAGGAATATTCATGTAGTAGTTTCTGAGTAAGAGGGATATGAACATAGCAGTGGTACATAAGAATTTTATTCCCCCGGCATATAGGGTGCACTTGCACTGGGCAGTGAAGAGGTTTTAATATGTCCATCATTTGACATGTCGAGGTGCAATGTTCTGCACATGCAGGTGTGCATTTTGTAATGTGTTCAGGTGTCATGTCATTCCTTCTATGAAGGAGTATTGTATGATGTGTTCAGGTGTGGCATTCCACGCCTTGTTGAAGTGCGTTGCATGATGTGTTCAGGTGTGCTGTTCCACGTGTGGGTTTAGTGTGTGTTAAGGGGTGTGCGGTGTTACGGCATGTAGGGTGTGCATAGTTAAAGGTGTGTCATTCAGCACAAGTGTGCAAAGTTTCAGGTGTGTCATTCAGCACAAGTGTGCAAAGTTTCAGGTGTGTCATTCAGCACAAGTGTGCAAAGTTTCAGGTGTCATTCAGCGCGAGTGTGGGTTGTTTCAGGTGTGTCATTCAGCGCGAGTGTGGGTTGTTTCAGGTGCGTCACTCCGCAAGCATGTGGGTGTGTGTGTGTGTGTGTGTGTGTTGTTTTTTTAATCTGCATCTAGATGTATAGATCTTGGATGTTTGTATCTCTGAAGCCTGTATTCAGATGTCTGTATTATGAATATTTGTTATCAGACGTCTTTGTCTTTTTGAGCCTAAATTTCAATGTTTACTCATTATTTCTTTTATTTATGTTTTTTTAAATCTTTTTATACCTAAATTTCAATGTTTACTCATTCTTTCTTTCATTTCAAGGATAGTGGAATGAGCACTGGTGTGCTTTTTCTCACCCAGCCCCTGTGTAAATGTTGTCATGTGTTCCCAAAGAGAAAGACCAGCCCTGACTTTGTGCAGAGGAGGCTGCCATGACTAAAGCTGGTGGTGGTGGTGGTGGTGGTGGTGGTGGTGGTGGTGGTGGGCTGTGAAATACATTGTACACATAAAAATACCTCCACACAAAACCCACACAACCACACCAGTGCAGGGGGCAGGCAAGCAGGCAGGCAGGTAGAAGAAGAAGAAGAAGAAGAAGAAGAAGAAGAAGAAGAAGAAGAAGAAGGAAGAAAGAAGAAGAAGAAGAAGAAGAGAAGAAGAAGAAGAAGAAGAAGAAGAAGAAGAAGAAGAAGAAGAAGAAGAAGAATGCGAAGAAGAAGAAGAAGAAGAAGAAGAAGAAGAAGAAGAATGCGAAGAAGAAGAAGAAGAATGCGAAGAAGAAGAAGAAGAATGCGAAGAAGAAGAAGAAGAATGCGAAGAAGAAGAAGAATGCGAAGAATGCGAAGAAGAAGAAGAAGAAAAAGAAGAAGAAGAAGAAGAAGAAGAAGAAGAAGAAGAAGAAGAAGAAGAAGAAGAAGAAGAAGAAGAAGAAGAATGCGAAGAATGCGAAGAAGAATGCGAAGAAGAAGAAGAATGCGAAGAATGCCAAGAAGAATGCGAAGAATGCCAAGAAGAATGCGAAGAATGCGAAGAAGAATGCGAGAGAAGAAGAAGAAGAAGAAGAAGAAGAAGAATGCGAAGAAGAAGAAGAAGAAGAAGAAGAAGAAGAAAGAAGAAGAAGAAGAAGAAGAAGAAGAAGAAGAAGAAGAAGAAGAAGAAGAAGAAGAAGAAGAAGAATGCGAAGAAGAAGAAAGAAGAATGCGAAGAAAAATGCGAAGAAGAAGAATGCGAAGAAGAATGCGAAGAAGAAGAATGCGAAGAAGAAGAATGCGAAGAAGAAGAATGCGAAGAAGAAGAATGCGAAGAACAAGAATGCGAAGAACAAGAATGCGAAGAATGCGAAGAAGAAGAATGCGAAGAAGAAGAATGCGAAGAAGAAGAAGAAGAATGCGAAGAAGAAGAATGCGAAGAAGAAGAATGCGAAGAAGAAGAATGCGAAGAAGAATGCGAAGAAGAAGAATGCGAAAGAAGAAGAAAGAAGAAGAAGAAGAGAAGAAGAGAAGAAGAAGAAGAAGAAGAAGAAGAAGAAGAAGAAGAAAGAAGAAGAAGAAGAAGAAGAAGAAGAAGAAGAAGAAGAAGAAGAAGAAGAAGAAGAAGAAGAAGAAGAAGAATGCGAAGAAGAAGAATAAGAAGAATGCGAAGAAGAATGCGAAGAAAGAAGAAGAAGAAGAAGAAGAAGAAGAAGAAGAAGAAAGAAGAAGAAGAAGAAGAAGAAGAAGAAGAAGAAGAAGAATGCGAAGAAGAAGAATGCGAAGAAGAAGAATGCGAAGAAGAAGAAGAAGAAGAATGCGAAGAAGAAGAAGAAGAAGAATGCGAAGAAGAAGAAGAAGAAGAAGAAGAAGAAGAAGAAGAAGAAGAAGAAGAAGAAGAAGAAGAAGAAGAAGAAGAAGAAGAAGAAGAAGAAGAAGAATGCGAAGAAGAATGCGAAGAAGAATGCGAAGAAGAAAGAAGAAGAAGAAGAAGAAGAAGAAGAAGAATGCGAAGAAGAAGAATGCGAAGAAGAAGAAGAGAAGAAGAAGAAGAAGAAGAAGAAGAAGAAGAAGAAGAAGAAGAAGAAGAAGAAGAAGAGAAGAATGCGAAAGAAGAAGAAGAAGAAGAAGAAGAAGAAGAAGAAGAATGCGAAGAAGAAGAAGAAGAAGAAGAAGAAGAAGAAGAAGAATGCGAAGAAGAATGCGAAGAAGAAAGCGAAGAAGAAGAAGAAGAAGAAGAAGAAGAAGAAAACAAAAACAAAAAAAAAACAAGAAGAAGAACAAAAAGAAGTGTGTATGTTTGGGAGCCTGGGGATATGTAGGGCAGGTAGCCGTGATACCCGGGGTCTGTCACGAGTTCACTTTTGCCGCTGAAACCTTTTAAAAATTTCGGGAAACATTCCAGGACCCACTGGGGCCCTCGGTGGGGGGCAGGTCACGTCCCTCCCTAGAAACCCGAAAAATTCGGGCCCAAAGTTTTGGGGTTCGTTTTAAATTCCCCTTTTGCGCCCAAAATTTTTTAAACCCCCATCCACTAGCCATGAGTGGGGGTCGGGGTTCTAGTCTTTGGGAAAGGGGGAGATAAACCCGGGGTTTCTTGTCGCGTGTAGAAAGCGCGCCGCAAAAGGAGATTTTCCTCCCTGGAAAATTTCCCTGTAAAAAAAAAACAACAACCCAATTTAACACTTGATAGGAAAAAAAAAAACACATCATCAGGAAAAGACAGAAAAATCAAAAAAAACCCAATAATAATAACAATAATAAAAATAAAAAAAAAAATTAATAACAATAATAAAAATAACAACAACAAAACAACAAAAAACAAAAATAAAAAAAATAAAAATTTAAAAATTAAAAAATTTTAATAATAATAATAATAATAAAAATAATAATAATAAAAATTAATAAAAAAAAAAATAATAATAAGGGGTATGCTGCTCTTGTAATGATGCACTCTTCCAAAAAGAGCGCCCCAAAATTTCTTGCGGGAAAATCTGCCCTGATTTAAAAGGGTAGTATCTGATTCAATGCTTTCAGTACAATGGGAAGATAAAAACAAGAAATAAAAAACTTCACAATGCAACACAACAAAACAAAAAAATACAAACAAAACACAACACAAAGAACACAACAAATCAAACAATGCAAAAAACAATGCAACCCAAAGCTCACAACAACCCAAATAGCCCCCACAATGCAATGCAACACAATGCAACACAAAAATTTAAAAGGCACAACACAATGAAAAAACAACACAATTGAAAAAACAACACACTGAAAACACAACACAATGCAACACAACCAATGCAACACAACACACTGCAACACAACAAAATGAAACCCCAAAAACCCCCGGGAAACCAAAAACACTTTGGAAACCAAAACCCAACTGCAACAAAACACACTGCAACACAACATAATGCAAAAACCACAATGCAACCCCAAACCCCACTGCAACAAAAAACCCCACGGGCAACACAACAAAACTCCCAACAAAACAAAAAGGAAAACACAACACCTGCAACACAACACACTCCCAACAAACCAATGCAACACACACAGTGCAACAACAAAAATGCAACACAACACACTGCAACACAACAAAATTGAAAAACAAACCAATTTTTGGGAAAACAACACTTTTTGCAACCCAATAAAAATGCAACACAAACAGGGGCAACCAACCATTTACAACACAAAACACTGCAAAAACAACCAATCCCCAACACAAAACACTGCAACAAAACACAATGCAACACAACCCCTGCAACACAACACACGCAACCCCAACACAATGCAACCCCAACACAATAAAAACAAACAAAAATTTAAACACAACACAGGGGAAAACCCAACACAATGCAACCAACACAGAAACCAGCACAAACAACGCAACCCAACCCACTGCAACAAAACCCAAAAATTAAAAACACAACACAATAAAAACAATACAATGCAACACAGCACAATGAAAAGAAACACAGTGCAACACAACACACGGCAACACAACACAACACAACCACGTTTTTTAAGTGAAATGGGGAAAGGGGTTTTCCATCGAAGGGGACTATTTTCCTGTTCAACATCTAGAAAATTTCCCAAAAAAACCAGTAAACAAAAAAGTGTGAAGGGGGGAAAAAGGGGGTGGGTGGATGGGGGAGTTATGCTTGAAGAGGTAAAAAGAAAAAATTTTCAACAGGGTTGAATTCCAAAAAAACATAATCATTTTTTTTAAATTTTTTCTTTTATATCGATGATAATGGAAAAGCATATGGCTTTTTTTACATCCGTCCCCGTGGTATGGGTTTCGGGCCCAATTTTTTTCATCCCGTTTTTCCCCCGGCCCCACAATGGCCCTTTTCTTCCGAAAAGCGGAACAGGAAATTTAAAAATTGTTCGCAAAAATGTTTGGGATGCTTTGAACACGGGGCCCCCGGTTTAAATTTCATCCGAACCTTTTAAAATAGAAAAAGGGTTTATTGTGATCTTGATATTTTCAGGGGGTTTAAAATACATGCTGTTTACAAGTCTTTAAAAAAATCATTCTGCTGGCGGGAAATTAAAACATCATACACATGAAGATTGGTTGTGTATGGTTTTTTTTAAAAAATTTTTTTTTCGAGTTAAAAAGATTTCACATAATTTTAGAGTAACTTATTATGGATTTATGTATACTGAATTGGAAAATACAAAATGATTTTATTAATTTTTTTTTCTGGGAACAGGGGGAGGGTTTACTTGGTTGTATGCTTTTGACTAAATTTTGTTGTTTTTTATTGTTTCAAATTTTTATTTTTGTTGTTGGTGCATGTATTTTTGGGGCACCGCGCGCGCCGCGCGCGCGCGCGGGGGTGTGTGTGGTGTGTAGGGGTGTGTGTTTTTTTGTGGTTTTTGGGGGTGTGTGTGTTTAAGGGGTGTGTGTGTGTGTTTTGAACGCTTTCTTTTTTTACTAGGAAAAAATAACAAGAAAAATTTTTGCTGAGTCTGTGAAAAGTTTTGCTTGCATAAAAAAAAAGAAAAAAAAACCCTTTAAAAATAAACTCCCAAATTTTAAATACAATGCACAAAAAATTTTCAATGCGACGATATATAAAATATATATAAAAATATATATATATATATATAATAATATATATAATTTATATATTATATATATAATATATATATTTTATGTTGTTTTGTGTGTGTGTGGTGTGTTTGAACAGGGGGCATATTTAAAATAATGAAATTATGACCCCAAAAATTTTAAAAAAAAAACCCTCCCTGCCGTAAGATAAATTTTTTTTGCAAAGGGTGTGATGTACAAATTTTTACAAGAATAAATAAAAAATTATTATTTTTTTAAAAATTTTCAAAAAATTGGGCTTTTTTTAATTTCTTTGGGATTGGCCCTTTATTTTTTACATTTTATTGATTTATTGATGTGTTTATGTTTGTGCTTAACTGTTTAAGTCCGAAATTTCTTTTTTTTCATTTTCGTTTCCTATAGGGGGTTAAATTTCAAGGCCAGATTTGGGTATGTGGGTATGCCGCAAGCGCGCGCCCTGTGTGTGTTTACAAGTCCCCTGTATGAGAGAGAGAGATACAAAGTCATTTTAAATTTTTTTAAAAAAAAACCTTTTTTAATGACAAATGAACATAAAAACTAAAGATCTTTTATTTTCTGTGCAACCCGAATATTGGTTTGTTTTTCTTTTTTGTCTTGGTTTTTTCCCCTGGTTGTCTGTAAAAAAACCCAAAACCCCCCCCCCAAAAACCCCCAAAAAAAACAACAAAAAAAACAAAACCAAACAAACAAAAGCAAAATACACACACCCCCACACACCACACACAAACACACAAAAACACACAAAACACACACACACACACACCACACACACACGAAAAACAACAACCAAACAAACAAGTGGGCATACACTACTTCTTCTACTACTGCTGCTGCAACAACAACAACAACAACAACAACAACAACAACAACAACTACTACTGCTACTACTTCTACTACTGCTATTTGGGTGATGAAGTAGCAGTAGAAGTTTATTATAGATGGTTTTAATTCAAGAGGTGGTGATAAAGTGTAATCATTGATGGTTTTATGAGGTGACGGTAGTGGTGTCTCATAGATGGTTTTATGAGGGAGTGGTGTCTCATAGATGGTTTTAAAGATGTAGTGGTGTTTCATAGATGGTTTTATGAGGTAAGTGGTGTTTCATAGATGGGTTTTTTGAGGTAGTGGTGTTTTCATAGATGGTTTTTTGGAGGTATGGTTTATCAAAAGATGGTTTTAGGAGGTAGTGGTGTACCATAGATGGTTTTTAAGAGGTAGTGGTGTATCATAGATGGTTTTATTGAGGTGACAGTAGTGGTGTATCATAGATGGTTTTATGAGGTAGTGGTGTATCGTATATGGTTTTATGAGGTAGTGGTGTATCGTAGGTGGTTTTATGAGGTAGTGGTGCATCATAGATGGTTTTATGAGGTAGTGGTGTATCATAGATGGTTTTATGAGGTAGTGGTGCATCATAGATGGTTTTATGAGGTAGTGGTGTATCCTAGATGGTTTTATGAGGTGACAGTAGTGGTGTATCATAGATGGTTTTATGAGGTAGTGGTGTATCATAGACGGTTTTATGAGGTAGTGGTGTATCATAGATGATTTTACGAGGTAGTGGTGTATCATAGATGGTTTTATGAGGTAGTGGTGTAAACATAGATGGTTGTAATGAGGTAATGGTGTACATAGAGGTTGTAAAGAGGTAGTGGTGTATTATAGATGGTTGTATGAGGTAGTCAAAGTCAAGTCAAGTCAAGTCAAAAACACTTTAATCATCCCATGAAGGGCAATTACAATACTGACAGGCAGATTGATACTCATCAAATATATCAAAGACACAAAAGCTATATTTCATATTGGTTTTCAAAAAAATGTCACCACACACACACAAACACACACACACACACACACACACCCACGCACAAAACGCGCGCATGCGCACAAACATCAATTGTGAACACAATTTTAAACCCATTGACTAGAAGACATAAAAACTTATTTTTACGCACGCATATACGCAGCACGTACACACGCACGTAACGTGTGTGTGCGAATACGCCCACGCACACCCAACCATACACCAATATATGAATTCAATGTTTTAAGACAGTTGACTAGAACACAGACTTATTTCACACACCCACGCACCCACCCACACACACACACACACACACACACACACACACACACACACTCACACAACACACACACACACACACACAAATTATGTATTGACTACACTCGTAACAATGACAATCAGGCAGATAATTCAGAGAAATGTAAGAACTAGGTAGTCCAACATCATTGTGAATTCAGAAGTCGAATGCTTACTGGCACAAAAGAATTCTTTTTCTGTTGGTTTTGCTGATGGGACACTGAAAACGGCGTTCCAAAGGCAACATTTGAAATTCTGGAAACAAAGCATGAGAAGGATCAGCCAAAATGGCAGATGCTTTGCGTACAAGCTGCTGATTGCAGAACGACATGAGATCTCTGTTTTTCTCCAATTATTTTTAGCAGATTCTTACAATTCTCTGCAGGCCATTCTTGTTTTTAACACTAAGGTTATTGTACCAACAAATGAAAGCAAAACTTAGAACACTCTCTATGTAAGACTTGTAAAACAAGGAAAGGATCTTTTTGTCTACAAAAAATGAGTTCAGTTTCCTCAGAAAAATACAGACGTTGTTGTCCCTTTTTGACAATAGCGTCAGTGTTAACGTCCCAGTTTAACTTGTGGTCAAAAACAGTTCCCAGATACTTATAGTTCAAAACGTTTTCAACCTCTTGATTATGGATAATATATTCTTAGGAGTATGCCCTGATCTTCTGAAGTCGATAGGCAGGTCTTTAGTTTAGAAACATTTAGCTCCAGATAGGCCTCGTCACACCAGTGTACGAACTCGGTGAGGCTGGACCATGGTCTAAGACTGATCCGGATAAGAGGGATAACAGAGCACTATCGTCTGCGAACTTTACCAGAAAGGAATTTCCATAGTTGCTTCTGCAATCATCTGTGTATAGAATGTACAGAAGTGGTGAGAGGACGCAACCCTGCGGAGAACCAGTGCAGGTAAATCTAACCGAAGAAGATATTTTGTTGGCCAAAACACGCTGTGGTCTGTTGGTTAAAAATTCAATCAGCCAACGAACAAGTTGATTGTCTACGTCAAATTTTGAAATTATTTTTTAACCAGAACGTGAGGCTGCATTGTATTGAAAGCTGAACTAAAGTCAGCGAACAATATTCTGGCATGAGAGTCAGGTGTTTCCAAGTGGCTATACAACTTGTTCAAAATGAATAGTTTGGCATCTTCGACACCCCTTTCGAGACCTGTATGCAAATTGCAGTGGATCAAGGTCTTTCTCTGTAGCAGAAAGAATGAGAGATTTTACAATCTTTTCATCACAAGAGATGTGAGAGCTACAGGTCTAAAATCGTTAAGCCGAGAAGGATTGGGTTTCTTTGGAAGAGGTATTACATTGGAAGTTTTCCAAATAACAGGAATCTGACAAGTATCCAGTGAGGGCCTGGAACAGGTGTTGAAGACACTGGCAAGCTCAGTAGCGCAGAATTTCAGGGTTCTTCCACATATACCGTCTGGTCCGGGAGATTTGTTAAATTTATTGCCTTTAAGTGCTTACAGATAATTTCTTCATCAACAATGACGCTATTCTCAGAAACTAGGGATTGCTTCAGATCATTTAATTTAAACTGAGAAATCATGCTTTCAAAGCGAGTAAAAAATGTGTTTAGATGGTCTGGTAAGTTGTTATCACATACTCCCTGCAAACTGATCTTTGACCTATGTTGGACACCTACCATATTTACTGCAGACATATTTTTGATACCCTGCCATGCAGAACGAAAATTGTTCCTCGCAAACTTGTCTTCTATCTTATTTTTATATATACGTCTGGCCCGTGCAACAGCAGCTTTGACTTCTTTGTTTACTTCCTTCTTTTGTTGTTCTGTGCCTGTGTAAAATACTACTTTCTTTTTGTTTAAAACACGTTTTAGATCCTTTGTAACCCAAGGCTTGTTATTGGGGTAAATGGTTATCTCCTTAGTGGTGTATCATAGATGGTTGTATGAGGTAGTGGTGTTTCATAGATGGTTTTATGAGGTAGTGGTGTATCATAGATGGTTTTATGAGATAGTGGTGTATCATAGATGGTTGTATGAGGTAGTGGTGTATCATAGATGATTTTAGGAGGTATGAGTGTATCATAGATGGTTTTATGAGGTGACAGTAGTGGTTTTTCATAGATGGTTTTAAAATGTAGTGGTGTATCATAGATGGTTTTATTGAGGTGACAGTAGTGGTGTATCATAGATGGTTTTATGAGGTAGTGGTGTATCCTAGATGGTTTTATGAGGTAGTGGTGTATCCTAGATGGTTTTATGAGGTAGTGGTGTATCATAGATGGTCTTATGAGGTAGCGGGGTATCATAGATTGTTTTATGAGGTAGCGGAGTATCATAGATGATTTTACTAGGTGACAGTAGTGGTGTATCATATATGGGTGTATGAGGTCGTGGTGTATCATAGATGATTTTATGAGCTGACAGTAGCGGCATTACATACACAATTTTACCTCCCGAAAATGGATACCATATTGCAAAAGTGCGTCTGATACTTGTTACACGTTTCATGTTGGCAGTTGTTACATGTTTCTGGTTGTAGTATTACACGTGGTTATGGGTTGGTGATTGTAGCCTGCTCGTACGTTTTGCATCCAGTTGGCTGTTAAATTTTTTTTTTTTTTTTT
>CM054166.1:31998267-32005767 GCA_028751875.1 Rapana venosa
AATTTGTGTCAAAAAGCCCAGTCCTAGAAACATTTCTAGCACAGCCGTCGTTTTGGGGGACAGCGAGTTTTTCTGTTTTTGTTTTTTAGGTTGTTTTTGTTTTAAAACAATAAAGGTCTTTGGTAATCTGGTCAACAATCGGAGAGACTGCGAGTGAGAGAGAGAGAGTGAGAGAGAGACAGAGAGAGAGAGACAGAGACAGAGAGAGACAGACAGAGAGAGAGAATGAATGAATAAATGAATGCTTTTTATTTTTCAAGGGTTGCAGATACGCATTCACGTACTTACATACGAAAAATCCCCTTAAATGGACGAAGGACGCCTTAAAACAAACACCTCAATGGAGACACAATCTTGCGACCTAAGTTTCCGTCAGATCACGAGTACGATGTTCTGACCACAAGCTTATCCCGCTCCTTGAACATATTAAAAAGGTCAAGGTTTCCCATAACCTAGGTGATCGTAGGGGAGCGAGGCGTCAGAGACTTCGGCTTCTCCAGGGGCCAGCATATTGAGGGCGGCGCCCATCTCCTCTCCCTCGCTGCTTTACCTTCCCTGACCCTAAAGAGGCAGGTACCCATTTACAGCTGGGTGAACTGGGAGACTGTACTGAAGCCAAGGCGCACAAACGGTCACCCATCCAAGTGGTAACCACTCTCGATGCTGCTTATCAACCTTAGCTGGGGGAAAGTGAGTGCTCTGACCACTGAGCTATCTTGAAGGTATTAGCAACTTCAATTTCGTGGAAGAGGCGTTACATTGCCGTATGTCCAAGAACGTTTGCCACTCTTTACGAATGTAACAAACAAGATAACTCTGGGCCAATACCACGTTTTGTCAAATCTGTCGATTTATTTCCTCTTATATCTTAACAAAGGTTATCCATATTTTGTGTCTGTCTGTCATCTGTCTGTCCCTCTTTTTCTGCATCTGTGTGTGTGTGTGTGTCTTTGTCTGGTTTTCCCTTGTTCCCTCTGTCTGTCTGTCTCACTCACCCACACAGTCTCTTGAAAATAATCGCATCAAAGAACTATCTAAAATGTCAAAAAACGAGACCTGGCATGAAACGTTCATCTTATAGATCGTAAGAATTCATTTTTGTTGTAGAGAGAAACTTTCCTTGATCGCAATGCTTTCGCATTCTGATGAAGATATGTCATGTCATGTTTTAGAAGTGTCAGTTACAGACAATTCTTCTGATGAAAGAGCAATGTTCAAAACAATGGTATTCAAAGGAAAGCTGCTAGATTTAATTCCTTAGATGCTCAGACATAAAGCACAAACTACAGAAGGACACCCTCCAAAAAGAAAACCAACAAAAAAACCTCCAAATAAAACCAAAATTCCCAACAAAAATCACACGTCTCACCTGATCAGAAATCTCTCTGTTTTCAACATAACGCTGCTGTATTGGTTTTTGTGTTAGAGATAAATGGAGGAGAATAAAAAGGGAAGGGGGGGGGAGAGAGCAAGGAGGGTGGGGGGCGAGGGGTGGTAGGATAGACGTGTAGGTGCGTGCGTGTGTGTGTATGTATGATGGGGGGGGGGGGGGGGGAGGACGTGATCAGTGCGCGCGCGCGCGTGTGGGGGTTTTGTGGTGTTGGGTGTGGCGTGTGTGTGTGTGGTGTGTGGTGTGTGTGCGCGTGCGTGTAAGTTGTGTGTGCGTGCGTGTAAGTTGTGTGTGCGTGCGTGTGCGTGGATTTGGGGTTGTTGTTTTTTGTGTGTGTGTGTGTACCTACGTGCGTGTTGTATTGTGTGTGTGTGTTTGTGTGTGTGTGTTTTGAAGGTTTTTTTCCTTCATTCCTCGACAAAATCTCCAAGGTTCACCAATGATGACATTTTGTGTACGCAACCCGTTTTACAAAGTGTTAAAGATAGCCGCATTCCGACTTCGGAGATAGGTTTGATCGTCAAACTCGAGATCTGTTGGTAACTGATAGAACGGGTTCCAATCTATGCTCAGGAGTCCATTCGAAGGCCACCCCCCCTCACCCTCCAAGTCAAAGTCAAGTCAAGTCAAAGTCAAAAACACTTTAATCATCCCATGAAGGGCAATTACAATACTGACAGGCAGATTGATACTCATCAAATATATCAAAGACACAAAAAGCTATATTTCATATTGGTTTTCAAATAAAATGTCACCACACACACACACACACACCCCACACACACGCGCGATGCGCACAAAAAATCAATTGTGAACACAATTTAAACCCATTGATTTAGAAGACATAAAAACTTATTTTTACGCACGCATATACGCAGCACGTACACACGCCGTCCCGTGTGTGTGCGAATACGCCCACGCACACCCACACCATACACCAATATATAAATTCAATGTTTTAAGACAGTTGACTAGAACACAGACTTATTTCACACACCACGCACCCACCCACACACACACACACACACACAATTATGTATTGACTACACTGTAACAATGACAATCGGGCCCAGATAATTCAGAGAAAGTAAGAACTAGGTAGTCAACATCATTGTGAATTCAGAAGCGAATGCTTTACTGGCACAAAAGAATTTCTTTTTCTGTTGGTTTTGCTGATGGGACACTGAAAACGGCTTTTCCCGAAGGCAACATTTGAAATTCTGGAAACAAAGCATGAGAAGGATCAGCCAAAATGGCTGTGGCTTTGCGTACAACTGCTGATTGCAAAACGACTGAGATCTCTTTGTTTTTTTCCCATTATTTTTGAGCAGATTCTTACAATTTCTGCAGGCCATTCTTGTTTTTAACACTAAGGTTATTGTACCAACAAATGAAAGCAAACTTAGAACACTCTCTATGTAAGATTTGTAAACAAGGAAAGGATCTTTTGTTTACAAAAAATGAGTTCAGTTTCCTCAGAAAATACAGACGTTGTTGTCCCTTTTTGAAAATAGCGTCAGTGTTAACGTCCCAGTTTAATTTGTGGTCAAAAACAGTTCCCAGATACTTATAGTTCAAAACGTTTTAAAACCTCTTGATTATGGATATAATATTTTAGGAGTATGCCTTGATCTTCTGAAGTCGATAGGCAGGTCTTAGTTTTAGAAACATTTAGCCCCAGATAGGCCCCCGTCACACCAGTGTACGAACTCGGGGGAGGGTGGACCATGGTCTAAGACTGACCCGGATAAGAGGGATAACAGAGCACTATCGTCTGCGACTTACCGAAAGGAATTTCCATAGTTGTTCTGAAATATCTGTGTATAGAATGTACAGAAGTGGTGAGGGGGACGCAACCCTGCGGAAAAACCAGTGCAGGTAAATCTAACCGAAGAAGATATTTTGTTGGCCAAAACACGCTGTGGTCTGTTGGTTAAAAATTCAATCACCCAACGAACAAGTTGATTGTCTACGTAAATTTTGAAATTATTTTGTTAACCAGAAGTGAGGCTGCATTGTATTGAAAGCTGAACTAAAGTCAGCGAACAATATTCTGGCATGAGAGCCCAGTGTTTCCAAGTGGCTATAAACTTGTTCAAAATGAATATTTTGGATCTTCGACACCCTTCGAGACCTGTATGCAAATTGCAGGGGTCAAGGTCTTTCTCTGTAGCAGAAGAATGAGAGATTTTCCCATCTTTCCGGTTTTAATCACAAGAGATGTGAGAGCTACAGGTCTAAATCGTTAGGCGAGAAGGATTGGGTTTCTTTGGAAGAGGTATTACATTGGAAGTTTTCCAAATAACAGGAATCTGACAAGTATCCAGTGAGGCCTGGAACAGGTGTTGAAGGACACTGGAAAGCTCAGTAGCGCAGAATTTCAGGGTTCTTCACATATACCGTCTGGTCCGGGAGATTTTTAATATTTTTTGGGCCTTTAAGTGCTTACAGATAATTTCTTCTCAACAATGACGCTTTTCTCAGAAACTAGGGATTGCTTCAGATCATTTAATTCATCTGAAAAAATCAGGGCTTTTCAAAGCGAGTAAAAAATGTGTTTAGAATTGGTCTGGTAAGTTTTATCACATACTCCCTGCAAACTGATCTTTGACCTATGTTGGACACCTACCATATTTACGCAGACATATTTTTGATACCCTGCCATGCAGAACGAAAATTGTTCCTCGCAAACTTGTCTTCTATCTTTTTTTTATATATACGTCTGGCCCGTGCAACAGCAGCTTTGACTTCTTTGTTTACTTCTTCTTTTGTTGTTCTGTGCCCGTTAAAATACTATTTCTTTTTGTTTAAAACACGTTTCAGATCCTTTGTAACCCAAGGCTTGTTATTGGGGTAAATGGTTATCTCCTTAGTTGGAATGGGCACAACTAACACAAATGAATATAAGAACAAATAACATCAGTGAGCTCATTCAGATCTGAACACACATCATAAAAATATCCCAGTTTAGTGCAATCAAAGCAGCCTTGCAGACTAGCTATACTATCAGCAGTCCATTTTTTTTCGGGGCCTGACTATGGGTTGAAGGCGCCGAAACATGACTGGTACATGGGTGCAAGAAGAACGCAGTTGTGGTCAGATGATCCCAGGGGAGGCAAAGGCACGATCTATAGGCGCCTGCTACAGTCCCTAGCACAAGTCTAAGGTCTTGTTTTTTTCGTGTAGGGCAGGTCACATATGTTCATAGTTCTTCAGTAGTTTAGTAAGGGAACAGTTATTGAAATCACCCCGGTAAACTTAGGGGCATCAGGGGATATAGAATCGAGCACATGGAGGTGATCTAATATATGTTCAGTTGCTCTAGCCACTCTTGCTTTGGGGTGAATGTAAACTAAAGTGAAAAATAATTGCGGGAATTCCCGTGGTAAGTAAAAAGGCCGGAGCGAAACAGAGAGCAGTTCAATGTCCTCCACGGATAGCGTAGTTCTAATTTTAACATCACCACACCAACGCTCGTTGATGTAGAAGCACAAACCTCCGCCTTGTGCCTTCCCCGTTGCGTGTGAGTCTCTGTCAAGCCGAATCAAGCCCCCTCACTCCCCCCCTTCCCTGCTAAAATCAACATTGGCGCTGACTCCGCTCCTCTGACAGTTCTGTGCATGAGACTATAAACCGAAGTCGTGGAGTGCGAATGCCCGCAGAACATCTTGTGCACAAGTCATAGTAACTCGGACAGGGTTTCACTCTTATGTAACAATCCCCATCCCCTCTTGTGGAAATGCCAGGGGTTCATCCAGTATCAATAGCACATCCACTTTCTGAAAATTCTGTGCTGGATATTTCTCCTCTTCTATCACTCTCTTTGTTTCTGTCTTTTCCCGTGCCTTTCTATCATCTTTCTTGTTTATTTTATTGTCTTTTTTAGTCGACTTGCCTGCGGTTATCTTTTAAAACAAGTCTTTTTAGATCTTCTTTTGATTTTGTTATAATTATGGCATTTTGCCTGTATTATTTTATTGTTGTTGTAACTTCGATTTTATGCCTGTTCACTCAAAGTGATAATTATTAGGTTGTTTTGTATTGGCGATGAGGTTGTGATATTGTAAAACCCTGGGATCGGCAAAGGTTGTCCATTCTGCAGCCTTAATGTTTGTCCGTCGTGTTCGACGATGACCTCCAAAACAGCAGAGGAGGCAGCTGCTGTTTCGGAAATTGGGCAGAAATTTAATTATAGCGGAGATGCCTTGCCCACAGTACATCCCCACTCTCTCGGCCAACTGGACGTAAGGACAGTCGGCGTTGGAGATGTTTTCCAAAGGCCAACCCGCCCCCAGGGCTGCAGCACATAAGGACTGTGCGAGTCAAGCCTCCTAGTCAGAGAGTCATAGTCGATCACTAAAGACTAAGCTGTAAAGTGGAATTTCATGAGTGGGAAAGCCACTGGTCATACAGCCTCTCACTTTGCTGTGATAAAGCCCAGGCGCTGAAGGCATGAAGCAGCTTTATGTGTCAATATGCCATTTTTCTTCTGTATTGTTTTTGTACATTACAATGTTCATTATGCTTTTTCCAGACTTTTTTTTGTAACCTGGGGATAATGAATCAAGCGGAATGGCTGTATCTGTTTATAAAATATTTTGCATGAAACCAATACTGAAATGGTAGCGAAATATCAGTGAGAAGGCAAGCAAGCAAGTCAATCGCTCTCTCTCTCTCTCTCTCTCTCTCTCTCTATCTTCTCTCTCTCTTCTCTCTTCTCTCCTCTCTCTTCTCTCTCTCTCGTCTTTGTTGTCTTTGACTATCCAGTCTTTCTTGTCGTCTGTCTGTCCGTTTGTCTGCCTCTCTCTTCTCTCTCTAAATTAATTTGATTTTTTTGATGCCAGATTTAAATTAACAATCTATTTTTTCCATTCACAGATAATTTCTCTCTCTGTGTCTCTCTCTGTCTGTCTGTTTTGTCTGTCTCTCTCTCTCTCTCTCTCTCTCTCTCTCTCTCTCTCTCTCTCTCTCTCACATATCAAAATAACTTTGTTTTCCTTGAAATTGGTAGTAGTCATTATTAATGAAAGTCCTTTCTCAGGACAAGGTTTGGTTAGAAAAAAAGCACATCAATGCTCATCTGTAGCCCTTGGGAATAAAGATTATCAATCAATCAATCAATCAATCAATCCATCAATGTTGACCTAATTGCCAAAGATTTTTTCTTGCTTAAAAACAAAACAATCTTGTTTAAAAAAAACGACCAAACCAGACCAAACCAAACTAAAAAACCCAGAGCAAAATCAAACTAAGTGTTTCCAGAAGAAATGTAAAGGTTAGTGGAAGCTTTGTCACACAAATTGGTTATTGGAAACCTGCTTGGTCAATGAAAGACGGGCTGATTGACAGAGGGGTGGAGGGACGGAGGAGTTCTTTGACTCTGTTTCTGTCTCTGCTTGTCTCTGTCTCCGGCTCAGTCTCTCTGTCTGTCTGTAGGTCTGTCTATCTTGCGCAAACGTTAAAACCCGTTCCGCTTTTGGAAGAGTAGGCACTTGTGTGTGCAGATGGGAACGAATGACAAAATTTACAAAAACTGCATGCACACAGGGACTGGATGAAAAAAGCACATGAGTGCTTATTCCATTATCCTCGAAATAAAATGATAAATAAGTGAATACATATCTTTGTCCCTGTTTCCTGCTCAGTTTCTCGGTTTGTCTGTCTGTTTGTCTCTGCCTCCTGCTCTCTCTTCTGTCTGTCTGTCTGTCTATCTCTGTTTGTCTCTGCCTTTTGCTCTCTCTGTCTGTCTGTCTGTCTGTCTATCTCTGTTTGTCTATAATTATATCCTGCTCTCTCTGTCTGTCGTCGGCTGTCTATCTCTGTTTGTCTTAATTATCTCCTGCTCAGTCTCTCTGTCTGTTTTATCTCGTTTATCTATAATTATCTCCTGCTCAGTCTCTCTCTCTGTCTGTCTGTCTATCTATCTCTGTTTGTCTCTGCCTCTCGCTCACTCTGTCTATCTCTGTTTGTCTATAACTATCTCCTGCTCAGTCTCTCTGTCTGTCTGTCTATCTCTGTTTGTCTCTGTCTCTCGCTCAGTCTGTCTATCTGTCCGTCTGTCTGTCTGTCTGTCTGTCCGGCTCTCTCCCTTCTTCTCTCTCCCTTGCTTC
>CM054166.1:32008267-32015767 GCA_028751875.1 Rapana venosa
AGGATACATCGTCAGAGATTCGAACTCACGCATTCAGTTACGGTGGATCATGACATCGGTGCTCTAACCACTAAGCTTTCTTGACATGAAAGTGAACCAAACAGCCGGAAGAAGCAGCCACAACACACACACACACCACACACACACCACACACACACACACACACACACACACACACACAACACACACACACACACAGAGGCACAGACACACACACACACACACACACACACCACACATACACACACACACACACACACCCACACACATACACATCTTCTGCAAAGAAACCGTGATACAACATGGCATACGCCGAAGATGGATGCGCTGGGCTTGACCTGACTTTTCAGGCGCTTAACGGCAGCGCAACACTTTATTTTTCGCTGACAGACAACAATAGTAGTTGCTGTCTGAGCATTCGACGAAGACGACGACGTCAACGAAGAAGAAGAAGAAGAAGAAGAAGAAGAAGAAGAAGAAAAAAGAAGACGAAGAAGAAGAAGTAGAAGAAGAAGAAGAAGAAGAAGAAGAAGAAGACGACGACGACGACGACGAAGAATAGTAGTAGTAGAAGAGAAGACGAAAAGAAGAAAAAGAAGCGAAGACGAAGAAAAAGATAAAGAAGAAAAGACGATAAAGGAGGAGGAGACAAAAAAAGAAGAAGAAAAGAAGCGAGGAAAAAGCGAGAAGAAGACAAGAGAAGAAAAAGACGAAAAAAAGCAAAAGAAGAAAAACGAAGAAAAAGAAGAAACGAAGCGAAGAAGGAGAAGGAGAAGAAGAAAAAGAAAGAAAAAGAAAAAGAAAAAAGAAGAAGGAAAAAGGAAAAAGAAGAAAAGAAAAAAGAAGAGAACCCCAAAAAGAAGAAAAGAAGAAGAAGAAGAAGACAAAGACGAAGACAAAAAAGAAGAGAAAACGAAGACAAAGAGAAGAGAGTGATGAAGAAAAAGACGAAAAAGAAGACGACGAAAAAGAAGAAGACGAAGAAAAAAAAGAAGAGAAAAAGAGGAAGAGATGGAATGAAAGGCAGCAGGAAGGAGCCAAGAAACTGTGTGTAAGCCCCGGAAGACTCTTCAATTGGCAATGTTTTTTTTCCTAGTTGTTTCTGTAGCAGAAATAAGGGTTTTTTTTTCGGGGGCGAAGAACTCGCTGGTGTAAGTTGGGGTTTTTTGTGTGTTTGGTGTTTTTGTGTGAGCGTTTTGTGTGTGTGTTGTTTAGGGGTGATATGGGTTTAGAAATGGGTGTTGTATGCAGGGGGGGGGGGGTTTAGGTTAGGAGATGTTGTGTGGTGGGAGTCCTTCCCACACAGACGCTCCACAACACACACCACACCCCACACACACACACACACCAACACCCCCCCCAAAACACCACACACACACACAAAACCCCACACACCACCACACACACACACCACACACACACACCTCACTCACTTGTAAAAACACCCCAATCGCGCGCGCGCGAAAAAGTCGTTCATTTGGCCTTCCCAGAAGAATAGAAAAAAAAACACCAAGTCTTTAACCTGTTGGGGGGGAGAGGAGAGGGAGAGGGAGGAGAGAGAGAGAGAGAGAGGGAGAGAGGAAGAGGAGAGAGAAGAGAGAGAGAGAGATAGATAAAAAAAGAAATACAGGAGATACGAGAGAGACAGAAGAGAGACAGAGAGAGAGAACACACACTTCCCCTTACAACACGAGGCAGAAAAGGGCGGCGGGCAGACAGGCAAACAGGAAAAAAAAAAGCGGGCAGCAGGCAAGGAGGGAAGCAGGCAGCGGAAATCGGGGGGGCAGACAAAAAAGCCAGACAGGCAGCCGACAGGCAGACGAAGGCAGACAGACGACAGACGGGCAGGGAAGGCGACAGACGAAAGACGGGCAGAAAAACGGAGCGAGAGACAGCGGACAGGCAGGTAGACAGACAGACAGCGGCAGGAGAAGACGCGGCAGACGGGCGACGACAGACGACGACAGACGGACAGGCAGACAGGCGACAGCAGAGGGACAGCAAAAGGGACGGGAAAAGACAGAAACGGCGGTAGACAGACAGACACAGACAGGCGGCAGACAAAAAGCAGACAGACGGACGACAGGCAGACGACAGCAGACAGACAGAAAGGCGACGCAGCGGACAGAAGGAGGCGACAGAGAGACGGGAGGCGGAGGTGGCAGACAGACAGACAGACGACAGACGGCGCGGGCAGCAGACAGGCAGACAGACAGACAGAAGAGGGAAAGCAGGCAGACAGACGACAGCGACAGACGGCACTCACAGGCAGGCGGGAGGCGGCGACGACAGACAGACAGACAAACAGAAAGGCCCGACAAAGTTACACGCCGCTTCTCGGTGGTCAAGTCATTTTTTTTTTGGACAGGTCTTCAGTTTAAAATGCCGGTTTGTGTGACAAGCTTCGGAATTTCCAGTCCAAAGGGTTTATTTTTTCTCCCCCTTTCCTTTCACTTTTTGGGGGGTAAAATTGTGAGGAAAAAAAGTAGGAAACCCAATACGTAGTCTTTTTAAAATTTTTTATTTCTTTATTTTTTGCGCCTCACTTTATGAAACCCCCAAAAACCGAGAAAAATTTTTTTTATGATGGTAATCAATGACGATGAGGTGATGAAAAAATGCTGCATGAAAATGCATTTGCTTCGAGACTAATCTTTTTCCTTTTGTTGAACACTCAGACGGAAAACTTTGTTTCTTTTCTATCACCCAAAAAATGCGTCACGCTGCCTTTAAGCGCCTGAAAAGTCGGGCCCCAGCGCATCGACTTGGGGGCATAAAGAGAAAAATTGTTATTTTTTAAAATCTTTTGGAAAAAAAAACAGGAGAATGGAAAAAGAAAACAGAAATAGACAAGGTAGGGGGTGATGGGAAAAAAAGGAACAAGGGAGAAATAAAGAGGTTAGAAAAAGGAATTTCCCAGCACTAATTTCCAGAAAAGGGAAAATGCTATTTATACTGAAGGACCCGGCATCCCCGGGGGAGTTTGGGCACGTGACAGGACGTACTCTACGTTCCTACATAATAGTCGGGTTTTACCGGGCCCCGGGTACAGACACCTACGTGTTGGTCAGGTACTTTGAGCAACATCTGAAAATCGTTCCCTAAAGTGGATGAAACCGACTGTGTGGTCCCGTCCTCCCAATGAGCCACGAAACTCCTTGGGGGGGCCTGCAGGGGGAAAAAAACCCCCAAAAATCCCTGTGACTCTTTGAGATTGAACCGGACCCTTTGATTCCATAACCAAAGGGGCTAACCCGCGCCCGACGGCTGGTTAAATACAATTTCTTCTCATTTACCCAAAAATAAATCTGTCCCTGAACGTTAAAAAACCCAACCAAAAAGAAAAGGGTTTCAATAAATGTTGTATAGGGGTTTGGGAAGGCCCGGGACAAGTTCAAACTGAATTCTGACAGTAAGGTGGTGTGGTTTAATTTTCGTGGGCTTTGTGAAGACCGTAAAGGGCTTAGAGCATTGGCTTTTGAAACGGAGGGGAAAGAGAAGGATGGATAGAGAGGGCGAGCGAGAGAGAAGAGACAGACAGACAGAAGAGAAAAAAAGATCTTGGTACACTTTAAAAAACCCGTTCCGCTTATCGGAAGAGTACCCGCGTGTGTCGGTGGGAACGTGAAAAACATTTATAAAACTGTACCCCGGGGATGGTAAAAACTCCCACATGAGTGCTTATTCCATTATTAAAAATAAAACAAAAAAGAAAAATAAAAAGAAAAAAAAAAAATAAAACAAAAAAAAAAATTTTAAAAACCCAAAGAGACAGAGATAGAAAAGACGGAAAGGAAAATTATTTTAAAAATCACAGACCTGAAAACAGGACTAAGACAAATAAAAACAAACACATACATACAGGTAACAGACAAAAAAATACAATCCCAAAAAAAGTGATCCCCCGCTTTCTGTCAATAAAAACCTTTTTTTCCCTTGGGCCCGCCTTTCCCCTTTCCCAAAAACCAATTTGTGTGAAAAAGCCTCCAAACTGCCCGTGTACCCTCTTTTATTGGACAAAAGCTGAAGAGGGAAAAAAAATTGCTGGTGGCCCGCACCAAAAGCTCCAATTATGAAGAAGACATCGGGCGGAATGGTGGAGGTTTCCTAGCATTCTCTGAAGTTTTGGTTTTTGTTGGGTTTTTGTGTTGTTGTAATGCGAAATTTATGGTAGTTTTTCATCAGGTCATTTAGTCTGGCATAATAATAATAATAATAATAATGTAGGGAAATTTATATAGCGTAAATCTTTTTAAAGCAAAAATCAAGCGCTAGATTTTATTTCAACCCACTTTAAGTACGGCAGATTTCTCCCGTAAAATTTCGGGCTGCTCTCCCCGGGGAGAGCGGGAGAAGCGTGGGCCACTTAGCGCTGCCCCCCCCTTTCCCCTTTTTTTTTTTTTTTTTTTTCTGCGTGTATTTGTTTCCCTATAGAGTGGCTTTTTTCTAAGAATTTTGCCGGGACAACTTCTTTGTTGCCCTTTTGGGTTTTTTTTTACGTGCGCTAAATAATTACGTTAACCCGGCCCCTGGGTTTATCGTCCATCGAAAACTAGCGCCCGACCCCCCATCATGTTAAGGAGGGGGGGAAAAAATTTCGGCCCAAAACGGGGTCGAACCCCCGCCCTTTCAGCCCGGTTTTCCTTTCTCAGGCGCGTTACCTCTAGCCCCCGCCCCTGACTAGGTGTCATTTTAATAGATAAGAGAATGGGGGGAGGGAGGAAGGAGAGAAAAAATGGGGGGAAAGGGGAGGAGGAGGAGGAAGAGGAGGGGGGGAGGATAAGGAGGCAAAAAAGAGGGGGGAGGAGGGGGAGGAGGGGGAGGGGGGGGAGGAGAGAGAGTAAACGGGGGAAAGGAAAAGACAGGGGAGAGAGGAGACCGAGGGCAAAACGAGAAAGAAAAGTGATAGAAAAGAGAGAGGGCATGACACAGAGAAAAAGGAGAGAGAGAGAGAGAGAGAAGAGGGGGAAAAGGAGGAGGGAAAGAGGGATAGGGAGAGGGGAAAAGGGAGAAAGAGAAAAGGAAAAAGAGGGTCAGACGACGGGAAAAAGAGAAAGCAGACAGCAGAGCCAGAGGACGGGGAGATGGAAAAAGAAGAGACGAGACGCAGGCAAAAATATAAAAAACATATCACAGCACAGATATAGAGACACAAAAGGCAACAAAAACACTACAGACAAAGGATACAGACACAAACTTAATTCCAAACACATTGATACGCCGCTTCTCGTCAAAAAAACCTTTTTTTCCCTTTGGGCCCACCCTTTTCCCCCTTTAAATAGCCCCAAATTTTTTGGGGACAAGCCTCCAAACTGCCAGTGGGGAACAGTTGTTTTGGACAGTGAACCCCCCTTGTATTTGGGAAAAAAGCTGAAGAGGGAAAACCCAATTTTAGTGGCCGCACCAAATGTCCATCATGATGAAGAAGACAATCTGTCAGGAATGGTGGAGTAGCGATAGCAATTCTGAAGTTGGTTGTTTTTTGGTTTTTGTTTTTTTGTAATGACGCAATTAGGGTAGTTTTCATCGGGCATTAGTTTTGGGACTAATGATGACTGGGTGTCTTTTATAGATAGGAAAAGGAGGGGGGAAGGAAGAAAAGTGAAAAAAATGGGGAAGAAGGAGGGGGAGGAGGGGGAGGAGGGGAGGAGGGGAAAAGGGGGAAGAGAGAGAGGGGAGGAGAGAGGAGAGAGGCGAGAGAGAGGAGGAGGGGAGAAGAGAAGGAGAGACAGAGAGAGAAGAGAGGAGGAGTAGTAGGAGGGGAAGAGGAGACCCCAAGACGAAAGAAGAGAGAAGAGTAGGAGGGAGGGTAGGGAAATAACTTTTTACGTGTTTCTTTTTTTCCCGTCACTTACTCCTTTTCTATGTCCCCCCCCCCTTTCTTGGTCCATTTTCCTTTTTTATCCAGAAAAAAAGTAAAAAGAAAAAATTCTCTCCTAGCCAATTTGGATGCGCTAGCCTGACTTGTGCGTTTAACGGCAGCGCGACGCAATTTTTTCCATATGACAGACACTAATATTGCTGTTTAGCGTTCGGTGAAAAGAACATTACCCCAAACAATGCGCAAAGGCAAATATGAAGTTACCGTTTTAAAATCAGTCAAATTCTTTGGTGTCTAATCGATCGTTCATTCTCACTCATTAGCAAAATCTGACAGGTGTCTCTTCTCGAAATAAGATTAGACACCAAAAAAAAATCTTTCCCGTTCGTGAATTTCTGCCCATCTTTTATCCCTTTTTATTCCTGTTGAAGACGAACTCGGTTTGGCGGGATGGCTAGTGGTTTAAAAAAAATGGAACGTCACCCCGTGTCACTTATAAAAATATGTTGAATCTCCGCTGAGTTTTTGTTGAGGGATTTTCCCCTAGAGATAAAAATTTTCCCGATTCGATTCCTTCCAGTCTTTTGGAGGACCTATATATCTCCCCAATGGGGATGCCGGGTACCTGTCAGTTTAAATAGCACCCCACCTTCTTGAAATTCTGTGCTAGGAATTCCCTATTCTCTCTCCCTCTCGTTGTTTCTGCCTTTTCCATCATTTCCTGTCACTTTCTTGTCTATTTTCTGTCTTTTTTGATCCATTTCCTTGCCTCCCCCCAGAAAGACTTAAAAGATAAGAATTCTCTCCCATGCCGAAGTTGGATGCGCTGGGCCTGACTTGTCAGGCGCTTAACGGCAGCACAACGCATTTTCGCTCATATAAACGACAACAGTAGTTGCTGTCTGACAGTTTGACAAAACAGAAAGAAGAAAGACTATAAATCGAGATCCCATGTGCTAACGCTTGCAGAACATACTGTGTGCATGTCCGAAAATCCACCTACATGTCTTAGAAGAGTAGGGCGGTTATAGCCGGTGGCAAAGGTGATGCGAATATACCCAGCATGCACCTTGTTGCTTGTAGAGAGATGGGCTTCGCCAGATTCTAGTTGCCAAGGATAACAGAGAGAGGTGAGAGAGAGAGAGCGAGAGATAGAGAGAGAGAGAGATAGAGAGAGAGAGAGGAAGAGAGGGAGAGAAAAGGGGATGAGAGAGGAGAGAGAGAGGAGAGAGAGAGATCTGTGCGTATGTGCAACAGGAAGGAAGTGAGCGTGACAACGCATTTGAGCCCTCACCTTTTGTTGACTGTAGTGGAAAACTGAATGAAGAAAAGAAAAGAAAACGACCTTTTATTAGACATAAAAAGGAGGGGGGAAAGAGAGAGAGAGAGAGAGAGAGAGAGAGAGAGAGAAACTGACTGTTAATACATTTGTACATATTTCTTTGATTATAAGATAAATCGCTTATGAGCACAGGTTTGAGACACCACCGAAGTACCTGTTTGAGGGGATTCCCTCACTCCTGGATTTAACATCAGTACTGAATCCACTCTCTCAAAAGTGTTTCAGATGAGGCTATAAATCGAGGTCCAGTGTGGAAACACATGCAGAACATCTTGCTCATACGTCAAAACTCGTTTTACCTTTCGAAAGGGCAGTCCCTTTCATTCATCAGTGTTCG
>CM054166.1:32018423-32023423 GCA_028751875.1 Rapana venosa
TACAACAATTGTCATCCTTATATGGCGGATGGGTCGTCTGCGCTGGAGTCCTGTGAGGTCATTGATGGTTGCTAAGTTAAGACACAGAGAAACCGTTGTATCGGAGACCTTGTTCAGCTCATCAAGTACCCAGACAATGTGGCTGGACAGCAGCCATCCTTCAGACCCTTCCCCACACAGCACAGCCAGTTCATCGGGAGTAGAACCTGAAACAAAAGCAATCTCCAGTTCACAAACTGAGAGATCTATATGCCCTCGAATGTTTATTATGCGTTGTGTAGCTTTTTACGCAGGTACCGGTAGTTCTAGTTTCCATCTTTTTGCACCTGAAGTGGGTGGGTGGGTGTGGGTGTCTGAGTGCGTGTGTGTGCGTCCTTGTTCTCTCTCTCTCTCTCTCTCTCTCTCTCTCTCTCTCTCTCTCTCTCTCTCTCTCTCTCTCTCTCTCTCTCTCTCTCTCTCTCTCTCTCTTCACACACACACACACACCCCACACACACAAGCTCTCTCCCTCCCTCTCTCTCCCCCTCCCTGTCTATCCCTCCCCCCCTCTCTCTCTCTCTCTCTCTCTCTCTCACACACACACACACACACACACCACACACACACAAGCTCTCTCCCCCTCTCTCTCCCCACCCCCCTGTCTTTCCCCCCCCTCTCTCTCTCTCTCACACACACACACACCACACACACACAAGCTCTCTCCCTCCCTCTCTCCCCCCCCTCCCTGTCTATCCCTCCCCCCCCCCTCTCTCTCTCTCTCTCTCTCTCTCTCCTCTCTCTCTCTCTCACACACGCGGAGCTCGGGGTGATCTCCCTTGGATATAGGCAGGTCGAAATTTTGCTGTGTAAATTTTGTGTTTAAATTGCCAAATAAACCAGCACCATGCCAGTTGTCGGGTTACCAACAACGCTGGAAGTGACACTAGGTGCCCTGCTGCAACAACACTGCATCACCTCATGGAAGATCTGTGGAGAAGGCGAGCAAACGACTGTTGTGCTTCGACTGAAGGCTGGCTCAAGTGATGGGAACATGGCGGGTCAACAAACACCTGTGTACTTCCGCAGAAAGCCTCCCAGTCAGACCAACAGGGACCGACGAAGGACAGAGGAGAGGAGACAGACAGAGGAGAGGAGACTGGCAGAGGAGAGGAGACAGACAGAGGAAAGGCAAGAAGACAAGGCAAGTGCATTGTTCCCATTCGAAACTTCGCCAAGTTTGTTTATGCCAACACCCCCCATCACCCAGTCTGTCTCACACACCAACACCCCAGCCTCTCCAAACCACATGCCTTCGCAATCGGTGCTTCCCACACATGATTATCGCCGTGCGTCAGGTGCTGTCACAGTGTTGGAAGCTGACACAGTCGCTGAACAACAAGGTGGAATTGACCTGGTTGAGGTGCCTGTACCTACATTACGATGGAGGGGGAGGACTGTGACGAATATCTAGATCAGATTCGGGATGCAGGCTACAGTGGAGATACTATAAAGAACTATGTGGGTGGGCTGAGAAACAGATCCCTGCAGAAAAATCTCAGGGACGTTTCTAGAAACAAGGACTTTCTTAATTTTGTATACCTCTGATGAAATACCTGATACTATCATTTGTGAAAGTGAAGATATGATTTTTCAGTTTATCTGGACAGATGACACTCCACAACTCTGCTGATTACTTTTGGTTTGCAAAAAAGAACACCAGGCAACTGACTCAGGAGGAAAAAAGACATTTATTCCAAGCTGCACCTGTGGACACCTGCCGATCGTGACAGAATCAAAGACAGAATTAGTGCTGGACTGGATGTTTTACATGTTATGATGGATGCTATCAGATTTTTTCTGGGTTAGAAGTGACTGTGGTTGCCTGTATATGTGCGTGTGTGAGTGTGTGTGTGTGTGCATGCGCACCCTCTTGTGCGTGCGTGCGCGCGTGTGTGTATGTTGTGTTGTTGTGTGTTCGTGCATGTGTGGTCGTGGTGTGTTTGTGCGTGCGTTGTGTGCGTGTTCGTGCGTGTGTGTTTCGTGCGTGTGTGTGTGCGTGTGTGCATGCATATGTGAGTGCATATGTGTGTGTGTGGTGTGTGGAGAGAGAGAGAGAGAGAGAGAGAGAGAGAGAGAGAAAAGAGAGAGGAGAGAGAGAGAGAGAGAGAGAGAGAGAGAGAGAGAGCAAAACAGGAGGTTAGGCATATTGTGAGTTAGGTTTTTTCACGTGTTGGAAAGAGCATGAGTTACCGGATCAGACGGAATGTAGGGACAGGAAGCCCTGTCACAGACTCGGTGTTTAAATGATGTTTGTGGTTGTTGTTACCCTCCCCCCTCCCTTTCCCCATTAGCAATGGGCGAAAGTGTTAGGCACCAATTCATCTGAATCGTAATGTAAAACACTTCACCATGTCGTGGAATCCATGCCATGTCGACCATTTGGGCTGTAGAAATGATACATCTGTATTTCTGAAAATACGTGTTTTGTGCCCAGTCCCCTTCCCACTGTCCCCTTGTAAATGGGCTTTAACAGCTTATTACAATAAAATATTGTCATTGTCATTGTCTCTCTCACACACACACACACACACCACACACACACAAGCTCTCTCCCTCCTCTCTCTCCCCCTCCCTGTCTATCCCCCCCCTCTCCTCTCTCTCTCATCTCTCTCTCACACACACAAACACCACACACACACAAGCTCTCTCCCTCCCTCTCTTCCCCCTCCCTGTCTATCCCCCCCCTCTCTCTCTCTCTCTCACACACACACCACACACACACAAGCTCTCTCCCCCCCTCTCTCTCCCCCTCCCTGTCTATCCCTCCCCTCTCTCTCTCTCTCTCTCTCTCTCTCTCTCTCTCTCTCTCTCTCTCTCTCTCTCTCTCTCTCTCTCTTTCGGAACAAAGAAAAAAAATCTTACCATACTGTGGCAGCATTTGCAAAGCCTCATTCTCAAAAATCAGAGAACGAAATCGGGTGAGATGCTGGCACATTGTTTCCCACAAATGGTTGGACATGGGTGGGCGTTCAAATGGTTCTCTGAACCACTTATCTCCTTTTCAAACGACTTGGCTTTTCTACTCGTCTTGGCAGTGGCTGCTCAGGATGTGTATTACCTGCAATGTTGATGTCACTTTGTAACAAATTGTCTTTTGGAGACACTGAGTTGACAATACAAGAAAAATAGAGAGGCCTTGCATGGTTTTGTGACCAATTATTATTGTTGTTGTCATCTTCTTCTTTAAACAAGTTTATTTCACAATGTATGAAATAATATGTGTGCAGCCACAAGCAAAACATTAAGCAGTTGACATCTACTTTTAAACTGAAAATACATAACACAATATACAAAATATTAAGCACAAAGCTAATAATGAAAAAAAATAAATGAATGAATTACTTTACAAGATGAGTGACTGAATAGTTTTTGCTCTCAAAATACATAATATTAATTTATGCATAAAACATGAGTTTTATTTGTCTGTCTCCTATACTTATTTTTCCCCCAAACTTATAATTTTATTGTTTAATTTTCCATTAAACTTGACACTCTGTAAAACTGATATCTAGCTATCTATTCCGATTTCAATTTAAAAAGAAAGAGAAATCAGCCTGCAAAAAAATAAATCAATCAACAAACAAAAATGATATGACACTGCATAATTAATTAACTTTAGGCCTGACTTTGGGGTGCCACTGACACCTTTCTTGTCTAATCTGTGAATGAGAATTCAGAATCAGAATCAGAATACTTTATTATCTCACAGGGAGAAATTCATTTGTAGTGCACAACAAGTAGACAGGACATCACAGTACACAACAACAATCATTCATGTAATTTTTAAAATCAACAGCAATTATAAAAAATAAACACAATTATAAGTTATTAAACATAAGACATAAAAAATGTAAACATCTGGTAAAAAAACAAACAACTAATCCCATGACTTTAAAATTGAAATCTAGTTAGAATAATAACAATCACAATTTTAAAATCAACAGCAAATATAACAAACACCATTATGAATCATTAAACATAAAACATACATGTAAACAAAATCATAGTAAAAAAACAAAACAATATTTAGTCCCTGACTTAAAATTAGAATACAATTAAAATAATAACAATCACAACTCATCATCACCCTGCCGCACCCCCAAAATACCACCCCTTCACCAATAAAACGCACACACACACACACACACACACACACACACCACACACACACACACTTGCACCGCCCACCCTCCCATACACACCACAATTCTGACAATTATAACATTTTTTTTGGTATCCACACATCTTACTACAGATGTCATCTAACTTTTTGTAATAGTTTAACGCTTCTCGATCAAAACACGAAAAAACTCACTTGAGAAGTTCATGGTGCTGAGTGCTTCCGTCGTATCAACGCAAAATGGAGGAAAAACGCGCGGGGAAAGACCACGCCGACGTAAGCATCACTTACCTACTTAGCCAGTGCAGCATCTCTTCATTGGAGATGGTCAAAGTTATCATCTATCATCTATCAAACAATACGACAGGCCGTTCGGTCGGGCCGTTCTGTCGTAGCAGACGTAAAACCAAGATGGCGGATTCCGGACACGTGATTGCAGCAGCCAATCACAAGCCGGACAAGGTGCTCTCCTTAGCTTCATGTGTGTATCTTTGATGTGTTGCATTTCTTGTCCCGTTCTGGTGAAATGGCTCATCATTCACATTTTCTTGAGTTCTGTATTTGTTCCGTTGGTATTGGCCTATCCAATTCTTTTTGTCATTTGTTGATTGTTGTAGGTCACAGTATCTGTCTGCATTGTTCATTTGCATTATTTGAACGTCATTTGGTCGTTTTTCTTTCAGGTACTGTCTCTGTTGTCTTTCAGTCTGCCATCCAATTTCTCTTTTCTGTATTTCAAATTTCTTGCCGAATTTTGGTCGTGGTTTATGTGTTTTGACTGTCCAGCATCGTGCGTGCAGGTGTCGACCTATGCTGCCTGCCAGTATTCCACAGCCTCGTG
>CM054166.1:32028423-32049998 GCA_028751875.1 Rapana venosa
GCAGGACACACAAACTGACCACTCCACCAGTGACCACAAGCACTCAGTGTCTTGTGCCGTGTAGTAGCGGTGTCCTCCTGTGTCTGTGGGCTCAGAACCGGCACCACACACCACTGGGGTGAGTGACCCAGCAGCAGTGCGGGGCCTTTCTGGTCTGTGGCCCACGGCAGCCTAAACTCGAACAGTTCAATGTGAACTCGTGGTTTTTGTATTGTACTGTGTTATATTGTATTGCATTGTGTTGTATTGCGTTGTATTGTATTGCATTGCGGTGTATGTATACCATTCTCTGTGTAGAATTTGGGCTGCTGTTTCCAAGCAGAGCGCGTCGCCACAATATCAGCGCCACTCTCCTTTTATGTTCTTACCCCTGTATGTATGTTGGTGCTCATCTAACCCTGAAACTACGAAGGGCAGGACAAAGCATCGTTCAGACAGAGAGACAGGAATGAGCGGCGTGGGGACAGAAGGGAACTGCACAGAAGATGATGATGACGACGACGAGACGATGATGATGATGATGATGATGATGATGATGATGATGCAGCAGCAACAGAGGAAGTCTGGCAGGGACTCTCTTTTGTCAGCCAACAGGTAAAAACATGTCTCCCCCCCCCCCCCCCCCCAGCTCTGGTAAAGCTATTAGCAAATAGATATCAATAATGTGTCAGCCTTCTGCAAAGTGTCTTCGACAAAACTGTCATCTCTGTGATTATCGTTTAGTGCAACTATCTTTCGAGGGTTCAGTTTAGTTGTATCCACAATTCATATGAAAAAAATCTTGACATTTCTCTTGATCCCAAAAAAAAAAAGAAATCAAAATCGCAAGCAAAGCATCTTTACAGGCGCCAATAAAAGTTATGGGACACATTCAAAGGTCTTATTTCTTACACAATACATTCAATAATTTCACTCACACACCCACACACGCATACGCAACGCACACACACACACACACACACACACACACACACACACACACACACGCACACGAATACAGAGATACAACACACATACACACACAAACACACACATACACACACCCACACATACACACTACACACACCCACCACCACACACACACACCAAACACACACATACACACACCACACATACACACATACACACACCACCCACCACACCACACACACACACACACGCACACACACACACACACACACAAGCACTCACACACACACACACACACACACACACACACACACACACACACACACACACACACAACAACACACCACACACACACACCCACACGAATACAGAGATACACACACATACACACACACATACACACACACAAACACACACATACACACACCCACACACACACACACTCACACACACACACTCACACACTGGTGTATATAATGACGTATACACTGACGTATATGGCGTGTACGAAAGTGATGCCATATTTCATGACGCGTGTCCGCCCTTTGTTGTGGTGTGTCTTGTGGTTCACCTGTGTCTGCCCTTTGTTGTGGTGTGTCTTGTGGTTCACCTGTGTCTGCCCTTTGTTGTGGTGTGTCTTGTGGTTCACCTGTGTCCGCCCTTTGTTGTGGTGTGTCTTGTGGTTCACCTGTGTCTGCCCTTTGTTGTGGTGTGTCTTGTGGTTCACCTGTGTCTGCCCTTTGTTGTGGTGTGTCTTGTGGTTCACCTGTGTCTGCCCTTTGTTGTGGTGTGTCTTGTGGTTCACCACTGTGTCTGCCCTTTGTTGTGGTGTGTCTTGTGTTCACCTGTGTCTGCCCTTTGTTGTGGTGTGTCTTGTGGTTCACCTGTCTGCCCTTGTTGTGGCCCTTTTACAGGGCTCTGTTTTGGGGGTTCAGGGTGTGTGATGAAAGAGAGTATTGTCAAGGTGGAACAATTCACCATACAGCAAAATCCTGTGTGTGGCTGTGTGTGTGCGTGTGTGTTGCGTGCGTGTGTGTGTGTGTGTGTGTGTGTGTGGAGTGTGGTTGTGTGTGTGTGTGGTGAGTGTGTGTAACTTCCGGTACCGTGTGCTTATCCCTTTGCCAGCCTGTTGGTCCACATTGGAAGTATTGCGAGAAGCGGAATAAAAATAGATGTAAAAACCATTCCGTGCTGGATTGCTCAATACATAAAGACTGCTTGTCTCTAGACATGTTTTGTGAGAGGCTTGTCTGTCGCGAGTCGTCAAACATAATCTTATTTGAGAGTGAAGATTAGCATGGCCTGCGTAGCGTGCGGTGCATGTGGTGTGTTTGTGTGTGTGTGTGTGCGTGTTGTGCATATGGGTGTGTGTGTGGCTGAGGTGTGTGTGTGTGAGGTGTTTGTGTGTCCCCTTGTGGAGAGAGAGCGGGTGAGTAAACAAGATTGGAAAAATGATGGAGCCCAGCTAAGTCTCATACCAATAACTACAAATCTAATGAAGTATGACACAGGACAACGCAGGGGCAATATACAGCAACGTGCGCGCGCAAACACACACACAGACACACGACACAACACACCACAGCAACACACACAATACACACAACAAACAACACACAAACACACAACAAAAACACAGTACACTTACACGACACACAACGCACACACGACACACAACACACACAACACACACATTAAACACAACACACACACTAAACACACACAGCACACCACACATGACACAACACACACACTATACTACACATAACAACGAATAAAGAACATATTTAAAAAGAGTCACAAGGAGGTGAGCTAGGATTCCTATGTGTTACCCGAACTGATGCACATTATGGCAGAACCCAAGACAGCGAAGGAGAGTTGCTCTTGCTACTACAACGTCTACTCATAACACCCACGATCTTTGATCGCGGTGGTGCTGCTCTATTGGGCGACATGACAACCCAAACAGGTCAGCTTCACTTCAATGGGGGAAAAAAATCTCTGGAACCAAATGTAGTATACAGAAGCAATTCATAGTAAATACTAAGATAAAAATATACAATACAGTACAACACAGTACAATACAGGCACAATATGTGCATAGGGGACACAAACGACACACACACACACACACACAGAAATTACCTCACACCCACACACACACACTACACATACACACACACACGCACAGCACAGGCACGCACCACAAACACACACACACACACAACAGCACAACACCTTTTTGACACTTTTTTTTCAGATTAAATAATAAAAACTCAGTGACTATCCGTCGCGATATTTGAATGTGTGCTTGTAGAAAAACAAACGAGAGAGGAAAGATGGGGGGAGTGGAAGGGGGATGGGGATAATGCTATAAAGCGTGGTGTACTGGTACGAGTTTTATTCATTGCATCTGTGAGTCCATTTTCTTTTTAATGCTGTTTCTTGTTTCTCTTATGTTGTGAAGTAGAGTAGGGCTCTGTATGGGGTGGAAATGATATGGGTGTTAGTATTATGGGAGGTATGTGTGTCTGAATTGTGTTTAGGATGATTAAGTAGTTGTTCAGTCTTGTATATATATATATAATATATAATATATATATTATAATATAATATAATATAGATATATAATAAAATATACCAGAGTCAATGTGTTGTTGAAAAGACCAACAATCGCATGGCTTTATTTAAAGTACCCTCAAGAACTACTAGATTCTTGATTTCACTTCACTTTGAAAACACAATACGGAAACACCACACACACACACACACACACACACATGTGGACGCACGCACGCCAACACTCACACACACAAACCACACACACACAACACACACACACACACACACACCCACAAGGCCACAAACACACACACACCACACGCACACAGCAATTCTGGGGATAAAAGATAGAATTAAAAGCCAATAAAAAAAAATAATAAATACATACACACCAATCACATCACACACACACACGTACACTACACACACACACAACACACACACACACACACACACAACACACATAGGACACACGACGCTATTCCATGGGGATGGCCCTTACAACTCCAGCCCCACCTGTACACCTTCTGTCCAGTCAACTGGATGGATGAGGAGGGGAGAGGGGAGAGGGGCGAGGACTGTCAAGTCAAGCTGGCCCTGGCAGTCTGCTTGAGGTGACAGGGAAGGCACAGGCAGAGCCCACAGCAGTGCAGGGCCCTCCAGCTCCACTGCACACCGTCCACCACATGCCGCTGTTACAGGGACACACCAGTCCCCTGCACCTCCACCACAGTGGCACCTGTTACAGGAACACACCATCCCCTGCACCTCCACGCACAGTTACAGCTGTAACAGGGACACAAACCAGATCACCTGCACCACCACCAACAGTGCGGCCTGTTACAGGGACAGACACGACCATTCCCCGAGCAGCCACCACCAACAGTAAACAAGCCTGTTACAGGGACACACCAGCTCCCCTGCACCTCACGCACAGTACAACAGCCTGTTACAGGGACCATCCAGTCCCCTGCACCTACCACCTGACAGTACAAAGCCTGTTACAGGGACAACAACCAGTCCCTGCACCTCCCACCACAGTAAACAGCCTGTTACAGGACACGACCGAGTCCCACTGCACCTCCACCAAGTACAGCCTTTTACAGAGGGACACACCAGTCCCCTGCACCTCCACCACAGTACAGCCTGTTACAGGGACACACCAATCCCTGCAAGCCTGGCCTTCCCAACACCCCCCGCCCATTTTAGCATACCACACCTCCTGTGCCCTCCTCTTCCTCCGCTACGCCTTCACCGTCCAAAGTGTGAAGACAGAGTAGGAGCTCACAGCTCAGACAGTCTCAGTCCTCTGCCCGACTCTGTGAACAGCACAGAACACATCTCTATCCCCCAACCACAGACACCTGACCCAGAACCGCTGAAAGCATCGACTCCTTGTTTTATTGGAATACAAAGAGCACACATGCAAGCACACACGAGGCTGAAGGAACAAAGTGAGATCACACCACAACACTGGACATTGTGGTGCGTGCTGGCGGTAAACAAAGTCTCTATTAATAAAAAACAGCATACATATTCAATGTATTTAGAGGGTGGGATTATTAAGACGATAATCGTCAAACCTTAACACCATCTGGTCAAAATTTAATATAGGGTTGTTCGGATTTGATTAAAAAAAGAAACAGAAGCTGCAGAACATACTAACTAAAAAGCAGTACACCGAAGAAGTCGTGCCTTTACCCAGACGAAAGTGAAGTATATGAACACCTAGCAAAATTTGTCTATCACCAAAAACCAAAGAAGACTCTCTTGAGTATGTGGGAACATCGTGAGCAACCCCAGGCATGGTCATCTTAGACGACGTTTAGGTTGATGGGTAAACAGAACATTGAAAGTCATCCGCAATCTGGAGACAAAGTAAAGCGAACCAAAAGCAAAAGCGCAGAAAAAAACAAAGGCTTAAGCCACGACCCCCCCCCCCCCCCCCCCATGTGTCACAGCGACATGGTAAATAGAGGCATCAGTTTAGGGAAATCAAAGCTAACAGCACCCTCTGAGCTGCCCAGCAAGCAAGTGCCTCAGCTGACGACTTGAGTAGTGACCTGACAGCGTTGTCACTGCTGAGGTGGGGCTTGTCTTCTTACCCACACACACACATACACACAATAACAAGCACACCGCACACACGACAGCATGTGGCGGACACACACGACACGACATCACATGACATCACACACACAGCGACATACATACACCGACAGCTACACACGATACACATACACACTAACGAAATAAACGACATACACTACGACACACATAGCACGGAACACACACACACATACGAGAACGACATACACACACACATACACACACATACACATACATACGACACACACACAGCGGGCAACACAACACATCACACACAACACATACACTCCCACACATAACACACATCGAGGCATGACAAACACACACACACATAAACACACACATACAACCCTTAGCACACACATATCACTCACACGACATGCGACAAGAAATGCACACACACAAAAATGAAGCACAAACACACACACGCATACACACACACACACAAACCACACATAACAACGAGACACACAAAACTAACACTACGACACACCATACACTCGCACCACACTGCAGCGCAGTAACGACGAACATACCCATCACACATACACACAAGACAACCGACAGCACACACACGGACACACACACACACGAACACACACACATCCACATCATGCACACACACACACATGAACGAGCCAGCACACACAAGCACCCAGACACACACTCACACACACAACACACACACACAAAAAGAAGTGGGGTGTGAACAAGGTACCCTCGACACACACACACACACAGCAACACACACACACCCACACCTATGAGTCAGCAAGCTAGAAAACTACTTGGTAATAAAGAAGAGACAGTCCCCGAAAAAGCATAAGTGCCAGGGCATTTATAACAATCGGATGACAAGGGAACACTGACCTGTGTGCAAACGAATATTCGTTTCTGTCAAGTTGTTTCCCATTGGTCTGACACATGGGGAAGAAGAAGACAAAAATCGGTACATCAAAAAAAAAATAGAAAAGAAAATGCAGGAGAACATTAACACTGAGCGAGAGAAAAATGGGAAGAATGCTCAACAGAAGAAAGAAGAAGAAGCAGAAGAAGAAGAAGAAAGAGAGAAGAAGCAAGGAAGAAGAAGAAGAAGAAGAAGAATTGATGAATGAAGAAGAAGAATTTGTGAAGAAGAAGAGAAGGAAGAATTGTGAAGAGATAGTGAAGAAAATTGAGAAGAAGAAGATGAAGAAGAAGAATGAAGAATTGTAGAAGAAGAAGAAAAAAAAAAAAACATGTTGAAGCAGAAAAGACGAAAAGGAAAAGAAAACGGATATAATAGTATGAGTGATGAAGTTAAAAAATGGCTAAGAAAAAAAAAAACACCTAAAGACAAAGAGGAGAGGGGACTAAGAAGAGAAGTTAATATGAAAGCAGGACACACAAAAACTGACCAACATTGAACAGGTTCTAAATTAAGACCTTCCGAGACCGGGCAAGTAATGCAACAAGACTGCCGCGAGAAACGGATACATGTCAGAGGTGTGGTGCATTTCGCACCATATGACCCAAGCAATCATGTCTTGGTGCGAGATAGCCGTGTCCTCCTGTGTCTTTTGGGCTCAGAACGCACCACACACCACTGGGTTTATGCCTCTCAGCAGCATGTGGCGCGGGGCCTTTCTGTATCTGTGGCCACAGAGCAGACTTAACTCGAACAGTTCGGGGTAAGAGAACGCAAGGTGGTTAATGATGTTATTTACAAGTTTTATATTGTTTTGGTCATTGAGAATGTAATGCATTGCATAGTATGTAATTGCACACAGTGAATATGTATAACCATTCTCGAGTCCTGAGCAAGGAAACATAATTCACTGAGGGTAGGATGTTGGCATTGCATTGTTCGCTAGTCAGAACGCGTAGTGCACAATATCAGCGCCACTCCATCCTTTTACTGATCTTATAACCTACGGCCTCGTGGTGGTAATGTTAGGGATGCACCATCTAAGCCCTGAAACTACGACGGGCAGGACAAAGCTATCGAGTTCAGGGACAGAGAGACAGGACTAGGAGCGGAGCGTGGGACATGACAGAGGAGAGCCGCACGAGGAGAAGGATGATGATGACGATGATGGATGATGATGAGATGATGATCGAATGAATGCATAAAAGCAACAGAGAAAGGCTGGCAGGGACTCGTCATTTGTCAGCCAACAGGTAAAAACATGTCCCCTACGCACCCCCCCCAGCTGCTGTAAAGCTATTAGCAATAGTATCAATAATGTGTCAGCCTTCTGCAAAGTGTCTTCGACAACACTGTCCATCTCTGTGATATCGATTAGTGCAACTATGCTTTCGTGAGGGTTAGCAGTTTAGGTGGTTATCCACACCTCATTTGAAAAAAATCTTGACATTTCTCTTGCTCAAAAAAAGGAAAGAAAGGAGAGAATCAAAAATCGCAAGCAAAAGCAATTCATTTTACAGGCGCTCAAGTAAACCGTTAATTGGGACACATTCAAAGTACTTATTCTTTACACCATACATTCATGTTCATAAAAGTAACAAATAATTTGATCACACTCACTATACACACACAACGCATGCACGCCACGAACACGCACACACACAACAACAACCACACGGACAACAGAGCACTAAAAACAGAATATGCGCACAACACCCACACAGGTGCAGACAACAAACAACGAGGCAGTCGGAGCAGCCTGTTCTCTGTCTCAAATTGTCGCGCATGATATGATGTGGGGGTGGAATGGGTCGGTGTCTTCTGCTGGCAGCTGAGGACGGAGGGCAGACACAGGTGAAATCACAAGACACACCACAACAAAGGTGACATACACAGGTGAACCAACAAGAACACACCACAACATATGGGCAGACACAGTGAACCAACAATGACACGAATGGACCACAGACAAAGGACATACACCGGTAACCACAAGACACAGGAACACCACAACAAAGGGCAGACACAGGTGAACCACAAGACACACAACAACATAAAGGACAGAACACAGTTGAACGCACAAAGACACACACAACAAAGGGTACAGACACGCGTCATGAAATATTGCATCCGATTTCGTACACGTCATATACGATCATGATATACGTCATTATATACACCAGTGTGTGTGTGTGTGTGTGTGTGTGTGTGTATGTGTGTGTGTGTGTGTGTCATGAGTGTGTGATAGTGTCTGTGAGTGTGTCTGTGGTTCTGGTGGGTGTGGTGACTGGTGGGTGTGTCTGTGTGTGGTCTGTGTGTGTGTCCGTGTGAGTGGTGTCTAGTGTGTGTGTATGTGTGTGTAAGTGTGTAATGGTGTGTGTGTGGTGCGTTTGTGTCTGTGTGTGTTTCTGTATGTGTGTGCGTGTATATGTGTGTGGTGGTGTGTGTGTGTGTGTGTGTGTGTGGTGTGTGTGAGTGTGTGGTGTGTATGCAGAATATGATAAGCATCATCATCAGACATCTGCACAGGGTATTTTATAAGGAGGGCAAAAAACACAAATAAGTATTGCCAATTTATAATCACACTGTATGTCAAGACGCAACACAACAGGATACATATCACAACAATACAGATGATGATGATGGTGATGGTGATGATGATGATGGTGATGATGCTGATGATGGAGATGATGATGAGATGATGATGATGATGATGAGTGATGACGATGCATGATAGGAGTGATGATAAAGTTGATGATGAATCAGCTGATGCTGATAGGAAGAGCGATGATGAGATGATGATGTTGATGATATGAGATAGATCGTGGTGGGAGTGGTGGAGTGTGGTGCTGACATGCGACAGTGTGCAATATATAAACAAAGCCGGTGACCGTCAGGCCTGTTATCACATGACGACAGGCAGCACACGCGACGACACAAGCACAGCACGAAACACATCCACGACACAAAACAGCAGCAACACACATAAATCATACACAATAACAAGCACAACAAAATGCAACGTGGCACAACACAACATATCACGACAGGACAACACAGCACAACAAAGCACATTACAAGACAACATAACACAACTCATCACGACAGCACACAGAACAGCGACACGGCCACGACACGCATCACGACAGCAGACGCCACCACCAAAACAAAACAGATAGCTCCGGGGGCGGGGACAGCACAGAGAAGCACAACGCAACACAACACGCCACAAAACAACAACACAACGGCATCAACAGACGACAGCACAAACAGCAACACATCATCTGCCACAATGTCACAGCACAACACAGTGCACAACGCAACACATCACGTCACAAATTACACCAACAGCAATGCAAGTCACACACATCACAGAGCAAACACATGCACGCACAATTCACAGCGACAACACATCACTATACGGCAACACATGCACGGGTACCCACAAAACACAACACAAACACATCACACACACAGAACAACGACACACAACACTGGCCACAATTCACGAGCACAACACAGCACAACGCGCGACACATCACGCCACAATACACAACACAATGCATCAACAACACAGAAGCAACAGCGAACGGAGAGGAAGGTTAACATACGACGCCACAATTCACAGCACAACACAGCGACAACGCAGACATGACACTACACAGCACAGAAAAACTGGCAACATGACACAGAACAACACACGACATACGACACAAAAGACACAGCACAACAACAACGAAGAGCTCGAACACAGGCACAGTCACAGCATGACGCAACGAGACAGAACAGCACAACACAACGAATGCACGACGCAGCACACACAAAACGCATCACGACTACAACACAGCACACACAAAAACACAGACAGCACAAACACAACGAAACCCACAACCGGCACAGCACAAACGCAGTCCACGACACAGACACAGCACAGACACGATAAACATGAATAGCACAACACAAACGAATCAACAACTGTACCACAACACAGGACAGGAGACGCATGTCAGGACACAACACGCACAAACAGTCGCACACAAACAACGTGAGAGGACACAAACCCCGCCTTCATCAAACGCCGGTCACAGGCACAACGGACAACGTATAACGACGCCTACACAGCACAACACATATCAAGGACACGAGCGAGCGTGAGCACAACACAACGCGAACCCCAACACAACGCATCTCACGACCAGCACAACACAACGGACATCACACACAGCCAACCACTTAACGGCATCTACGACACAGCACAACACAACGCACAAATCCACGACACAGACGAACACTAACGCATGCACGTCTCGATGCACACAACGTAGTGCATACATGGACAACGAATCACCGGGACAGCAGAGCACAACACAACGCATCACGACGTACAGAGAGGGGATGAGAGAAGCAGCAGGCACACAAATATAGGGAACGGCCATCACAACACAGGCACAACCACCACCGCATCACGACACATCAGACAGACACATTAACGTCATACGACACAGCACAACAGCCACAGGTCCCAGTGGTGCAGAGTCAAGAACGCGGGTGCAGCACTAACGCCACCACTGGACAGTCTGTTCCCTCCATACAGGCTTACAAGTTCACCAATACTGATCCCAGGACTGACAGTCATCGAAGCGCACACCCTCTGTACTGCAGACGAGATGGGTGCGAGGCCATCGACAGCGGCGGTAAAAAATGCACTTCCCCCACCGCATCACATCGCCGACTTGCCCTGGAACAAGCACAGACAAGCAACCATCTAACCACGATGATAGCCTTGAACAAGCGGAGCTGTGTCTGCTAGCTGGCCACGGAAGTCGGCAGCAGTAGGGAAGAAGTAGAGGCCCTGGCATGAGATGGCGGCAGTGAACTGTGTCCTGTGTCATGATACTGAAGTGAACACGGCCTGTCAATTGATAGTTGATAACGTCTCTGCAACTACATGGCCATGGCCTGTATTGATTGTGGCGCTTGTTCAACCAAGCTGACATAGACAAGGCCTACTAGCCTATGTCCTGCAACATGAGAGGGAAGGAAATATTATTTGCATTTTGTTGTTTTGTTGTTAGTTTTTGTTTAAATAAACTATCTCGTTAGTATAGCATATGCTAAGGGATGGCGGGGTGACAAGCGTAGTGGGTCTAGCATGGTATGGTGAGAGGGTGCGTGTGGAGGTGTGTGGTACTTTGATTTATTAAAAAACACGTGTTCCCAGTCACGAGATGGTTCTCTGGCGTGAAATTCGGGCTGCTCTCTCCCGGGTGAGAGCACGGTCGCCAGAAATTGTGGGGGGGGGGGGGGGGGGAGGGGGGGGGTGGGGGTGGGGGGTTGGGGGGGGGGAAAGGTGGGTGGTCATCAGTGTGATTAGTTGGGGGGGGGGGGGGGGGGGGGGGGGGGGGTTGTGGGTGTTTGTTTGTGGGGTGGGGTTTTTTTGATGAGAGTAAAGGGGGGGGGGGGGGGGGGGGGTGGGGGGGGAGATTAGGGTGGGACATTGATGTGAGAGTTTTTAGAGATGTTGAAGAGAAACTGAGTGTTAGGGTGGGGAATGGGTAGGAGGATGATTGATGATTTTCTGTAAAACGACGGGACCTCGTTTATCGTCCTCATGGCGCGTATACTACGCCCAGACCGACCACGCATTGGTCTAATGGATGGGGGGGGGGGGTGGGGGAAAAAAAGTTTCGGGCCCAGACGGGATACGAACCCGGACTTTCGCGCTTTCGCGTAGACAGGCACAGAGACGCAGTTAACTCATAAGACGCACCGATGCCAGAGATGGTATGGTATAGGTGTGGTGCGGGGTGGTGTGGTGTGGGGTATGGGGTATTGTATGGTGTGGTGGCGGTGTGGTGTGTGTGTGGTGTGAGTGATGGTATGGGAGACTAGTGTAGGTATGGTATGGTATAGTTGTGTGGTGGTTGATGTGGTGTGGTGGTATGGTATGGTCTGGTGTGTATGTTTTGTTATGGTAAATATAGTATGAGGTATGGTAGATGATATTTTATGGTATTGTATTTTATGGTAAAGTATGGTATTTTTATGTGTATGGTAATAGTATTTGATGGAGATGGCATGTGTATTTTAGTGTAGGGATATTTATGTGTGTATTTTATGGTATGCTAGGGTTTTTTTAGGTAATTTAGGGTATGGGATGGATTTTAGGTAAGGTTGGTTTTAGGAAAGGTATGGAACGAAAAAAGTCAGTAAGACACAAAAGTCTAGTCAATCTAGTATTTCAGTCTAGTGTAGTCTAGTGTAGTCAGAGGTAGTTGTGTGGTGTTTTGGTTTATGTGTGTGTTATGTGTGTGTGTATGTGTGTGTGTTTTATGTGTGTGTATGTAGTGGTGTATGGTGTTATGTGGGTGTGTTTGTTGGATGGTATGTGTGTGTGGTATGTCGTGGTCTAGCTTGTAGTTTGTGTGTGTGTGTGTGTGTGTAGTTTGTGTGTGTGTGTATGTGTGTAGTGTATGTGTGTGTGTATGCGTGTGTGTATGTGTGTGTGTTTGTGTGTGTGTGTATGTGTGTGTATGTGTGTGTGTATGTGTGTGGTTTGTGTGTGTGTGCATGTGTGTGTGTGTATGTGTGTGTGTATGCTGTGGTTTTGTGTGTGTGTGTGTGTGTTTGTTGTGGTGTATGTGTGTGTGTATGGTGTGTGTATGCGTGTATGTGTGTGGTGTGTGTGTGGTTTGTGTGTGTGGTGTGATGTGTTGTGTATGTGTGTGTGTATGTGTGGTATGTTTGTTTTGGTGTTTGTGTGTGTGTGGTGTGTGGTATGTGTGTTTTGTGTGTTTGTGTTGTGTGTGTGTTTGTGTGTTTGTGTTTTTGTGTGTGGTGTTTGTGTGTTTTGTGTTGTGTAGTGTGTATGTGTGTGTGTGTGTGTTGTGTGTGGTATGTGTGTGTGTGTGGTGGTGTGTGTGTTGTGTGTGTGTTGGTGTGTGTGTTGTTGTGTGTGTGGTGTGTGTGTGTGTTGTGTGTGTGTATGTGTGTGTGTGTGTTGTGTGTGTATGTGTGTGTGGTGTGTGTGTGTTGTGTGTGTTGTGTGTGGTATGTGTGTGTGTGTGTGGTGTGTGTGTGTGTTGTGTTTTGTGTGTGGGGGGTGTGTTTGTGTGGGGGTGTGTGGTGTGTGTGTGTGTGTGTGTGTTGTGTGGTGTGTTGTGTGTGTATGTGTGTGTGTGTGTGTGTTGTGTGTGTATGTGTGTGTGTGTGTTTGTGGTGTGTTTGTGTGTGTGTGTGTGTGTGTGTGTGTTCGCTTTAACGTCTGTCCACTAAACAGTGCCAGTAGCTAGACAATGTGAAGGGGAGAGAGATGAAAAGAGAAAGTCAGGTGTTTTGTTTGGGCAGTTGAATGGAGGATCAAAAAGATGAATAGATCTAACATTCACAAACTTGTGCGTGGGTTCGTGTGTGCGTTCGTGCGTGCGTGCGTGTAAAACAGCACATAAGTGCTTATTCCATTATCCTCGCTATAAAAGAATAAAAAGAAAACACAACCATGCATTTGCTTTTTACCTGAAGCCATCTATCTAGGAACAAAAAAAACCACTTCAATGAAATATATCCCTGCAATATTATTCACGACAACTGATAAGAAAATGAAAGAACCTCAATACTCGGACGCACGCACGCGCATGCGTGCGTGCGTGGGGCGTGGCGTGCCGTGCGTGCGTGGCCGTCGCGTGCAGTAATGTTGTGTGTGTGCTATATTCTTTCCTGTATCAAACGTCGGTCACAATTAATGATATTAGACAGAAATAAAGGAGTGATAGCAGAAATCAAAGAAAGCAATAAGGAACAAAAATGTCAACTAACCGTTTGGCATTAAAGCACGAATGCAAAAAAAGAAGAAGAAAAGAATGGTGACATAGGGAACAGAATCTAACAGAACCTTAAAGGAATACAAAACCTGGGATCACTACAAGAGAATGGGAAATGCCAAGAGAATCTTTTCATTTGAGAGAATGTTGCTCAGAAATATTGTTGTTTGCCAAAAGGGTTTTGGTCAGAAAAAACGAAATTTCTGACAAGACAATAAACAGTGATGTAGAGAAAACTGTCCACCACCAATTACTTGACTTGTTTTTTTGCCAGATGTTGTTCCTGCCTTCTCAAAAGCGCTACAGACTACCCAAGTCTAAATCCCTGCGATATGCAACTAGTTTTATTCCCACCTCAATAAAATCATTCTGCTTCTTAACACGTGCATGCCAATAGAATCTGGACTGTCCCACAGAGAGAGAGAGAGAGAGAGAGAGGGAGAGAGAGAGTAGAGAGAGAGAGAGAGAGAGAGAGAGAGAGAGAGAGAAGAGAGAGAAGAGAGAATGGGGTGGGGGTTGGGGGTGGGGGTGGAGGCGATGTGGAGGACAGGGATGGGGTGGGGGGTGGGGGTGGATGGAGCGAGGTAACAGAACCTCGGGTTTAAAGAAAGGTAGGGGACATTTTTTGGAAGCATAAGGAAAGGCTTCTATTCATTATTTTAAACTGTGTTCAATTATTCTGAAAGATGGTTATTAATTTCATTGTTTATCTTATCATACAAAATGTTTATAACAATAATCTTTGCATCATAAAAAATGCGTGCACATGTGTACGAACTGTTTCCAGTGTGTGTGTGTGTAGTGTACTGTGGTGTGTGTGTGTTTGTGTGTGTGTGTGCGTGGCGTGTGTGTGTATGTGTGTGTGTTTTGTTGTGTGTGTGTAGTTTGTGTGTGTGCTATGCGTGCGTGTGTTGTGGTGGTGTGAGTGTGTGTGTGTGTGTGTGGTGTGTGTGGTGTGTGCTGCGTGAGGAGAGAGAGAAGAGAGGAGAGAGAGAGAGAAGAGAGAGTGTGTGTGTGTGTGTGTGTGTGTGTGTGTATGTGTGTGTGTGTGTGTGTGTGGTGTGTGTGTGTGTGTGTGTGGTGTGTGTGTGTGTGTGTGTGTGTGTGCTGCGTGATGAGTGTGATGGTTGCGTGGGCATACCAGGTGTGTGCATGGTGTTGGTGATTTTACTTGAGGGATTTTATAATAACTGGCTGAGGTACTGCGATTTGTGAAGATCCTTATCATATAGGTGATGGACTCGTGCTGATGTGTTGTGGTATTTTTTTCTAATGAAATTCTGTTTATATGTTTACTGCTTTATGCATGGCTTGTAACCCGCGTGGGATGTATTTGTCTCTCTCGATAATAATAGAGTGCTGAATTAATTGAATTGAAAAGCGTCTAGTCGTTTTTGGGTAGGAAAATTTGGTGGTTATCATTCCCATGTCGACATATCCAAGAGACGATGCTCTTTCTTTGAAAAAGCCATCTGAAAAAATACAACTATGTTTGTTCTGTGGTACAATCTTCGCAGTGTTGTTGTGTGTGGAGTGGGTGTGTGTGTGTGTGTGTGTGTGTGTGTGTGTGTGTGTGTGTGTGTGTGTGTGTGTGGTGTGTGTGTGGGTGTGTGTGGTGTGCAATGCGCTCACACTGTAATGAACGATAAGCAGGTACTGAATGTCTCAGTTGTTCTCCCTAGGCAGAGTGCAGGTGCACTGTAGGGCTGTTGTCATTGCCACTGAACACAGGCACCTGACGGTGACAACTTCTGTTGGTTTATAAGGAAGTTTGCCATGGTGTGGGTGGGCAGATCGGTGGTCCGAGGCCACGCTTCAGCTGGAAAACGAAGTGCAGGTTCAATCCCCGCAAATCCAAAACCTTTCCCCTAGACCCTTGATAAGTGGTCTGGGTGCTAGTCTTTCGAATGTCCTGACAAACCGGAGGTTCCATGTGCAGGGGAACACGACATTCAGTGCACGTATAGGAACCACAGCAACAAGAAAGTTGTGCCTGGCATTCTGCAGTAAAAGGCACCTATGCTAGCAAAACAATAACATATACACTTCCAAACGGGAAACTAACCAAGAAAAAGGGTGGCACCGTTCATGTGCGACGTGCCTATGCCCGTGAGAGCACCCCAAAGTTCATTCAGATAAATCTGCCGTGACTTTAAGTGGTATTAATTGAATACAGTTCACCTCAATTCAAAACATTCAATTCAATTGAATTCAGTTCAGTTCAAATCAATTGAATTCGATCAGTTCAATTCACCTCAATTCAATTTCAATTCACCTCAATACAATGTCGGTTCAACTCACCCCAAGTCAATGCCCTCAATTTTCAATTCGATCACCTCAATTCCATTCGATTCACCTCAGTTCAATTCACCACAATTTAATCCTAACCAATTCGCCTCAATTCAATCCCCAATCGATTCGCCTCAATTCAATTCCACAATTTTGTAGCAACCTCAATTCACTTGTCCCACTCAATTCAATTCCATTCATCTCAATTCAATTCATCCACCTCATTTCAATTCACCTCAATTCCCACCTCAATTCCCCTCAATTCGCCTCATTCAGTCAGTTCCCTTCCCTTTACATGTTAAATTTAATGCTGCTTCGTAGGGTATCCCTGTTTTATTGCCGTGTTTGAAGGCAGCAGGGACCTCAGTTCCCACTGATGTCCGGTCCTGTCTGTGCCCTCCCGTGCAAAACATGGCTGTGGCGCTTGCATAGAACCAGTGTCTCTTAGAGAGGACTAGAGCCGTGGCCAGACAGACAGCACTGAAACGACAGACAGACAGACAGAACACTGAAGACGCAGACAGACAGACAGACAGTGCAGGCAGGCAGGCAGGCAGGCAACAGGTAGACACGCAGACAGACAGGCAGAAAGCAGACAGGCAGACAGGCAGCAGCAGGCAGACTGACAGACTGACAGACAGATAAATAGAGAGATAGAGTGAGAGAGAGAGAGATAGATAGATAGATAGATTAGATAGATTGACCTGATTGATAGTAGATGGATAATAGATAGATAGATAGATAGATATATGATAGATAGATGATTAGATAGAATAGATAGATAATAGATAGATAGATAAATTCGACAGAGTCATCAATTTAGAGAGAGGGAAAGGGAGGGAAAGAGTGAGAAAGAAAGAGAGAATTAGTTTCAGTTTATCCAACACATAATTAAAACGCTGACTATTTCGTTTCTTAATTTAAAAAAAATGTCACAAAGACGTTGTTCTTAATTTAAGAAAACAGCAACAACAACAACAACACCTCTACACCTACTTGATGCTCCATTCACAGCGCAACACTCCGGTGAAGTACTCCATGAATATTGAAGACACTGATTTTGTTTGCCATATGTGGCCGACTTCATTGTCATTTCATATTATGCTTGCAAAATTATAATATGTAGATGTGTGGGGAATAAAGACGGGAAAACATATTTTGAACAGTTTCTCTATCCTGTCTGCATCGCCAAGAAGTGTGCCTTGCTGCCGCTAAGCGCCTGACAAGTCAGGCCCAGCGCATCTGACTTCGGCGAGGGAGAAAATTCTTATGATTTAAATTTTTCAGGAAAAAAAAGCAGGAGAATGGCCCAGAAAATAGACAAAGACGAGACAACAGGAACAAGGCGCAAACAGGGACAGAACAGAGGGAATTCCTAGCACAGTATTTTCAGAAGGTGGCCACGCTATTTTTACTGACAGGCCCCCTGGTATGCACACGAGGGGATGAAAAATACCAGCTACATACAATTCTGGCAGTTTGACTGTCCACTTCAACAAATTTTGCCTCTCGCTCTCTCTCTCTCTCTCTCTTCTCTCCTTCTCTCGTCACACTCCAGTCTCTCTCTCTCTCTCTTCTCTCTCTCTCTCTCATCTCTCTCTCTTCTCCTCTCTCTTCCCCCTCTCTCTCTCCCCTCTCTCACCCCTGCTCTCTTCTCTCTCCCTACCTCTCCATCTCTCTCTCCTCCCCCTCTCTTTCTCTCTCTCCTCTTTCTCTCTCCTCAAAATAAGTGTTGACGGTGATCGTGCACTGTTTTGAGAATTATACATTAGAAGTTATCATTGAAACTCACACACAAAACACACCACACTCTCTCTCTCTCTCTCTCCCACCCCCCCCTTTCTCCTCTCTCTCACTATGACCTTATAGATTTGGCTGTTGTTGTTTTGTTTTTTCTTTTCTTTTCTTCCTTCCTTTTTTTATTGTGTGAGAGTAGGGTATTGAGGTTGGGGTTTGTTTGTTTTATTAGTTATGGGGTTTTTTTTGTTGTTTTTTTGTTATGTTTGTTTTGTTTTTTATATCATAACATATTTTTTGTATGAGAATCAAATAAAATAAGTGTTTAAGGTGATCGTGAAACTGTTTTGAGATTTAATATATTTAGTACTATCCTCTGAAACACTCACCACACAACCCACACGCACCCAACGCACATCACACCCCACACACAACAACCTCTCTCTCCATCTCTCTCTCTCTCTCTCTCTCTCTCTCTCTCTCTCCTCTCTCTCTCTGAGTATGTGGCCTAAGGCCGATATGCAATTAATTCATTTCTCCTCTCTCTCTCTCTTCTCTCTCCTCGAACTCACTCTCCCCTCTCACTCTCTCTCTCTCTCTCTCACATTCTCCTAGCTTATCTCCTTTTACACTCCTCTCTCTCTCCCCTTCTATTGTTGTTGTGTATTCTAATAAAGGGCATATTCATACTTTCGAATTTCAATATTATTTGGACTTGTTGACTGTACTTGAGCTTCCATGAATCACCTATTTTAATATCTTAATTATCAGTGTAAACAACTATGTATACTATACACAATATGAAGGTGTTCAATTTTATGATCTATAAATTTGGCTCTCTCTCATCTCTCTCTCTCCTCTCTCCTCCTCTCTCTCTCACCTCCCTCTCTCTCCTCTCTCTCCTCTCTCTCTCTCCTCTCTCTCATGTCCCAAAGAGTATACCATCTTTCTAAAATCAAGCACTTTCTTGACTTTTCCCTTCATGGAAACTATTCTTCCCAATCTTATATACAATCCCCTCAAAAGACTATGCTTCTACCTATGGGATTCGGCTAGCGCAAACACTATGAAACCTTACTAGTCTGTACAAAAGTGCTTCTCAAACTGGTCCTTTTTAAAAAGAGAAGAAAAAAAAAAAAAAAAAAAAAAAAAAAAAAAGAAAAAGAAAGGAGAAAAAAAAAACAAAAAAGAAAAAGAAAAAAAAAAAAAAAGAAAAAAAAAAACCAAAAACAAAACAAGTATACCGACACCCCCCCTCCCTCCATCCCCCGTGTCAACACCCCCCCCCACCACCCCGCTTTTCTACCCCCGCCCCCCCCCCCCCCCCCCACCCTCTCCCCCCCTCTCCCCCCCCCCCCCCCCTCCCACCCCCCCCCCCCCCCTTCCCCCCTCCCATGCCCCCCCCCTCCCCCAACCTCCCCCCCCCCCCCTTCCCCCCCCCCCCCCCCCCCTGCCCTCCCCCTCCCGTCCCCCCCCCCCTCCCCCCCCTCCCCACACCCATTCTCCCACACTACCCCCCCCCCCCACCACCCCTTGCCCCACCGCCCCCCCCCCCCCCCACCCCCCATACCACCCCACCCACCCCCACAACTTCCCCTCTACCACTCCTAGACTCAACACACACCCACAACACCCCAACCTCCACCTCCACCCCCACACCCCCCGTCGACCAGCTGAACACTAACCATCCATCCCCAGAAACCCACACACCAACCCCGACACCAACCCCAAAACCACTCCCGCAATACAATACACCAGTTGATCCCTATTCTCGAATAGACTTATCAAATCTAGTCAACTTTCCTCCGGCCCTAAGCTGTGGACACACCAACCCTATAACAGATATACAAACAACAAACAATCAATCACAATCTACAAAACTCAATTATCAACTCACTATGATACATCACCAATAACAACCCACAGTCAATAGCCTCAAAACCAGATGCAAAAAGGGCATATATTAATTTTAAAAAATAACTATAAATATAAGCATATAATATGAATAATTAATCTAAATAATTTATAATATATATTACAAAGCTAAAAACCAATCACACTGACCACACCAACAAAAAAAACACGACACACAGAAAAAAAAACATAAAACCCACCACCCCCAAACCACCAACAGCCCAAACAATCAAAAACAAACATAATACCAAATACACCAAAACACAAAAACAACAACAGACGACATACACCAGCAACCAACACAAACAGAAACCACCCCAGAAACCCTCCAGCAGCCCATACCAACCTACCTATCAGCCCTACCATCCCTTCACCAGATCAGACAGACCAGGCAGTGACTACCTCACACTACCACAACACACACACACTCCTCCACTCTCACTTACGGACTTCTCACACCCTCTCTCACACGCACACCGTCTCTCTTCATCACTACTCTCTCTCTCTCTCTCACTCCTAACAAATTTCATTGTTGTTGAGAGAGTGGTTATAGCAAAGTGTAAGCTTTATCTAAAAAAAAATTTTTTATTTTTTTTAATTTTTTAACTTACACATAGTTATCATAAATATAACTATCAAAACAATAATATGTGTTAATCAGTACAGTAAGATGAAATTAGAGTGTTGACAGTGATTGATCTGCTGTTTTGCAATGATATTCAGTATATTATTTCCTATGTCTTTTTTGTTTTGTTTGTTTACAAACAACAAGCATTAAAATCTTTACACAAGCACACACCCACACACACACACCCCACACACCCCCACACGACACACAACACACACACACACACACACACAAACACGACACACTCTCCCACTCTCTATACCTTTTTTTCCCCCCCCCCCCCCTCCCTTCCCCCCCCGCCCCCCCCCCCCACCTCTCTCTCTTACTTCCTAATGTATAGATGTTTATCATTTTAAAACTTTACGATTTTTTTTCTTCCTTATTGCTGAGTGTAAGACGTTGGGTTGGGCATTTTCTTTTTCATGGCGTTCAATTTGTAAACGAGTATAATTCGAAAAGAATAATTGATGGTGATCCTGTTCGTCTCGAGAATTATATATATAGTATTATATCCTTGAAACACGCACACACACACACACTCTGTCTCTCTCCTCACTCCCGAAAAAAAGAAAACAACGCATTAAAGAAAACCCAAAACCATCAACTGATACCTCATACTACTCCGCCAACCTACCACTATCCAACAATCATTGCAGTCACTCCATTCCAAGATTCCCACCAGCTTCTAACAAACCACACC
>CM054166.1:32050498-32130498 GCA_028751875.1 Rapana venosa
TACCTCTTTTTCTTCTGGGTTTTTGACAAGCATGCACCCTTTAGATTTAAACGGTTAAGCCAAAAGATAACCACCATGGCTAACTGAAAAAATAAGTAAACCAGAGAAAATCGTGACAGATTTTTTAAACAACAGAAAAAGTGATAATTTTAAAAACAGCGTAACAACAAACAGCTAAGAAAAGAGCAGCCAAAAAAAGTACTTTTCTAAAACTTTTTCCCTTTAAAAAAGCCCCTAAGTCTCTATGGAGAGCAATAAATCAATTATCAGTAAAATTATCCACATCCTGTCCAAATCAGCTACGAATGTATCTGTTGAACGTATGAAACAAGCATTTCGTACTATAGCTGAAAGTTTAATCATAACGATCATCAATAAAAAAAGACTTACTTCCCCTTAAAAACTACTGTGATTTAAAAGATATACATTTTAGATTTGACTTTAAGTTTATCAGTGTCAGCGAGGTGTACAATATTTGTGTTTATTGAAACAGTCCAACCCCGAAGCATGGATGATTTAGACAGTAAAATTTTAAGAATACTGCCCCCATAATTAATGAAAAACTGACATATATTACAACTTCGTATTAAAAAAATGTTCTATCCCCAAATGTTTAAAATTGCTAAAGTGATTCCAGTTTTAAATCTGGGGATTTAAATGACCCGTCTAACTACAGGCCTATATCTATTCTGTCTACCTTGTCTAAACCTCTGGAAAAATATCTCAAGAACAATCTTCTATCACACTTCACATTACAAAACCCTGTTCCACCCAAATCAAAGCGGTTTCAGAGAAAATAACTCTTGTCATAACAGCTCTCGCAACCTAATAGAGCATGACACTTAAAATAAACAATGACCTTTTAACGGGAACATCTTTGTGGACTTTGCAAAAGCTTTGACACCAATTGACCACAATCTTCTTTAAAGGAAACTTACTAATCATGGCTTATCGCTAAATATCTTAATTACTAACCTCTTTCCTAACAAACAGAAGACAAGCCAGTTTTCCAAGACTCATTAGTATCCTCACTCATGCCCATAAGATATGGTGTTCCCCCGGGTTCTGTTCTAGGCCCTATCCTAAATTTTCAATCTACTTAATGATCTCCTTTGTATCTTTCTTCTTGTGTGAATTATATCCTGACGAAACAACTTTGCACAGTACGGATAAATATGTGAAATTAGTATATGAACAACTACAAAAAGTTTATAAATAAACTTGTAACATGGACTGATTATAACCACATGGCCCTACATCCAAACAAATCAAATTATGCTAGTTACAACACGCCAGAAACGTCAAATATAAAAATTATCCCAAGTAACTTAAATATTTTAAAAATGTGAAATAATGTACTAGAAGAAGTAAATTCGCATAGACTGCTGGGGCTGAACATTGACAATAACTTGTCTGGTCAAGTCATGTCTACACTCTGTCCAAGAAAATAGCCCAAAAAGTGTTTTCAGCTCAATAGAATTAAACATTTCCTTTACTCATACCAAAAATTATTTTTTCCAGCATACATTCAACCCAACATAGACTATGCTCAACCTGCTGGGACTTGGCTATAAAAAATTGCCTTAAAAAACCCCTAGAAAGTATATACACACGTTCACTAAAGCTAATCCTTCTAAGATCTTCTTCCCTTGAAAATATGTCATTACAAAGAGCTCAAAATTCTTCCTTTGTTATGAGATGTCATTATAATAAAAGAAATACTAATGTATAAAATTATGAGCAATCTTTCCCCAGCATACCTTTATCAAAGATTTTCACCCAAAAGCATTCGTAAACAAAATTATCCTTGTTCCTCCTCGGCCAAAGAACGATCTATTTATGACATCTCTCGTTTACCCTGGTAGCAGGACTATGGAATGAAATCCCTATCTATATCAAGAACGAAAAGTTGCTTAACATCTTTCAAAAAGGCGTACCTACAAATATCATTTGAAATGTTTATAAAATCATTTTTATGCAAATATAACATTATTTGATTTTATTATAAATGTATTGTCCTGTTTAAAGTTTGCTGGTTTTCTTTTTTGCATGCTCTGTGTGTATGTATATGTGCGCGTGCATGTGTGTAAGCTTGGGCGGTGTGTGTGTGTGCCGCATGAAAGTTGCTTCCACTTTGGGGGGTTTTGTTTCATATTATTCTTGTTTGTGTTTCATAATGATGTTTGTGTGTGTGTGTGTGTGTGGGTGTGTGTGTTGTGTGGGGTGGGTGTGGGGTGTGTGTGTGTTTTGGTATACATCTCATGAAAGTTTGTGTGTGTGAGGCTGATGGCACAAATAGTTTTGGCATAGCTGTAAGTTGCCTTTCTTTGGCAGAGTGATACTCAGGGACAGTTCCGCTGTTTGCCAGATCTTATTTCAGATGGTTAGTAACACCTCTGGCCATGGCCTCTTCTCTTACCTTGACCAGTTTTGATGGAACGATTGGCGCATCTTCTGCTGACTTCCCTTTTTAGAGCGATCTACAGCACTTTCCACCTTCTTCCCGTAAGGATGGAAGCTGCTGCCGTTTGTTGGCAGGTGGAGGACATCAGTCACCCTGGGGTCTCCTGATGCTGTGTAAGGAGAGTACAGTTCCCAAGCAGTAACTCTGACCACCTCGTTAGAAATCTTGAACTTCTGTGAGACATTTTCTCAGCTGGTCTTTGATGGTAACTGGCTGTCCCTTGTTTTGAAGATTTTCAGGTCTTTTACCAAGCTGGTAGGCTTTTAACACTACCACAACTACAACAACAACAACCACAACAATAACAACCAACAACTACGACTACACTACTTAACTACTACTACTACTTACAACTACTACTAACTACTACTACACACGCACGCACGCACGCACACACTCGCACGCACACACACACACAACGCCGCGAGCGCGTGCGCGCTCGCAAACACACACACACACACACACAGAAAACCTACAAACGGGTCATTCTATTTGATAGTTACTTAAACTAGTACAGAACAAGAAATATATACATAAATTAAGCCAAAAATCAATCCGACATATATTATGTCTCTAACTTCAGACAAGTGGCCGAACAAAACAGGCCTCCGAGTAGGCTACCTGAATAACAACAATGCAACAAAACAAAAAAGATGACATTGCAACCATACTATACAACAGTGTAAATCATTTTCATTTGTTTTGCGCCTAGCTGAATCCCGACACTCCCTCCAAATGTAACAGATGCACACATGAATATTCCAGGGTTATCAAATCTCCGTTAAAGATCCTACAAACCAAGTACACCGGCTACTTACATATATCGCCTCATCGCTAGTTGTAAAAGAATATATAACCTGGAGGTTTTTGACATTGAATCCCATGTGGATTGAAAATAAAATTAAAGACACAATAGACCAATATTAATAGGATTATATACAAAATCCTTGCAGAAACCATAGACTGGCTAAAAAGTTCCACTCCCTATGGACGAGGTAATACTACTAAACAATGAACACTTATTCTTGGGATTTTAATATAGACTTATTAAAACCTAAACCAAAATGGAGCCACAACATTACTATGTATGGCCATATAACAACTAAAGATAGACCAACTCGGATAACAAATAACTCTAAAACATTAAAGATCATATCTCACTACTACAAAACCCCACATAACAAATTATTTGCTCCCATCCATGTGATGCAGTGATCATAATCCAGTGTGCCTTTACTTACTTGGTTAAAAAAAAATCGTAATCAAAATACCTAAAAGTAGGCATAAAACTATTTTTACAGGAAATATTAAAAACTTTAACGAGCAAGATTTCCTTTCAGACTTGACAAACTCGCCATTACATGCCATATAACCAAATCCGAGACCCTGATGAAAGCAGTTGAATTTTGGATTAGGACATTTACTTCAGTATACGACAACATGCCCCATACATAAAAAAAAGAGTTCAAGAAATAAATCAAACCACCTTGGTTAACAAAAGACATAAGAATCCCTGAAATAACACCTTAAGAGACTATTTGAAAACACATGTTCAATGTAGCAGGTTTCGCAGCACAAAGAAACAAAGTAACTTCACTAAAACGCAAATCAAAACGTGATATACATTCATAAGATGTTTAATTACAACACCCGACTCACGACAAGTAGTTGAGAAAAGCCATCAATACATTATGTAATAAACCTAAATCAAAAAGTCAACAGACTTTTAAAGATATATCAGCTGATGAATGAACAACCCCTTCTCAAACATTGCTGACAAAGTAAAATCACAAGCCAAGATCAAATGAAAATGATTCCATTACTTAGAACAATATATCTATCAAAAGAAATAAAATTCCATTTAAACTACTGCCAATGACAATCACAAGACGTCCTTGGAAAGCCTGTCTCTCAAAAAAGTTCCAGAACACGTGGATTTAGACAATCCTAGATTGAAGAATAATTAAGCTTTGTGGTCAAGTATATCTGGTACAACTGAACCTACATGGTATAACTGTGCATAGAGAAAACCAACTTTCTGGCCCATATTAAAAATAGCAAAAATCAAACCATCCCCAAATCAGGTTGATACTACTGCGTGTCCATCAAATTACAGACCAATATCAATGCTTTCCCCTGTCATAATCAAACCCTTTGAAAAACTTATCCCAAAATCCTTATATTCCTACTTTGTAAACAACAATCAAATTAAATTAAGATCAGTCCAGGTTATCGTAAAAACTATACCCTGTCACACCAACTCTTACAACAACTTACAGTACAATCTCCTACACACAACATCAATGAAAATAAATCTACAGGCCTTCTTTTTGTTGACTTGAAAAGCATTTGATGTAATCATCATTCCCTAAAATTGCGTAAACTTCACTAGTATAAACAAAACTAACTACAGAAATGATAAATCCTTTTGAAAAGCTTTTTGTCGAATAGGCAGCAGCTAGTAACTTCAAATAATACAAACATCATAACTATTACCTATTAAACATGGAGTACCAACAAGGGATCACGTTAAAATTGGGTCTCACTTCTATTTTTCAATCAATGTAAATGACTTACCCAATTTCTAGAATGTAGCTGTGAAATGTTTGCTGATGACACATCCCCATCTTAATTGTAGTGATTCTGACCCCCACAGACTTACAATCAAAACTTCAACACAATATTGACAAGATTGGTTACTTGGACTACTAAACCATATGTCCTTAAATACGCAAAAAAACATATAAGTGTATGTATGTACTAGCAAGACAAAATAGACAAACAAATGAAAGATAAATTCCAACCTCAGTGATAGAATAAAAGAGTAATTGAAGAAGATTTGACTCCCACAGAATTCTGGGGTGTAATTAATGACAAAAAAATCTTACTTGGACCGACCATGTGATGGCGCTAGGTAAACGTCTTCATTACAAGTCAACTTTTTCCGTTATCAAAAATAAAACATTTTTCTGAATACCACTCTCGCAAACTCTTTTTTTTGCGGCCATATTTACCCTAAGTTGACTATGCTTCATCTCTTTGGGACAGCTGCAGTGAATACAAATAAAAATTGAGTCATAGATTATATAAAGAGCACTGAAACATGTTCTACTACATCAATCTCCCTAAAACCATCAACGTATTATAAAAACAAATCCTAACCTTCAAAAACAGAACTTTAACTAAATAAAGACTCTAATTTGTCCAAAGAAATTTATTCAATGGAAATGCCCCTCCAAAGATCACCAATAGTTCACAATCAATGAACAACAGACATAATCATCTACTAACATTCCGAGACCAAGAAATAATCTTTACAAAACAAGCTTCTTAGTACTCAGGTAGTGACTTATGAACAAGCCTCCCAAAACGCTTAAAATGTACAACAAACATAAAATCAGTTCAAGGCACAGCTAAAAGCCAATTTAAAGCATTAATGCCTAGGATTACTAATAAGGCAATCAACCCATGATTAATACGCAAATAAACCATACTTACATTTACCACACTATAGGTATTCCCTACACAACAAAAATTCAAGTATATTATATATCTGTGACTAGAAATTCTACAGTCACACACCTATACATGTGGATGGAGGGGGAGGCAGGAAAGAGTCACACTAATTATGCCAAAGAAGACGAGAATCTATGCAAGCTATTAAATCATATGCAATGTTGAAACAGGTGTAAAGGAGGAAATTAAAAAAAAAAATCTTTTTTAATGGTATTGCCTGATAGCTGATAGTGTGTCCCTTCTCACCTCTCCTCTCTCCTCTCTCTCTCATCTCTCATCTCATCTCTCTCTTCTCTCTCTCATCTTCATCTCCTCTCACTCAACGTTCCTACTCCGTCATTCCCTCTCTCTCCCTTCTCCTCACTCATGCTCTCTCATCCTCTCTCTCCTTTCCTCTCCTCTCCTCTCCTCAGCCTTCCCTCTCCTCTCCTCATGCCCTTTGTCTTGTCTAATTCAATAGATTTTATCATGGATGTTGTTTTTATTGCAGTTAGAGATAGAATATTAGTACTATTATAAGCGATACTGTTTTAGTTTTGATTTGTTTAGGTTTTGATAAGCCAGTTTGATTAGGGCTTTGAATTCTGTATCATAATAGTGGTTCTACTTTGTTTGAATAATTTGTTTGTTTTTTTTTTTAAATTATTTTTATTTCCTCAACTGATGAAGGTGTATTTCCCCTTCCCCCTTGGATACTCCTCCCCCAACCCCCATCCTTTCCCATGCTTGTCTGTTATCATCGTAAGTTATTGTCACATGGTAGATGGGGATCATTAGTTCATATTTTGTCTCATGGGATGGGTTGATTGGTTGTTATAATTGTATCGCTAATTATAATTACTCATTATTTGAAATCTATTTGACTTCTCTTGCTTGGATAGTTATTGTGTGAATGTCATTTTTTAAAAAAAGCGCTATTTGAAAAGTATGAGCGCAAAAAAAGCACACGTTTGCTGGGGGGAGTAGGAGAGGAGGGAGGTCTTGAAGCAATATTGTCAGTAGTGGGCGAATGCCAATATTTACTAACCGATTTGTCCTGTATCTATTTTGTTATCTCTAAAGTGAAAACGTGAAAAAGTGGATGAAACAGTAGGTGAAGAGTTTGTGTGTCCTGACGTTTTATGATTTTTTCCTTTTTTAATTCCTCTTGAGGCATTTTTATTTAAATTGTGTGTGGACCGTGAGCGCGCACGCGCTCAGTGTGCATAGTATGGTGTGCGTGTATATGTATGTGTAATTTGTATTTTCAATGTATTTCCTTATCGATTTTTTTTCCCTCGGTTTAATTTTTAATGGAAACGATGCAATAATGTATGTCTTAGTATCATCATTACGTACATTTGTTCCTAGATAGATGGCTTGATTGAAAAAAAGCAAATGCGATGCTAATTCAAATGAACCATCTGGAAATAATTTTTGGACTTGACTTGACTAGACATTGACTTGACACAACACACACCGTGTAAACCCAAATACAATAACCACCGTTTCCTCTCTAGTTTTGAGATTTTTTCGGTTTTACCAAGCCTGGTAGGCTTTAACACTACAACAAACAACTACTACTACTACTAACTACTACTACTACTACTACTACTACTACTCAACTACTACTACTACTACTACTACTACTACTAACTACTACTACTTACTACTACTATTACTGTCTAAACTACTACTACTACTACACACTACTACTACTACTACTACTACTACTACTACTACTACTACAACTACATTTTTGGCTACTACTAACTACTATACTACTACTAACTACTACTACTACTTTCTCTACTACTACTAACTATACATCTTCCTACTGCTACTGCGCCTGCTCTACTGCTGCTGCTGCACGGGCTTGCTACTACTACTACTACTACTACTACTACTACTACTACTACTACAACTACTACTGCTGCTGCTGCTGCTCTGCCTGCTGCTGCTGCTGCTGCTGACTCGCTGTACTACTACTACTACTACAACTACTACTACAACTACTACTACTACTACTACTACTACTTATCCTACACATGGAATTTTCTTTATCGGATGTTAGTCCGTCGTGTTCGACCGATGACCTCCAAAATAGCATGAAGAGGCAAAAAGAAAAAAGGGCTGCTGTTTCGGAAATTGGCAGAAATTTGATTATAAGTGGAGATGCCTTGCCCTCAGTTACATCCCACGTCTCTCGGCCAAGTGGGCAAAAAGGGCAGCTCAGCGTTGGATAGTTCTCCCAAAAGAAAAAGGACCCACAGCCCGCCCCCAGGGCTGCAGCACACAAGGACTGTGCAAGTCAAGCCTCCTAGGCAGAGACATAGTTGCACACTAAAGACTAATGTCAAAGTGGAATTCCATGAGTGGGAAAGCAACAGGTCATACAGCCACTCACTTTACTGTTGCCTCCAGCGTAAATGGTTTAATCAAGAACGTGATAAACCCCCAGGCGCTGATAGCACAGGAAGGAATTTTACAGAGCGCTTATCTTGCAAAGACAAATCAAAGTGTTTGCATTCAACCCATATTTTACATTCCTACATCACTAACAATTAATAGCTCAGATTAAACAAAATCCAAATGCAACAACACCCCCACAACACACACACAACCCCCCCCCCCCCCCCCCACACCACACACACACACACACACTGCAAAGATATAGATATTCTCCCAGGTCTAAGAGGGTTCTGCATTTCAATAAGTGTCTATGTATTCATCATCATAACCATTAAACCCAGTGGTGTGTAGGGCAATCAACCAAGCGCTTTCACTCCTGCTATCCTGAGGGCCACCTAGTCACTGATCCCCAGAGTGCTGCTGGGCCTTCATCTCACTTTCTACATCCTCCACCTCCACGTTGCTTTTGGACTTCCTATTCTTCCTCCTTCCATCTTGTGGTCCAGAGCAACAGCTATTCTTGTGAATGAAATGTGGGTCCTCTTCAAAGGATGTGCCCAATCCACTTCCACCGTACGTCCGTGATGAAGGTTCCCCATGTTTTCCTGCCTGCATCTCTGTAGTAGGTCTTCACTGGAGAACTTCTCTGGCCAAAAGATCCGGAGAATTCTTCGGAGCATACGGTGTGAAAACTAAATCGAAGTTTGGTAAGATCCGCTCCGTCATCACTCCAGCACTCAGAACCGTACAGGAGCTTAGATACAACCCAGCTCTGGTATAGCTTCAGCTTGTGTTGGAGCTGTACTGAGTTTGAACTCCAATATTGTTCATCTCCCTAAACTAACTCCTGGCCTTGCCCAGTCTGTTGTGGATGTCTTCTTTGTGCCCGCCCTCTGTTTGATGCTGCACTGCCAAGAATGTAACTTGTCTGTCTGGGGCAGGCAGTTCCATTCACTTTCCACAGGGCTTGTGTTTCACCTTGCTCGACATTAGCTCTGTTTCTGGTTCTATACGAAGCCCCACTTGCTTTCCGAATGTTTGGAGTCTGCTGCTTCTCCTGGATATGGTTGGTGTGTGTGGGACAGCAGCGCAGTCAACCGCAAATTCAAGGTCACTAGTGTTGAGAACAGGCTCCAGCGAAAACCCCCTTGGGGTGTCTTCTGTCGTCTTCCTCATCACCCAATCAAAGTCCAGATTGAAGAAACTTCCGACATCACACATCCTTGTCTTACCTCATCTTGACATTCGAAAACTTGTTGCTATGGCCACAGAGCATCTGCAGTTGTCGTAGAAGCTTTTGATAAGTGTGTACCGTTTCGGATGAACTGCCATAGAATCGAAGGATACTCCAATGGCTGTCCTTTGTAATGCTGTCAAATGCCTTTTCGAAGTCCACACAAATTCACATACATTGTCTTTGCCACTCTGTGCATGTTTCGATGATGTTTCTGACGTGAATATCTGTCTATACATCCCGTTGCTCCTCCTGAACCCTGCTTGTTACCTTCCTCAGTGCATCGTCCCACACGTCTGAAAAATCTTCTTCTGTGACCTTATAGTTTTCTATGTATATACAATATATAAAACGGAGAGAGAAAGACCTACCCACTCACAATTAGCGTACAGGAACAGGACCAGTGTTACAGAGGCCAACTGTTCATTTTTAACACGTGTACACTACTTAGAAACACCTGACTCTCATTCCATGAGCTCCCCTCAGAATAGAGTTTTGTTGACTTAAGTTCAGCAGTCAATACAAAGCAGCCCTTAAGTTCTTGATTACCACAATACTTTCAACTCATATAGTAGAATCAACTGTTTGTTGCTGATTGAACTTGTAAACCAACAGACGGAAGTAAAAATAATAACTGGAATTTAAATAGCGCTATATCTTGCAAGTACAAATCAAAGCGCTTGCACTCACCTCATTCCTTACACATTCATACAACCAGTGACAACAAAAGTTCCATCAAGACCAATGTGCCACACACCACCACACACACACACACACACACAACACACACACACACACACACACACACCCACACACACACACCACACACCACACACACAGCATCACACCCACACGCACGCACGCACGCACGCTCACACACACACACACACCACACACAACACACAGAGGACACACAACCCTGGCAGGGCAATAGAATCTTGGCTGTTGAAGCAGGGGAATAACTATGAAGACTGAGGCAGGAGAGGAAAATCTTAGTTTTGAAATAAATTATGTCTTGAGACAGGAATTAAAAGTGACATAAGAAGGCTTTTGGCGGAGAGAGAGAGGGAAGATCACTCCACATCAATGTACCCGAAATAGAGAAAGAGCGACGGCCGATGGTGGTTGGTTTTAATCTAGGATCTTCGTAGAGGACAAGTTATCTGCAGCAGAGACGAGAGAACGAGGAAGAAGTGTTACACGTGAATAGATTCACAGAGGTAGGCGGGTGCTTGTGTTAGTGGAGACACTTTGAAACAAGGAGGTACTGATCTTATAGTTTACTCATGTTGGCCCCGCAGCCAGTGGAGAGAATGCAAGAGAGGGGTAATATGCTCAGATTTTTTTTTCTGAGGATAAGAACGAGCTGCAGAGTTTAGTATACGTTGAAGGGATTGGATAGACGATGCTGGCGAGACCAGCCAAAAAGAGAATAGCCATAGACAAGACGTGAAAGAATGAGAGATGCCACAAGTTTGGATGTTGCGTCTGTGGACTAGGTACTTTCGAATTGCACTAATACGCCGTAATTGATAGTAGCAGCACGACTGGCAGTCTGGGTGATGAATTTTTGCATAAGAAGAGTGTGTGTTCGATAAAGACCCCGAGATACTTCATACATATAGAGGGACTGATGCATTGCCCGAATTCTATTGAATCTGTTGTAATTGGAAGATAGTTTTGTTTTTGGTCCCTACAATGCATGGCATTTCAATTTTATCAGCTTTTAGATATCTAGAGCTAAATATTTATAAAACAAAAGATCTTCCTAACGATTTCGATGAAGATTGGGGGCATACTCCTTAAGATTACTATTATCATAATCGCCCCCCCAAGAAAACGTTCGAACTTAAGTATCTGGGAACTGTTTTTGACTACAAGTTAAACGGGACTTTAACTCTGACGCTATTGTCAAATAGGGACAACAACGTGTGTAATTCTAAGAAGCTGAACTCTTAATTTTGCTGAAAATAATTTTGTTATGTTTTATAAAGTTGTATACAAAGGGATTATTTTAACTTTGCTTTCAATTCTTGATGCAATAATCTTTAAAAACAAAACTGGTCTTCAGATAATTGTAAGAATCTGCTAAAACATAATTGGAGAAAAAACAAAGAGATCTTTTCAGTCGAATCTTAATCAGCAGCTGCACCCAAAGGCGACTGCCATCTTGACAGCCCTCATGCTTTGGTTTTTTAGAATGTCAATTGTTTGCCCTTCAGGACGCCGTTTTCCCCATTGCCCCAACAGCAAAACCACAGAAAAAGAAACTTCTATTCGCCAGTAGTCATTGGAGATATAATTCATGATAAAAGTTCTGACTACCCAGATTTTTATATTTTCTTCTGAATTAATTTCCTGACTCTCATTGTTATAAGTGTAGTCAATATATTTTTTTTTCGATAAAATGGAAGAAGCACTCCATGTGCTTTTTTTTCTAACAGTCCCCGTATGTATGTCCAGTTTTGTCAATTTTGTCATCCATTCCCACCGGCACACAATGGCCTACACTTTCCGAAAAGTGGAACGGGATTATAAAGTGTCCAAGATGTTCTGCGTGGCGTGAGCACACAGGACCTCGGTTTAAGGGCCTCAACTGAATATCTTTTTGGAGAGTGAGTTAATAATAATAATCATAATAACATAAAAATAATAATAATAATAATAATAATAATAACAATAACAATAACAACAACAACAAACAACAACCACACCACCACCAACAACAACAACAATTAATAACAACAACAACAACAACAACAACACCAACAACAACAACAACAACAATACATTTACATTTATATACCGCTTTAATCTCGCAACCAACGACAAATCAAAGTGCATCCGTCATCCCACGATTCACATGCAGCCATTTACATTATATTTTTTTACAAATACAAATGTATACCCACACACGACAAGCACTCACGATAAAGGTATAAACAGTTTCGGCAGGGTATGGAGTTTGGCTGTTGAGGCAGAGACAAAAATGAGATGGAACAAGAGGGGAGAATCCTAGGTTTTAACAAAATGTCTTGAGGCCGGATTTAAAAGCGTTATAAGAAGGCCTATTTGGTCGAGAGAGAGAAGAGGTCATTCCAGATCAATCGACCATAAACAGAGAAAGAGCGACCGGGCCAACAGTGGCTGGTTGAATCTAGGTGTTTTGTGTAAGCACAAGGTTATCTTCAGCAGAGCGGATTGGAACAGAAGGAGTGTACAGGTGAAGATATTCACAGAGTAGGAAGTGGGTGCAGTTTTATATAGGCCTTTGGTACGAACTTGAAGTTTACACTCTGTGGCACAAGGCGAGCAGTGAGAGACGTAAGAGACGAATAATGTGCTCAGTGATTTTTTCTTGGCTGAGGACTAGTCCGAGTACAAAGTTTTGTATACATAAAAGGGCTGTATAGATGAAGGCTGGAAGACCAGCCCAGACAATGGAGTGGCAATAAGTACCAGACATGAAGAAAGACATGTTGACTATTTTGAACAATTAGGATCAAGTGGACAGTACTTTCTCGAAATGCAACTGATGCGACGTAATTGATTTACACGACCTGGCAGGTTATGGGTGATGAATTTTTGGCATGAGAATGTTGTCTATAAACAAAACCCCCCAAGATATTTCACAAGCATGGAAAAGAGTTAACCGACGCTCTTGGCTAAATTAATAATAGAAGCATTAGGTTATTGAATACAATATCAATGGCCTCATTCATCGTCAGTGGTGCCCCAACTCCTACAAGCCCTAGGTACAGGCGAAAGGAGTATGGTCATTTCCTGCAGTTACACTACAAGACTGGTGCTAAACAGTCACCAACAATTCACGAGACAGTCGCCATTGACGAGTGGATAAGACCGTTTGACTTCAATCCAGTATGTCCTATGAAAGTCTTGGGTTCGAATCTCGGCGCTGCGACTGGGGAATTACGGGTCAGGGATTTTTTTACGATCTTCCAGGTCAACTTCAAGTGCAGACCTGCCAGTGCCTTTATTCCCTTCGTGCATATACACATGCAGAAAATCAAAGCTACAGGTCAAAGATACATGTAATTCATGTCAGCGTTCGGTGGGTGACGGAAACACACGAACACACCCAACACCTTTCCCCAAAGTCAGAATGCGGCTACCTTCATGGAGGCCAAAACGGTCACATGCTGTGCACAATCTGACCACTGGTGAAGCTGAGAGCTGTAGCCCAGGAAGGAAAACACGACACCATAAAAGCAGTTCCCAATGTCCAACTCGCTCAACCTGCAGTTCATTCAAAGCCTGACTGACAGGTCATCATCCTTTCTGTCAGTAGCCCCTGAAAATAGCCACTGGGTTTTAAAGACATCTACTGGTCAGCATCCAAATCCGTTCATGTTGATCAGCCAGCAGTCCGCATTTTTCTCCTTAGGGGTTAGCCAGCTCTGGCCATAACCCTTGTCTGAATCTTCTTTCTCACTTTCTTTTTGTGTGTTTCTTTTCTTCCTGTCTTCTCCTTTTTGTCTATTTTTCCGCCTGCTGGTCTATTCTCCTGCATTTTGTTTTCATAAAAAGAATTTAAAAGAACAATTTCTCCACCATGGGCCGAAGTCGATGGCTAGGCCTGACTTTGTCCAGCGCTTAACGTAAGCGCAACTGTTTCGTTCCTGTGACAGACAACAACAGTTGCTGACTGAGGCTCCTATACGAAGCAGCAAAGAATACAAGCAATGTGCACAGTATTTCATAGTGCGATTTAGTTTCCCTATTAACAAGTTTAAAACGTACAGCTGGTTACGAAACAGTCCTTATCAACTTTAGCCTTAGAGCAAATTGGTTTTTTATTTTTTTATCTAAAAAAAAATTTCCATAATCTGTCCTAAGAAAAAGCATATGTTTTGTTTTCAGGAGTTTCAATGATAGATTAAAATAATAAAAAGGCAAAGGTGTTCCCATAACCCTATGGGGTTGTTAGGAAGGGAGTGTCAGAGACCTCAAGCTTCTCCATGGCCAGCATAAGTGAGGGCAGCGCCATCTCCTCTCCCTCGCTGCATTACCTTCCCTGACCCTAAAGAGACCATGTACCCATTGACAAGCTGGGTGAACTTGGGGACTTAACAGATCCAAGCGCGCAAACGGTCACTCCATACACAATCGGTAACCACGCTCAATACTGCTTATCCATAGCTTGGGTGGAAAGCGAGTGCTCTGACCATTGAGTTTATCCCGTCTCCATTAAACTGAGTACTGAGGAAAACAGATATTGAACATAAATAAACCAGCCCAGCCCACATGCAAAGCTGTTCAGTCATTCTGACAGCCAGTACCAAGGTCCTACATTACAATGTTGTTATACTTGAGAATGTTATGTTTGAGATTGTCATCAGCCATAACAAGCTCTGGCGTAAACAACTTGTTCATGAAATCTTCCTTAGGAAAGGGGAAATAACACCTCTGAAGTTAAATAAAAACTACAGCTTGTACTGTTACAGGTACTTGAAAACAGCCCTGTCAGCAAACTGGCTCCCCAGTTTTAACTGAACATACAGTCAATCCCATGTATTCAATGTTATTTATACATTTATATTTATTTATTCTTTTATATCGACGATAAGAATAAGCATCATGTGCTTTTTTCAACCAGCTCCCCGTGTGTGTGCGTTCGTAAATTTTGTCATCCGTTTCCACCAAATACACAAGGGCCCTACCTTCCAAAAAGCGGAGGGTTTTTTAAAAACGTGCGAAAGATGTTCTGCTGCATCGCCACGGGCCTCGATTTGTGCCCACCGAAAAACTTTTTGGGGAAAGGGGGGGAGTTCCCCTGATGTTAATCCGGGGAAAATACCCCCTTTGAAGGGGAATCAAACCCCGGGTCAGCAATCAGAATCATCACTCAAACCACCGGGACCCCGTCCCAGGTGGGTTAGTGGGGGACAAGGGGAAAGTCGGGAGGCCAGGATTTAAAGCCGGGGAGAGGGGGGGGGGGGGGGGGGGGGGGGGGGGGGGGGAAACGCAAAAAAAGAGAATTGGGGGAAAGGAACCAACACACCCCGTGCAACACATCACACCACACACTACCCACACACTACACGCATCACATCACGCACGTACGCGCACCCCACCATAAAAACCGCACGCGCGCACGCAAACCACACCCACAAAAACCACACCAGCACGCAGCACGCACAACGCTGCACGCAAGGGTTTTTTTTCCCTGGGTTACATCAGTTTTTAAAATCTCTCTCCCCAAAAGCCTTTCGGATTAGAAGAAAACCGGGGCCCCCCGTGTGCGAACGCACGCGGCCATCTTGCGCACACGTTACATCCGATCCGTTTCCGTAAAAAAAGACCTTTTGGGGGTGGGGAACGGGTGACAAAATTTACAAAAAGGTACAACGGAGGGTGAAAAAAAAGCTTTTTAAGTGCTTATTCCTTTAACCTTGTATAAAGAATGACCCCCCCCAAAAAAAAACCAAAAAAAAAAAAAACCAAACAAAAACGAGGCCGCACGCACGACAAAGGTACACTGTCCTTTTGCTGATTCCGTCACATTGGGAATCCCTCAACGAAAAGTACCATTAGCCAAAACTGCTGCCATGGACAGGACTCTGAAGTTTTCAGCCCTCGAACCTTCATCAGTCTTAGGAGGGCAAATTTGGTGAAAAAAAACTTCTTGGAACGTGTCAAAAGCCAACGAAAGTAAAACTTTACGTGAACATTTTATTAAGTGTCAGAGTGGGTTTTTTTTCTAAAAACTGGTGGGAAGTATATTACAGGTTCAGTTAGATGCATTTAGGACTAAATTTTGTAAAAAAAGATAACTTTTTATGTGGTTCCTGATTTCACTAGGCATGTCAATCTTCATTGTTATACTATTTCGACATATTTTTCTGTAAAGTTGTAGACACAAGATTTCAAATTGTCATTTGACATTTATTGGCCGATAATGTGGTTATGTTGGAGATAGTTAGTTGTTTAGTTAGAAGCCCTGTTGGAAAACTTGTGTAATTGTTCTTGCTGCGTTTAGCCGTTTCAATGCCCCCCTCACCCCTCACCCCAGTCCCTCCCATAATTTCTATGTATGTTTTTATTTTATCTCGTGCACAGACATAATAGCTAAACACACACACACTCACACACACACACACTCAACACACTAACACCACACACACCACAACACACACACACACACAACACAACACACTCACACACAGTATGCACACACACAACACAACACACACACTCACACACACACACCACACACACACACACACACACACACACACACACACGTTCTCTATTTTTGTTACACTTCTATTTGTCTAATGGTACTTGACGTGGAACAGAGTTAAAGTAAAAGTAGTATAGTCGTTTGTCATCTACTACTCAATTTGTTCTGTATGCTGACGATATCGCTTATAATTATGCATAAATACTTCAGTTAGAAAAAACACACCCACAAAAAGAAGATTTATCATTCATGTTGAACAATTTATTCAAGACAGATCCTAATAAATTATGTAGCTTTCTATAATTTAGAATAAGTTAGTATTATCTGCACGGAAAAAAGTCTGGTGCGATTTTCAATAACGTTGATAAACCCATCAAAATTACCAAGCCTGAAATTTAAAAGGAACAGTGCTTAAGTATAAACCAGGACGTCATATTCCTAGGTGTAGGCCTTAACTAGGAAAGCTTGAGCTGGAAGATGTACAATTGAACCATTATAACTGTGGCTAGAAAAAGACTTATCGTTTTAAAAATATTAAGTTCTCAGCATGGAGCCAAGATTCCAAGACACTGATGCATTTTGATCTCAATCTCTAGTATGTTCAACAATTAATCTTTGGGACAAGAAGTTTATTTTTCTGCTGCAGAAGATTATCTACTTAAAGATTGCAAGGTTAGAAGCTTAAAAAATAGCATTGTTGTTTTAGCCCATGATACACTGGCTATTACTTTATAGAAGCACACTCCACTCTCACTTTTGATCAAGGAGATTGGGCGATTACCAACGTATGTGATTCGGAGTCTCTTCTGTTCCAAATTCAGTACAAGATGGAAGGCTCCATGAATCGGACGCTGGATTATCAAAACGAGCATTGCATTATTCATGCCTAGCTACTATTCCAAATTTGCAGATACAATTAATGAAAGAAATTGGTAAGAAAGTGGCATGGCAACAATTCCAATTTTTCCGATGGTTTTTCAAATGCATGCCTTGGAAATTAAAATTCTGCTAAACTTTGGACATGAATATAAAAAAAAAGGTAAAGTGAGTCCCATAACCTTTAATGGTCGTTAGGGGCAGGCGTCAGAGACCTCACTTCTCTAGGGCCAGCATTATTGTGGGCAGCGCCCATCTCCTTCTCCCTCGCTGCTTTGTATCTTCCCTGACCCTAAAGAGGGCAGGTACCCATTTACAGTGGGTGAACAGGGGGGGAACTGTACTGAAGCCCAAGGCGCGCAAACGGGCACCCATCCATGGTAACCACGCTTCTGCTTAACTTGGTTGTGGGGAAAGAGAGTGCTCCGACCACTGTGCTATCCCGTCCCCAAGACATTGACTACACGGATGTTAAACGAATCAGGATAATCTGCTCACCGTTGATGTAAAAACATCCCTTGAAAAGGTAATTTTATCTGGCCCCTAAAAGTGTATACTGATGGATCCGTATGGGGTTCAGGAAGAAATGGGACAGCACATTTTGTGAATTCCTGTTTTAAAGTACACAATTCATTTATTTAGGAGAAACTTTTTTCTATTTCCACGTTTCTTGAATTATTCGCAACACTTATGCCTTGAATTATATGTCTAATAAGGCTCTTATGTGTGTGTGTCCCCCCCCCATCCAACTTCTCACCCCAAAAGTCCTTCGTGACCTCGACACACAACCTTTCAAACCACCCCCCCCCACCGCCCCACCAGGCCCAGTGTGCAAACGCACGCAGAAACATCTTGCGCCACGTTCAATCCTGTTCGCTTTTCGAAAGAGTTGGGCCATTGTGTGCCGGTAGAATGGATGACAAAAATTAGCAAACCGTATGCAGGTGAATGCTTATTCACTTTATCCTCGAAATAAAAGTAATAGAGTTTAATTAATACATTAACAAATAACCAGTATAGGGGAGGGAAACTCAGAAAAAAATGTTTGATCTAAAGGTGAGAGTTCTTTCCCATTTGATGGACGCTGGTTGCGTGTTCTTTTTTGTTGGTTTGTTTTGCTGTGTGTGTTATAATTGTTATAAGGCCTGGAAATGTATTATTATTTATTAATTTGTTCGTGGATGTGTAAGTTGAACGAAGGATGTGTTAATCACCTTTGACCTCTCTGTGGATTTCAGCATGTTGCCCGATCTATTCTTATTTTCAGTTTGAAATCTCAAGTCAGTAAATCAATATCATATTTATAACTGACCTTCTGGGATTGGTTCCGTGTGGTATGTATGTATGTATGTATGTTTGTTTGTATGTATGTAATGTATGTGTGTTATGTATGTATGTGTGTGTGTGTGTGTGTGTGTTGTATGTATGTATGTATGTATGTATGTATGTATGTAGGGATGTATGTATGTATGTTATGTGTGCTGTGTGTGTGTGTGTGTAGGTGATGTACTGTTATGTATTTATGTATGTTATGTATGTATGTTGTATGTATGTTTGTATGTGTGTGTGTGTGTGTGTGTGTGTGTGGGTGTGTGTGTGTGTGTGTGTGTGTGTGTGTGTGTGTGTGTGTGTTTGTTATGTATGTATGTATGTATGTATGTATGTATGTATGTATGTCATGTGTGTGTGTGTGTGGTGTGTGTTTGTGTGTGTGCTGTGTGTGTGTGTGTGTATGTGTGTGTGGTGTTGTTTGTGTGTGTGTGTGTGTGTGTGTGCATGCATGAATGCTTGCATGCATGTATTGTATGTAGGTATGTTTGTATGTTATGTATGTATGTATGCATGCATGCATGCTTGTTTGTATGTTATTGTATGCTGTTCGATTTCGTCTCTTCACTAAATGTGATATTAGACCACAATAAGGGCCAGGGGTGATGGAGATGGGGAGAATCTGGAGATTGGTTCTTAGGGGGATTAATTTACTAGATTTCTGGGAGTTGGTTAGGGGGCTTAATTTACTAAGATCTGGGGAGTTGGTTAGTGGGGATAATTTACTAGATTGGGAGTGGTTAGGGTATAATTTACTATGATCTGGGAGTTGGTTTTGGGGGTAAAGTTTACTAGATCTGGAGTTGGTTAGGGGGATAATTTACTAGTATGGGAGTTGGTTAGGGGGATAATTTACTAGATCTGGGAGTTGGGTTGGGGGATAATTTACTTAGATCTGGGAGTGGTTAGGGGGATAATGTACTAGTCTGGGAGGTTGGTTAGGGGATTAATTTACTAGAATGGGTGTTGGGGTAGGGGGATAATTTATCTAGATCTGGAAGTGGTTAGGGGGATAATTTTACTAGATCTGGGAGTTGGTTAGGGGGATAATTTATAGATCTGGAAGGGTTAGGGGGATTAATGTACTAGATCTGGGAGTTGGTTTGGGGTAATTTACTAGATCTGGGAGTTGGTTAGGGGGGATAATTTACTAGATATCGGGATTTGGTTAGGGGGTTAATTTACTAGATCTGGAAAGTTGGTTAGGGGGATAATTTACTAGATCTGGAAGTTGGTCTTAGGGGGATAATTTACTTAAATGTGGGAGTTGGTTAGGGGGATAATTTTACTAGAGTGGGAGTTGGTTAGGGGGATAATATACTCGATTGGAGTTGGTTGAGGGGATAATTTTTAGATGCTGGGAGTTGGTTTAGGGGGGTATTTTACTAGATCTACAATAACAAGTGAGAAATGAAATCGATCGTAACTGTAGGTCAGAACAGTAAAATCTCAATTTCTAACAGTTTTTACCATATAAACAATTAATCGATATTTTTAAACTTAACCAAAAAGAAAAAAATATAGTTCACCATGAAGACAGTGTCTTAAGAGTATATAATAATAATAATAATAATAATACTAATAATAATAATAATAATAATAATAATAATTATCATAACAATGAAACCAATTAGGAATGTGCCAATATCGATTGGAAAAAAATATTATCTCAGTAGAAGATCAGTGAATATCGCCACGATGAGTTGACGAGGTAAGAACAGCATGCAGCTTTTTGAGAATGCTGCATAATCTAAGATATGATCATCAGTTACACTGATGGCCACATATACAAGAGGACTGAACAATATATTTGGTCTTCAAAACAGTTCAGTTTCCACGACAAAGCTATGAGTGACAATTTGTATTATACGATAAGATCAGTTTCATGTCTTTTAACTAAAGACTGAAATGTTACATTTCTTCATTATACATCTAGACATCCAAGTCTCTCTTTCACCTGGGATAATTTTTGCTGCGTTTTTTGAACGAGGTGATAACATTTCTTGTTTGTGGACAGATTGAGCTTTATAAACTTGCACCATCTGTTCATCTTTTTGCCCCATTTTTCGCCAAATTACATCTTTTCATTGTTAATTATTCCCAGAATGAGATGGAATCAACAAAAAGTTGTTTCTGAGCCCTTTAAGGTGATTTAGGTTGAATTAATGACGAATCGTCAATGTCTAATTCAGTTATTGCTTTTGTTTGATAGAGCTGATGACTTGAAATTACTGATTTTGAATCCACACAAATAGTATTGAAAAACAACTTTCGGAAATCAATTTAGAAATTTAAGAGCCATCAATAATTGCTACAAGCTCTTCTGTAAAAATGAGATATTCTCCCAGGTGAAATGATATCTTCCGATTTTAAGTCTGGTTTATAATGTATGCAGCACCTGAATTATAATTGTTTACGACTGAGCCATTGTGAGAAACACTTTTGATATGATTTGAACAGGTTTCTTCCCAAATGATTTTTTTGCTTGGGGAAGATACTAAATTGATTACATATTCTTAAATTAGTCAAATATTTATGTCAATACTGCGATCTTTTGAGTTCCAAGTTGGCGTGGGGGAGTGCTTTATCTCTTTTCAGCAATGTTTGTATTTGGATTCAGCCCCCAGCTTTTATTAAACGTTTGGAGGATGTATATGCACCAAGAGTGGTGTTAGAGAATATCGATCTGCTCTCTTGGAAATGTTCATGTCAGGACTTGAGGTGTACTACCGATTGCAAGTCATTTTTAACAGTCAGACTTCTTAAAACAAATTTATACAAGCAATGCTTCTTGTGATATTCTAATGAAAATTCCTGATGCTCTGTTATGTTTTTATAAGAGGCATGGAAAGGTAGGCTCTAAGTCAGTTTGTATTGTTGTAATTTTTGTTCTCTATTTTTACAATCCTTTTTGTTGTCTTATTTGACTTATCTGGCTTGTGTGATAGTTATTGTGTTTGAAGTTATAATTTTTAAAAGCGCTATTTAAGAGTTGTGCGCGTTCAGAAAGGACGTTTGCTTGGGTGGAGGAGGAGAGGGAGGGAGGTCATTGAAGGCATATGTCAGTAATGACGAACGAATTGCCTAGTATTTTCTAACGTTTGGTTCCTGTACTTTTATTTTCTAATGTATAACGTGAAAGAATGGGTTTAGACAGTAGTTGGAAGTAATTTGTTTGTCCTAACGTATTTGATTTTCTTTTTTTTTAATTCTTATAAGTCATACCTTATGTAAATGTGTGTGGACTGTGAGCGCGCACGCGCGCAGGTGTGTATGTGTATGTGTGTGCGTGTATATGTATATGTGGTAATTTTGTTATTTTCAATATATTACCTTATCGATTTTTCCTTTTTTTTTACTGCGTTTGATTTCATGGTAAGGATGCAATAATGTAGTATTTCAGCATATCATTAAGATATGTGTCTTAGATAGAAGGCACTTGATGAATAAAAAGCAAAATAGATTGCTTATTTCATGTACCTATCTGGAAATAAAAATTTTGACTTGACTTGACTTGACTGAAGTTTTCTCTAAACAGATTTTTGGGTGCATTTAAAAATACTTCTTGAGTATATGTCAATCTATGACGAATGGACAGTGTTGACAGTTTATATTATGGTAAGAAAATCTTGACCCCATGATGGTGTACTAATAATTTTTTAATCGTTTAATCTTTTTCTTGCTTTGTTAGTTATATTCTATGTGACTGTTTTCCATGTCAGTTTTGTTGTAAGAATATAAACTACCAATGAAAATTTGTCAGTTTGACTTGTATTCTAAAATTCCTTTATCTATCGAAAAACTAGCTTGGCGTTGGGTTTGGACACTTTAATAAAAAGGGTCATGTGTGTTTTGTCACTTGATAGCATTAACTATTTTCGTTCATGTAGTTTTCTATCATTTTTAATTCGGTTTTGATACAATATTTGGTTGTTAATTCAAGGTTCTTCTAGGAGTATTCTGTTTCATTGTTACATTTCATACACATACTTTTATCTCCAGTCTTATTGTGCTATTTCTTACAGGTTTAGACAATGTTTATCGGCAAGTCATGCATTAAGTTGTCGAGGTAACTTAGGAGCACTAACTGGTTTCAGATAGTGGAAATAAGAGTAGTTGAGGTGGAGGTAGGTGAATGGGGCATGGGCGAGAGGGTTAGGGAAGCGTGGTGGTCGGTGTTGGTGGTGGCGGTGGTGGTGGTAGGTGGGGGTGGTCGGACTGGTGGTGGTGGTGGTGGTTGTGGGTGGTGGTGGTGGCGGCGGCGTATTAGAGGCTGTGAACACTACTGCTGTTGTGCGGTTTATGCTCTGCTGTTCTGATCCTGCTGCTGTTTCTGTCCTGCCTGTTTCTGCTTCTGCTGCTGTTTCTGACTTTTGCTGCTGTTGTAATAATGCTGCTGCTACTTCTGATGTGTGATATTTCTGCTGCTGATGATATTTCTTGCTGTGATGCCTATTTTATGGCTGCTGATGCTATTTCTGCTGCTGACTGCTATTTCTCGCTGCTGATGCTATTTCTGCTGATGTTTCTGTTTGGCTGCTGTTTCTAATGCTGCTGCTATTTTGCTGATGTTTCTTGCGTTGGCTGCTGTATTCTAATGCTGATGCTATTTCTGCTGCTGTTTATGCTTGGGCTGCGCTTTGTTTTCTAATGCTGATGCTATTTCGCTGCTGTTTCTGCAGCAGCTGTGGTTTGTACTGTGCTTTGGTAATATTGGTTTTCCAACATTGTTCTTTATGAGAATGCTTGTTTACTCGGTCATACTATTTGAGAACTCTGGGTTTGCCAGGTGTGTGAGAGTGCCGGCCTCCAAGTTGTGAGAGAATGGGAGAGTTGTGTGGAGAAGAAGAGGGCGGGGGGGGGGGGGGTGTGAGGGGGTGGGGCAGTGCCTGAGCCTGGGCCCGGCTGGATCCTCCACTCCCCCCTCCCCGGGGTATGCCAAGTGGCCGGAGGGAACCCGTGGCCAAGGCAGGGGGAGTGTGGTGGGGGTGGGGGGGTTTGGAGGGTTGAGAGTGATGAGGAGATGTGAGAGAGAGGAGTGAGTGTGTGTGTGTGTGTTTTATTTTTATTGATTTATTTCTTTTATATTGAGGTAATGGTATAAGCACTTTATGTGCTTTTTTTTTTTACTTATATTTCAAAGTTGTATCCGGTTTTGTCAATTTGTCATCTGTTCCCCACCGGCACACAATGGGCACTACTCTTACAAAAGGGGAAACAGCATTAATGTGTGCGCAAAGGTGGTCTGGTGCAGTTCCGCACTCGGGGCCTCGGTTTATTGTCTCATTCGAAGGACGTTTTGGTGAGAGGAGAGTGAGGGAGAGAGATGAGATAGGAGAGAGAGAGAGAGAGAGAGAGAACTCTGAGCTATGAACTCTGAAATGATTTAATGTACATTGGCCTTGGACAACAATACATTTGTTGGGCTTGGGATGGATACAATGGGTTCATTCATTTCATTGGCAATGGCCAAAATGCACAATCATGTATTGATTTGTGTCTGATTAAAGACGGATAAACCACAAAAAATATACATAACCAATCTTTGTGATGATTTTGTTAGTAACATGACTGAAATAAAGAAGTAAAAACACTTTTTATTTCTATTTCATGGATATAAACCTTAAATCAAACATAATCTAAATCATAGAAAGAAGATGCTTGTCTATGAAAAAAATCATTCATTTGTGTATATCAAATCGTAACAGTTTTTCAATATTAGCATTTGAGACAACAGTGTTTTCCATTTGTTATTAGAATGAAAAATGTATCTAGGACAAACTTTGTGTTGTACTCTTCATTTCTTACTTTGAAACATATCTGGCAATGGTACATTGAACATTTACTTAAAAATCTTTTCTCTTAAGTATTGAGTACATGTATCATTCAAATAGAAAGTGGGCTTTCATTTTCAAATTTTCGTTTTACACAAAATGGACATAATTTAGTCTCGGATATTATCAATTTATCTTATACACATTATTGTTAAGAGGTTAAAACATTAATTCATTGCTTGGTGTAATTGCTACACGATAAGCAGTAGACATCTATAGAGTTGTAATACTGCTCTTTTACAAATAATAATTTTAAACGATCTATACACATAATAACTCTCTTTATCTCGTTCTGTCCCATCCCATTTTGAATAAAACATATCCACTAACTTGGGTTAAACAATACCTAAGAAAACTTTTGCATCCCGACTCTTTGCTGATTCCAAACAATGTTTTTAAGCCTGTTTCACCACATAATTTCTCGTATTTTGAAATTCCAGCAATATGTACCACTTGCTGTCTAGTCTATACATGCATGCTGTAAGCCTGATATGGTTAATTTACTTTGTTCTCATTGGCAATTGTTTTGAACCAATACTTGATGGTGCTGGGACAGGAGTTGTACATTAATTGTGGATATTACCTTATTTCGAAAGTATAACTTCTTATTGGGTGTTCTGACAGGTTCTCACTAAAATTTTTTGCATGACATCAAATGAATTTTCGCAATATGATATAGTCGGGTTTGTCCCCATATTTCCCGATGAATACTAAAATACTGGTGTTTATTAGGTCAGAAATTCTGGAATAATTTGTACTAAAGTTCTTTTATTTTTACCTGAGGATATAACTTGGTTTCTAGAGGTTTCGTAGGACAGGAGGGCAGGGTGGTTATAATGGGTAGTGGTAACTTCTGTACTGAGATATATTTGTTGTAATTACTTATATCCTATTTAGCAATACTGATTAAACTACTTCGTTCCGAATACACTTTGTAATACCATTTGTTCCTGTTTTGAAAGAATAATCCCCTCTCATAAATACCATTACTTTAGTTTTATTGATATTAACATTTAACTGAAGATCATTTACAGATTCTTACAAAAATATATAAATATTATTTTCAAGCCACCCTTTTTTTTTTAAAAACTTTCAAACCACAACATCAAACATCATACAACCAAAAAACCAAAAAAAAACTACTTACAACTCATATCCACCAATTAAATCCAATACTTCACCACCAATCAATCATTACCATCCACAATCCCCCCCATACTTCAATCCCCCCCCCAATACTTTACACACCATCCCAACCCCCCCCCACATCACCAATTACAAAAATACAACCAATCCCTACAATCCAATAACAAATATAACCATTATCCCCACTCCAAAACCATAACACCCATTCAATATCACCCCACTAACAAAATATACTAAAAATAAACACCTTCTTCACATTCAAATTATAACAAATACTTACCCCCCCAATCACCTATTATTATATTCCAAACAGGACAATCACTTATTGGTAAATTCTAATATAGTATTAAAGATCTGCTCTACTGTTGAATACCCCTTTTCTAAATCATGCTTGAGTTCTCACAGATCATGGGGTTACTTTCTAGCCCCCCATGATATCAATTAGTATTCTAAACCTATAGGAGACTGCCCCTCCCATAGCATTTAGATAAGTATGCTCCAGTAATGAGACACCTCTATAGTGATCTACAAGCTCCGGAATCCCCTTTTTTATATATTGGAATAAATAATGGCTTTGGACCAAAGCAGTGGATTACACCTTTATTGATGATGGCATTAAAAGTTTTAAATATAAACGGTTTGACTCTGACTTCACTTGCTTCCATTTTTTAGGCATTTCTTGCAGTAATTCCATCAATTCCACATCCTTGCCAGACTCAGTTTTATAAATTGTCTGCATTTATTTCTTTTTGTGATCTCTCCATTTAATTCATGGTCATTTTTTCTAACATAGTTACTTCTGTGTGCATGCAGTTATTAGATACAAGCTTCATTGCTTGGAAAAATTCCTTGAAATAGTTTAACCACTCTGTAGTTTTTATGCTGTTTGTCATTCTATTTTTATTTACACATCCCATACTTCGAAGCTCTTTCCCAGAACAGAGCTGATTTTGAAACTATTGTTTGCCAAAGATTTTACCTTTTGTCTTCTATATGTTTGGCGTTTGGTCTTTAATTAAAACGTCTATATTTTTTTCGTTTGCTGTAAAATAGAGTTGTCTGTCGTTTTCATCTTTTGTTTTCCTAAATAAAGTCAAGGCTCTTCTGGCCCTCTTTTTTAGCCTGGCGAAAACTCATCATCGAACCATCTTGACAGTTTATTCTGACAGTATGACGTCAGTGAGCATACACCTACTAGCCTCATTCAGACATTGGTAATTGCTCCAGAGCATCATCTATGTCACTGTCAAGCAGGTTTAGTGCACTTACAATTCTATTCTGCATGGTGTGGCTATTAAGTGATTCAATAAATTCTTCTTTTTATCATCTTTCCAGACAATTTTTTCAACAGCACTATTTTCTTTTTTGTCTGATTTGCAACATTTTTTTTGGTCACATCTGGTTTCAAGTCAATCCTCATAACAACAGGTAGATGATCTGATTCTGTAGTATTTTTATGTCTACAGCTACAATATCAACACATGCATAAAATTTTCCAAGACATGATATAATAGCCCAACTATGCTGGCTCCTGAGGATGAAATAAAGGTGTACCCATCATCAAAGTCATTTTGACACAGACCTTTTAAAAATTTAAAAGCAATTAAACATATTACAGATTTAAAAGAAATGATTGCCAAACACATTTGTTTGTTTGTCTTGTGAATTTCAGAATAATCATTTGCAACATCTACTGTATTTAACTCCCAATCAAATTCATCATCAGAAAAAAGAAATTTTTCACATGCTGTTCTTGCATTTAAATCACCAGTTTAATAGAACAAAAAAAATCATCAAACGATTCCTGCAATCCAATATACACTGTTCTAGCATTTCCATGCCATAACCATTTTTGGGGATGATTCCAAAATATAGAATCTATGGGGTATTAAGTACAAATTAGCAGTACATCTTTTTTTAGTTTGTAACAGATCCTTTTGAATTTAAGCACAACCATATTATTATATACAAAACAACCTTTTCAATGTAGCAGGCATACTTTTTTCCTCACCATCACTATCACTCCTCCAGAATATCGGCCCTGATGCGACAGTTTTTTTGCCTTTGATGTAAATACAACAAAATCACTGAATAGTGGTGATTCAAAATCAAAACTTACAAAGGTTTCTGTTAAACATATAAAATCATGAGACAAAATGAAATTAACAAAATCATTATTTTCTAACTTTTGTAATAAGCCATTAACATTATAGTTTAGAAAATTAATATGTTGTTTATCTACAGTATTTACAAACATTGTCTGTTTCTCTTTGGATTTATTAACAGAGCCAGGAAATAGGGTTCTATTACTTTTAAATGAAGGTAATCTTCCTGAGGCCCGGCCAATGTCCTATTTCTTGGAGGCAGAGGCTCCAGAATTAGCAGGCTTTCTTTTCTCACGCGAAGCCACTTCGCTCTCTTGGAATGTTCCCCCACTGAAACTCTCCTGAGAGAGTCCAGGATACTCGATTGGCTAACTGACCTGCGTGTCTCTACGTGCGTGCTTTGAGCTTCTGTTTGCTTTTGAGAGGCAGCACGCCTTGGCGGCCTGGGCTGCCTCCCTGCTCCTGATGTCTGGGCATTACACAGGCTTACAGATCCTGCCTTGCCCTGCTCTGTCACCTCTACCTTTCTCTGAGAGTCAGTGTTTTTACTTCTGCTGGTGTCTGACTGTTTATAGACTGCCTTACCACCTTTTCCTCTACCGTTCTTTAATTGTGAGACCTCACTGTCACCATGTTTTTCTGAGCTCTTCATACTGTTGTTTTGGTCTACAGTGTCAGTCGGTTTGTCAAAGTTGCCATCAGTCAGTTCTTGAGTCTCATTAACCTTTGTTAAGTCTTGTTCACCGTCGGCTTGCTCATGGGTGCAGATACAGGCAGGACGTGTGTTACTGCCTCTCCAGTGTTTTGTGAATTTAGCAAGTTTACAGGATGTATCTGGTTGTGATTTTTTGCACACATGTGGACAGTTGGTGACTCCAGCGTGTGAAGTGACTGGACAATGATGAAAATAAGTAATCGGTCAGTAATTTAAAATTTTCAATATTGTTGATAAAATATAGAAACAATTTGTGTAATATTTTGTAAACAGAGTTCATCCTGCCTGGCTTACCTGGACTACAATTGTGTGGGATGCACGTGCGTGTATTTTGAAAGTAGTGCACCTTACACACACCCACGTCATTCACTGTGTAGATTCCAAACTGCCTGCGCGAGTTTTGCCACGAACTTTGTATCTACCTTGTGTCTTAGAACTGTGTTTCACGTGCAATATCGTGACAGTGACATTGGCCTTGATTGTTTACTTGTAACGCACAGGCACCTTAAAGATGTCACAAGAAAGTTTTTCTCACCCGCACTTAAACATGTTGCAATTCATGGACTGGCGATTTGCTCACATACAACAAGAGCTGCAACAGCATGCTGCCAGCATTAAATCGACTATTGAAGAAAAATTCCAGAGGTTAGACAATAGCATTTCTCACCTTGCAAGGGACATGAGTGAATTAAAAGAAGTGGTTGAAGAAAACAGAGAGAATGTTGAAGACCTCATGGAAGACAGGCGCACGATAATGGACAGACTGGACAAGCTAGAAAGAAACTTGGAAGTGGTTGAACAGGATGCAAAAGCGTGCAATGTAGTGTTCTTCAACATAGAAGAACATCGATACGAGGACAGGGCTTCTACAACACAAGCCATTGTAGACCTTCTGAATTCCCACAATCCAGAAACTTACTGGCATCAAGACGACATTGTCAAAGCATTCCGACTGGGGAAACCTCGGCAACAAGGAAGAGACCCTCGACCAATCCTGGTGCAGTTCAGCCGATGGTCTGACAAAATGGCTGTGCTGGGTGATTCCAATCTCAGAGATGACCTCAGACAAAATGGCATTAGTGTAGCATCTGACCTTACCTCACGGCAAAAGGAGCTGATTGACTTCTACCGCAGTCAGGGAAAAGTCGCCTACTTTTACAATGGTAGATTACGGGTCAGGGACAGACAGGAGTCACGACCAAGGCTTCCTGAAGAGAAACGAAATACAGCAAGGTCCACTCAGGAAACAGAAGACTGGCCGCAACTACAACACAACATACAGAGAGGACGTGGCAGAGGCTGGTTCAACAAACAGTCAACTGGAAGCACTAACAGGAGCCAGCCAGACAGACTCTCCAGGTCATCTCCACTTCAACCAAACGATGACGAGCTTGAAGTTCCTCCACCAAGTGTCAGACGTCAGTGGCAACCATACTCGGGCAAGGCCTTTCAAAGGAAACGTGGAAATAATGTCTCCAGGAGCAACACAGAGTACACAAGATCCACCAATTCCAGGGACTCTGTTCATACCAGGAATAGGCAAAGAATGTTCCATGATGAATCTGACAGGAGACCAGTTGTTCCAGCCCCTCAATCATACAGTGAGGAGGAAAATGACTTTCCATCACCTGAGCAGAAACGGTTTGTGTTTTTTAAAGACCAGTGTTACAAAGAGACCAGAGCAACTGGTGATAGACTAGCACATTATTCTGAGAGCAGTACACCTAGTCATCAAGATCGAAGCAACAATATGCAAGAGCCGGGCATACATACAGTGTGTGAGGCTGTTGGGAGTCTTATAACAGTCACAATGACTCAAAGAAAAGTACAGACAGGTGTGAAAGTGGTAAAAATGAGGAAAACATTGTAGAGAAAGACAATAGCTTTTCTCCATCACCCAGGAATGAAGAACAGAAAGATGACGACAAAACTACAGATGATGAAACTGAAGTAAAAATGAGGTGTGACAGGGAAACCTTCCACCAACATGTTCTTGACAGTCATGAACATAGACTGAACTCTACAGACGGAGAGAGAGAGAGAGAGAGAGAGAGAGAGAGAGAGACAGAGAGAGAGAGAGAGAGAGAGAGAGAGAGAGAGTGTGTGTGTGTGTGTGTGTGTGTGTGTGTATGGGGGGAGGTATTTGATAGGTAAGGGAAGGCGATTTCGAAGATGAGAAGAGAGGGAGGGAGGGAAGGAGAGAAAGAAAACACAGAGAGACAGATAGACAGACAGACAGACAGACAGATAGATAGATATAAAGATATATAGATAGATAGATAGATAGATAGATAGATAGATAGACAGATAGATAGATAGACAGACAGACAGACAGACAGATAGATAGATATATAGATAGATAGATAGATAGATAGATAGATAGATAGATAGATAGATAGATAGATAGATAGATAGACAGACAGACAGACAGATAGTCAAGTCAAGTCAAATACTGTAAGGAGCCAGGCCATCTGCCCATGTCAAGGGGAACAGTGGACAGGCATGGTGTCATGCTGAGATCCTTCTCTCCCGAAAACATCAGTGCAACACCAGCAGTTGTGAAGCAGAGTCCGCTGCGTGCATTTATTCCAGAAAGCCAATCACACTGAACTTGTGGTAGTACCCCCGGCTGCAATATCAATGACAAATAATGAATATCAATAACACCATGTCACGAAAACATGTTTTAGGCACCAGGTGCAGGACACAACAATAGCATGTAACCACTGCAACCAGCAATAAGAAAAACACACACACACGAAATCAAGTGCGCTTTTGATATGAAACATGACTGACTGTGCATGTGTTGTGCTTGAGAGCAGCAACACCAGTCTGAAAGCAGATGTTGATTATACAATTTGTTAAATATAAACTGATCCCGTAGCATTTTGTATCTTGGGCATGTAAACATGACATGTATTTCAGATTCATCGATATTCTGGCAGAAAGGACAGTCAGAACACATTGGTGCCTTATTGTAACGGTTCGTGAGACATCTTAATGGTGAAACGCCAAGGCGCATTCTAGTTAAATACTTCATCACAGCACTGTTTTGAACGATTAGTAGATAATCAGAAAGACATAGATTGTGTTTCAATAAGGATTAGAATGCATATCGCTCTTTTGAGTTGACTTCACTGCTCCAGCTTTCAGCGTAACAATCCAGAAGACGTTGTCTGAATTCTGCCAGAAATATCTTTGCATCTGCAACTCCCTGACACTCCCACACAAAACCAAACCCATAGCGATACAGAGTGGAGCAGAGTGTAGAGACCCAACTATTCTTATTATTGTAATGGAGGTTAAGCAGCATGGTGATGATTTATATGGAATACGATCTTTATCCATTCTTGTACGAGTTATCCAGTATTTTATATTCCGAACATAAGTATTAATAAAGAGTGGAAATCTACCAGTCTCTCCATACACCAGAGCATTTTGAGTTCTAATGCTCACATTAAAGAATCTCTTAATGGCAAAGACGTGTACTCTTTCAATGATGGAATGATCAGCCGTAAGACCCCATACCTCAGAGCCATATGTTAAAATTGGTTGAATCTGGCAGTCAAAGAGTTTGAAAAATATTTTAGGGGATTGATTACAGAGAGACCATAATAAACGTAAAATACCAATCACACCTTTTTTGGCCCTAGTAGCCATGTCTTTCAGTGCATAAGAAAAGGAAAAGCCTGTGGATAAAAGCACTCCTAGGTATTTATATTGGTTAACCACCTCAAGGCTGTTTCCATTATAGAGCCATTTTCCCGTACAGCGAGGTGGCCACTTTTTCAAAACACAATGACTTTGGATTTCTCCATATTCACTAACAATCCTAGCCTTTTTGCTGTGCCACTTAGTATATTCAATCATGCTTGCAGACCAACTTTAGTGTACGATAACAATACTACATCATCTGCAAAGAATAGTATCAGTATTTGGTCTGGTGTTCAAGATAGACCATGCTTTCCTCTCTGAACAGTTTCAGTGGCTAACTCATTAATGTAAAGGGAGAATAAAACAGGACTACAAATGTCTCCCTGCCTCAGTCCCCCAGGACACATAATAATATCAGTTAATTCACCTCCCACATTGACCCTTGCTTTTACAATATTGTACGTACTTTGCAGTGCCCGGTGCATTTTTCCTTCGATGCCATTTTTTTCTGAGTACTGACCACAAGCAACACCTATCAACTAAATCGAAGGCCTTCTTAAAGTCTTTAAAGACACAGTACAACTTTCTATGATTAACAAACTGTTTCTGAATTAATGACAAAAGGGTAAATATATGGTCAATCAAGCTATAGTTACGTCTGAATCCTGCCTGTGCTTCGTTTAGCCCTTTCTTTTCTTCTAACCATAGAGATAAACGCTTATTCAGAATGTAGCTATACAGTTTCCCACAAACATTTAGTCAGGAGATGCCTCTATAGTTATCAGGAGAATTGACGTCACCTTTCTTACATATTGGCTGAATGACTGCTTCTGCCCACTGAAGCGGAAAACTACCAGAAGAGAACAATTCAATGAAGTATTTAGTTAGAAATAATGCAACTTCTGGGCCTGCATATTTGTAAAATTCCCTAGAGAATCCATCTGGACCTGCTGCTTTATTGTTTTCTAACATAGATATAGCCTGTAATACTTCTTGATGTGTAATTTCTTGCTCAAGTATTGTAATATCTACTTGTAAGTTATATCATTGGAGTAGAAACAGTTTAGTGTCTCCACTGTATTTGACCTGGGACAACTTGGCTAAATACAGCAAAAAATGGTCATACCATGCTTCGGAAGAGATGGTACTTTGGCACACTGGTCTGCCAATGTGCTTCCTGACTGTGCTCCAGAATCTCTGAGGATCAGTTAGAGAGTCTTCTAACACTTCCATTGTCTGCCTTTGATACCCAATGTTCTTTTCTTTTAGCAAGGACTTGTACTCTTTCCTGAGATCTGTGTCATTTACTCTCAGGGACACCGTATCCTCCTTTGAAGTGTTATCGTCTTTAGTATATTCCCGATAATTTCTAAGAGCATGTCTCACTGACCCTCTTTTCGCCCTGCACTCAAAATCGAACCATGAATTGTTTTCATTTTTCCAAATGACAACTGTCTTTAGCATTAGGGTTGCTGCTAAAACAATAATCTCATAAAACTGTTTAATTGCTGCTTCTATATCAATATCAAGGTGACTGGAACGCCAAGGTAGGAGAAGATGCATGGAAAGATTGGGAGGGCGTTTGTGGACCACATTGTAATAACCAATCAAATGAAAGAGGCTTGAGACTCCTGGAGTTTGCCAGTAACAACCACCTCCAGCCAGTGAATACACTTGGCCCACACAAGAAATCCAAAAAATGGACATGGCATAGCCCAAATGGAGAACACCACAACCAAATAGATTACATCATGGTGAAAAGACGGTTTCAGTCTAGCGTTAACATCGCACAGACACGAAGTTTTCCAGGAGCAGACATAGGGAGTGATCATGATCTTGTGATGATGACTTTCCGACTACGTCTAAAGAAAATCCACAAGCGGAACAACATCAGGATCAAATTTGACCTCGAGAAGCTGAAGGACCCAGAGGTAGTAGAAATTTTTCAAGCAAGGATAGGTGGAAAGTTTGCAGCACTCACTGTGATAGACTCAGACATAGATACACTGACGAATAGTTTCAATACAGCAGTGACTGAAACAGCAAGCGAGCTTCTTGGCAAACACCGACCAGTCAAAAAACCATGGGTCACACCTAACATCTTACAACTGTGCGACAAGCGTAGAGAGTTGAAGAAAAAGAAAAATGAAACAAAAGAAAGAGCAGAACAATATAGGGCAGTCAACAAAAGAATCAGGAAGTCCATGACGGAGGCAAAAGAGAAATGGATCGGTGAACAGTGCCAAGACATTGAAGAGAACATCAAGAAAAACAATAGCAAGAAAGCATATCACTGGTGAAAGACCTGACTAGCACAAAACAGGAATAGGTTTAACAATCCAAGACAAAAATGGGAAGTGTCTCACTGACGACCAGGATATTCTGAACAGATGGACAGAATACTGCTCCGACCTGTATAACTATAGAACCGCAGGAGATCCAGAAGTCCTTAATGTACCCGCAAGCAAAGACACAGACAGTCACCCTATCCTCCGAGAAGAAGTGGAAACAGCAGTCAGATCGCTGAAAAAGGGAAAGTCCCGCAGGGGCTGACAACATTCCAGCTGAGTTGGTTCAAGCTGGAGGGGAAGCCATGATCAGCGCCCTACTAAGAATCTGCAACAAGATCTGGCAGACAGGGAAATGGCCAACACCATGGACACAGTCACTCATCATCACCCTCCCCAAGAAAGGAAATCTACAACAATGCCATAATTACCGCACAATCAGCCTCATATGCCACCCAAGTAAGGTCATGCTGCAGATAATATTGAATAGACTGAAGCCACAAGCAGAGACCATCATTGCTGAGGAACAAGCAGGTTTCAGAGCAGGGCGCAGCACAACAGAACAGATATTCAACCTCAGAATACTATGTGAGCGGTACCTTCAACATCAACAAGACCTTTACCACGTATTTATCGATTTTAAGAAGGCATTTGACAGGGTGTGACATGCAGCTTTGTGGGCAACCATGAATTTGTACAGCATCAATGCAAACCTGATCAGAGTCATGAAACAGCTGTACAGCGAGGCCACCAGTGCAGTGTACTACAACAACAACATTGGAGAATGGTTTAGAACAACAGTTGGAGTAAGGCAGGGCTGTCTACTCTCACCCACTCTTTTCAACATCTTCCTTGAGAGAATCATGGTTGATGCACTGGAACATCATGAAGGATCAGTCAGCATTGGTGGCAGAACGATCACAAACCTCCGCTTCGCAGATGACATTGATGGAATAGCAGGATCAGAAAAAGAGCTTGCCAGCCTAACAGAACACTTGAATAAGGCCTCCAAAACATACGGCATGGAAATCAGTGCAGAGAAGACCAAACTGATGACTAATAACACCAACGGTATTAGCACTGATATCAGAGTTAATGACCAGAAGCTGGAAACAGTTCAAAGCTTTAAGTACCTGGGAGCCATTGTATCAGACCAGGGATCCAAGCCAGAAGTAGTATGCAGGACTGCACAGACAACAACAGCTTTGTCAAAACTAAACACCATCTGGAGAGATAAAAATATCTCACTTATCTCCAAGATCAGACTAATGCGCTCCCTTGTCATATCCATATTTCTATATGCCTGTGAATCATAGACCCTGACTGCAGATTTGGAGAGAAGAGTACAGGCGGTGGAGATGAGATGCTTTCGGAGACTCCTTGGCATCTCCTACAAAGACCACATAAGCAACGAAAGCGTGCATAACAGAATCCAGCAAACCATTGGACCCTATGAGAACCTTCTAACGATGGTGAAAAAACGTAAACTTAAATGGTATGGGCATGTCACAAGATCCAAAGGACTTGCAAAGACAGTTTTACAAGGCACTGTCCAAGGAGGAAGAAGAAGAGGCAGACCAAGGAAGAGCTGGGAGGATAACATCAGCGAATGGACAGGCCTAGAACTCAACAAAACCCTGAGAAAGGCAGAACAGAGAGAGGGATGGAGGGAACTGGTTGTTGAGTCTTTGAGGGTGCCCCCACGGTCGTCAGACTACGGGACAGATAGAGATAGATATCAAAATCAATCATATCATATGCTTCTTTAAATTTTCTAGAAATACAGTCAGTTTTAAACATGTTGATGTATTACTCTGACTTTTGACAGTCCCACCGATATTTGTGTATGGCCACCTTTTGGGGTTTACAGGCGATGTTGGTTCTTACGTGTTTACACTTCAGTGTCAGCTCTAAAGGCTTATGCTTTGACTCTATTCGTTCACCAACTGCCAACACAATAGCCATATCAGAGATACATCTTGATATTATAAAATAATCTATTACACTGCAGCCAGTATAAGAAACATACGTACAACTTGAATCAAAACTATGACTTATCAGTCCATTCAAAAGAATCAAACTGAACTGCTCACAAACATTCAGCAAGTACTTTCCAAAGTCATTCAAAACCCCATCAGCTGAAGCCCTCTGATATAAGTCGACACCATGGTTAACATTACTATCGTGGTCACTAATGATGATACCACAGGGCAGTTCATCTTCGTGTCGACACCATGGTTAACATCACTATCGTGGTCACTAATAATGATACCACAGGGCAGTTCATCTTCGTGTCGACACCATGGTTAACATCACTATCGTGGTCACTAATAATGATACCACAGGCAGTTCATCTTCGTGTCGACACCATGGTTAACATCACTATCGTGGTCACTAATAATGATACCACAGGGCAGTTCATCTTCGTGTCGACACCATGGTTAACATCACTATCGTGGTCACTAATGATGATACCACAGGGCAGTTCATCTTCGTGTCGACACCATGGTTAACATCACTATCGTGGTCACTAATGATGATACCACAGGGCAGTTCATCTTCGTGTCGACACCATGGTTAACATCACTATCGTGGTCACTAATGATGATACCACAGGGCAGTTCATCTTCGTGTCGACACCATGGTTAACATCACTATCGTGGTCACTAATAATGATACCACAGGGCAGTTCATCTTCGTGTCGACACCATGGTTAATAATAATAATATATGTTTAACATCACTATCGTGGTCACTAATAATGATACCACAGGGCAGTTCATCTTCGTGTCGACACCATGGTTAACATCACTATCGTGGTCACTCATAATGATATCACAGGGCAGTTCATCTTCGTGAGCTTAAGCATTGCCAGTCCTTGCATTCAAATCACCCATAATAATTATGGGCACATTTCTCATCTCTTCTAGGATATCTTATATACTGCTTTCCAAAAGAGAAACACCGTTATAAATGTCCGTTCAGAATAACACGGCTATATTGTGGAGGAAAATATAATTATGCCAAGTAATACACAGTCCCTGTCCAGACCTGTCAGTGTTTTAGCCAGCGTAAGCACAACACAGTTGTCCTATTCTAGATGTACCTGACAAACAAGAGGAGCAATGTGTTTCTCTGCTAGCAGAGCTACTCCCCCACACAGCCGAGCTGTGGGTGCATTGGAGACTTGAACAGCTTTTGAAGCACATGTACCATGCAGTGGAAAAAGATGTGAAGGGAAATCTGTAGTGAATGTTTCTGTCAGTACAACTCTATCAAACTTGGATATGTCAGATCCTAAATCTGCTTGATAGATTGTACTAAGTCCTTTTACATTGTATGTCAGGAAGGCTCACTAGTGTGACATTTCATTTCTAGTCTTCTGGCAGACCTGGGCAGGGCCGAGTTCCTATTTGGGACTACTGGCAGCAGCAGGTGACTGAGTCTTTGTTCCTGGTCTGGAGGAACGAGACCCTGAACTGAGGAAGGAGTCCGTCAGGTGCATTGAATAATACTAAATGGAACTTATATCGCGCTATATCTTGCAAAGACAAATCAAAGCGCACGCATTCAACCTAATTATACAGTCATGCAATCAATGATAAAAAATCAATAGTTTGAAAAATGCTTGCGCATGCGTGGGAATGTTTCCGATATGTGTGTGTGTGTGTGTGTGTGTGTGTGTGTGTGTGTGTGTGTGTGTGTGATATCAGGTTTACATGTTTAGTGTTTTTATGTATGGCTCGTGACCCACCGGAATTTCTCTGTCTCTGAGATAATAAAGTTTTTGAATTCGAATTTGAATTTGTTTGCACACGGGACCTCGGTTTATAGTATTATCCGAAGGACTTTTGGGGAATAGAGCACAGCACGGCAGAGTGGAGCACAGCAGAGCACGGCAGAGTGGAGCACAGCGCAGCACAGCAGAGTGGAGCACAGCATGTCAGAGTGGAGCACAACAGAACACGGCAGAGTGGAGCACAGCACGTCAGAGTGGAGCACAGCACGTCAGAGTGGAGCACAGCACGTCAGAGTGGAGCACAGCACGTCAGAGTGGAGCACAGCACGTCAGAGTGGAGCACAGCACGTCAGAGTGGAGCACAGCACGGCAGAGTGGAGCACAGCACGGCAGAGTGGAGCACAGCACGTCAGAGTGGAGCACAGCACGGCAGAGTGGAGCACAGCACGTCAGAGTGGAGCACAGCACGTCAGAGTGGAGCACAGCACAGCAGAGTAGAGCACATCACGTCAGAGTGGAGCACAGCACGTCAGAGTGGAGCACAGCACGTCAGAGTGGAGCACAGCACGTCAGAGTGGAGCACAGCACAGCAGAGTAGAGCACATCACGGCAGAATAGAACAAAGCAGAGCACAGCACAGCACACGGCTGCTCAAAACAGGAAAAACCCGACTCTTTAGTTTGCGGCTGGCACTCTCACTCCATAACCTAAACATCCCATCTGGCTGCTATCTAGGCACCGCGCGGTCAGGGGTCCAAGTCCAGCGTCTCGCGGTGCCAGCACACATTATTTCTTTGCTGTCTATTAGCGACTGGGCGAATTTTTATTTGAAAGGCTTATTTATCATTCGCTGCTGGATGTCCTACTTGATTTGTACAGTACTCATACTTTAGTGAACAAAACTTTAATACCTGCTTTACTTGTTTGTGGTGACGGTTGTACAGCTAATTAGGTTAACTAATTTTAAACATTTTTTTTTACAAACACGGTGTTTCCCAAGAAACGAAGGGCTGAGTGTTTGTGTGTTTTCTCTCTCTCTCTCTCCTCTCTCTCTCTCTCTCTCTCTCTCTCTCTCTCTCTCTCTCTCTCTCACCGGTACACAGCAAGACCAAAGGGGAACAAAACAATACCGCTTCGGTGGGCCCCCAAAACACCAAGTAACAATAAGGGGGGGAAAAACACGGGTACCCAACGAAGGGGGCCGAGTGGTGGCCCCTCTCCCCTCTCCCCCTCCCCTCTCCACCTCTTACCCCCTCCCTCAAGGGGGACCACCCCAAACACCCACTCCCCTCCCCCCTCAAGAAAACCCAAAGGGGCACAGTAATCCAGCCCAGAAGACCATCACCAAAAAACCCCCCCGCCGCCCCTCCCAAAAAAAAACCCCCTTTTTAGGCCTATTAAAACCAAACCCCACGCCACCAGGAGCGGGGTTATCCCCCCAGGTCCGGTGAACCAAATTTTTTTCCAAGCGACGGGCAAAAAACTTTTACATTTCCCTGGGAGTCCCCCCTTTGATTTTGTCTACCTCTTTAAAACAAAACAATCCTTTCTTTTTTGGTACGTGCACAAAGTAAAATTTTAAACAAAAAACACGGTTTCCCCAAGAAACGAAGGGGTTTTTTTTTTCCCCTCCCCTCCTCCTCTTCCCCTTCCCCCCTTTCCCCTTCTTAAAACCCCAACCCCAAAAACCCCCCCTCCCCCCCCTTTTTTAAAACGCAAACTCTTTTCATCCCAAAAGGGGCCCACCCAAAACCCCCCCATCCGGCCCTTTTCCCCCCCCCCTTGGCATAAAAAAAGCTTTTTCCCCCCCCCGCCGAAACCCTTCTGCCCCTTCAAATGCAGGGGAAAGGGGTTCCCCAAGCCACAACAAAAACTGGAACCCACACCCCAACACCCAAGGCCAACCTCCCCCCCACACCAAACAGATATTTTCCAGGGCCAAGAAAACAATTTCACCAGGAACGGGGGGGTAGGGGACAAAATTTTCCCCCCCCCAAAAAACCCAGCAAACCCCCTTGGCCCCCCAAAACCACCATTCAACCAACCCCAAAAACCCTCCAAGGTCGTGCTCAGGGGGGTTTTACTGATACACCCCCTTTTCCAATTTTTGGGGGGGAAAGGAAAACCCCCCCAAAAAATGGAAAATTTGTGTGGTGATGGACCCATAGAACCCTGAAGGGAAAAAACCCTGGTTAACCAAATTTGATGCAAGGTTTAAAAAATTTAAATGGAAGTAATTGAAAAGAAAGGGCAAGGAGGGTTTAAGGGAACTTTGGGTTGGGGGGGTTCCCTAGGGGTTGGGGGGTTTTTAAAACCCAACCCCAAACCGGGGGGCCTAAATTTTTACCATCCCAAAAAACTGTGAGGCCTGCTGTTGCAAGTTATGAAAACCCCCCCATTATTGGAAAAGGGAGGGGAAAAATGAGAAGTGTGTTTGGGTGGGTGGTGTGGGTGTTTAAAAAACCCCAAATTTTGTTCTTTTGTGTTGGGGGGTGTTGGGTGTTTTTGTTGTTGGTTTGTTTTTTTTTGTGTGTTGTGTGTGTGTGTGGGGTTGTTGTGGTGTTTGTTTGTGAGTTAAAACACCTTGCAATTTTTTGGATGAAAATGCCTTGCTTTATCGTCAAAAATTTTTAAATTATAAAATTATTTTTTTTTATATTTTTTTTTTTTTTTGGTTTAAATCCTTTTTTTTTCGGGTTTGTGGGGCTTTTGTTGGTTTGGGGTTTTGTGTTGTTTTTTTGGGTTGTGTGTTTTGGGGGTGTGGTGGGGTTTTTTTGGGGGGTTTTTGTTTTTTTTTTGGGTTTTGTTTTTTGGTGTGGAATTTTGTATTTTGTTTCCCTTATTTTTTTTTTATTATTTTTTTTTTTTTTTTTTTTTTTACATTTTTTTTTTTTTTTGCATTAAATTTTTAGGAACGTCATGAAAAGTGGAAACCAGCTTTAACTGCCCCATTTTTGTGTGGTTTGTCTGTGTTGGGGTGCTTTTGTTTTTTTCGGGTTTGGGTTTTTTTTTTTTGGGGTTGAAGTTTTTTGCATTTGTTTGGGTTGAGGGGTTTTTTTTTTTTTTTTCCATTTTGAAAACACCATTTTGGCATGAAAATGTGCAACACTGTGCCCCCAATTTGGACTATTCGCTGTGGGCTTTGTTCGTGACGCGGGGAAACTTTTCATACGCTAGTAACTTTATCATGGGGAAAAGAGCGTACAAATCCCGGAAAAAGGAAAAAAAAGGATAAAAAAAAAAGGAAAAAAAATAAAAAGGGGAAAAAAATCCCTGAACAAAAAAACCTAAAACCCCCTGGCTAGTGGCCCTTTTTCATGACAAACAAACTGGCTGTTGGATTCCCCACACCCACCTCCTACTATTTCCTGATGATTTTTTCAGTGAAAGCTGACCTCTCTCGGACACCCCTCATGCTCACAGTTCTTCAAGGACGGCATTGTTTTTTGGTGGCCTTGGGGAACTTTTCCCCGGGAGAGACTAACTTGACCACCAATTTTGAACGGGAACCCCCTTATTGACACTTACGGGGTTATACAAAGTTACCTGATTTTGTTGTTACTGTGGAACAAAAGGGGGATTTAAATTTTTCCTTATTTGTTTCACCCCTCATTCTTTCCTTGTTTTTTCACTTTTTTCCCCCTCCACCACCACCCTATCTTTTTCCCCCCCCTTTAGTTTGATTTCTCCAACTCAAATCATTTCTATTTTCCTTACTGCCAGTTTTTCCCTTTTCTTTTTTGTCTTCCTTACAAAACCCCCTTCCTCAAAAAACCAAAAAAAAAATGAAACCCAACCACAAAAGCGGCCCTCAAAGGGAGGGCCTAGGTATTTGCCACCTAAAAAAAACCAGCTTTTTAATATAATGAAGAAACTCAACTCTTATCACTAAAAAAGGGCAACCCAAATTTCAATACTAGGGCACTGATCGAGTCTTTCAGACCCATATTGGACACTAAATTTTTATTTTCCAGATATAAAACCTGCGTAAAACACAAACCCAAGAAACGGGAATCCTTATCTATAAAAGAAGTCCAAAACCTTCAAGACCCCCAAAGGAACATTAGGTGAAACCTAGTTGAGATTTCTAAAAAAAGGTGCCCAACCTATTGTATTGGTTTGCATGGAACCAAAGAAAGAAAAAACGGCACAAATTGACTCCAAATAAACAGCCTTTTTAGAACAATGAAATAATCCAAGGGAGATTTTTAATACTTCAAAAAAAAGTAAAAATAAAGGGCCCCAATAATAAATTCAAAAACCTCCCCCAAATTAGTTAATTCACCCACGGGGTCACACCAAACTCAACACAAAATTGACCATATCTATATATCAAACCCCCAACAACTTTGTCGAAATTTGTATCCCATCTATACTTACGATCACTCCCCAGTCGTACACGGGTCAAAAAAAACAACAAAACCCCAAACCCTGCAAAAAAACTATAACTATCGTTCCTTTGCTAAATTGTGAAATCTTTTTTTATAAATTTAAAAGTAACTCCTTCTTTGGGAAACATTCAACATTACTGACCAACTTAGCCATAGAATTTTGGATAAACACTTTTACTGCATTTACAAAAACATGCCCCCAAAATCATTAAACAAATATCCCCCCCAAACCCCTTGGGGCTCACTGGAACTAGAAAAGCATGCATCTTAAACCTTTTAAAAACATAAAATTATGAAAAAAAAAAAATCAAAATGCCAAAATCACAAAAAACGGCGAAAAAAAAAAAGAAATTTTTTCCAAACTTACACCACCAAACAAAACCCAAAGACGAGGGGGCCATAAATCAAAACAAAAAAAACAAGCATCTTCCAAAAAAATGTAATCAAAGACACTGCAACAATTTAAACAATCTTTTCATAAGCCTCTACTAACATTAAAAAAAATGAAAATAAAACCAATAAACCAAAAAAACTAAAAAAATCTTAAAAGGAAACATCCCTTCAAAACTTCACATTCCTTTTTATTCTTTTTTTGACTAGGTTATCTAACTCACCTCAAACATCAGAACGCGGCGGAGGAATAGACACAAATATTAAGCACCACTCCATTTTATCACAGAAAAACCTAACAAATATTTAACCCTTTTTCCCTTGAAAAACCCTTTTCCCCAATGCCTTCAAAACACTAAAGAACCCCACCCCTACAAACGGGTGACACTTCAGACCCCTCAAACATAGCCCAAATTTTTCCATCAACTACCTTTCCAAACCCAGGGAACAAATAAACAAACACTATCCTCATTTGATACTACCACTTAATCCCCAAATCGTCGGGATTTAACAAAATCTCATGTCTACTGACGATTACCTCGTAACAACGGGCATCAAACATTATGACAATAAATTTTGGGGAATATTTGTAATCTAAAAAACTTTTTACACAAATTTACCACCACTTCCATAAAAAAAAATATACCTGTAAACCCTTTCTCAAAACCCTTACAACTACTTCTTCCAACTAGAAAAGGGACAGTGTTCTCAACAGCCAAATAATCCACACTACATCCCAATTATATACCACAAGGGTCCATACTAGACCCATTCTCTTTTCACTATACGTAAACGACCTACCTCTCCACACAAATCCCAAAAGCGAACCCTTTTTCGATAACAACTATTCATACACCACAATAACCCATCCTCTAGCAAAAACATACAAAAATGTTGATCACTTTTTGAATGGGCCGAACTAAACCATATGCTAACACCCCCAAAAAACAAATGCTCTTTTTACCACAGACAAAAAAACAAAAATAACCCACAAACTTACTCCCTCAAAATTTAAAAAGGGAATAAAGAACAAACCCCTCACCACAATTTTTTGGGGAACAATTATAAAATCCTTGGTTCTACCCATACCAACAGCAAAACAGCCCCAAATGAACCCAAATTTCTAAAATCAAACACTTCTTCTTTCTTCAAAAACTTTTTTCCCCTTAAACAACCCAAAAGACATCTTTTACCCTATGTTCTCTATGCAAAAACATAAACCCTTTTCTGATCTGACAAACACTCTCAACTGTCCTTTTAAAAAAAAAACTTACAAGGCTAACTCAATTAAATATTCCCCCTTACGCCAACGACTAAAAAAAAAAAAAGGGTCTGAGTTTAAGACAGACAGGGAATGTTTTCCATCAAAACTTTTAAAAACAAACCCCAAACCAATCCAAAAAAACTTTAAAACCCTGTCCCATTCCCAAATAGACTTTTTCAAACTAGTCCTTTTTCTCAGCCCATCGTGGGCCTCCCCCTTCCAAAACATTAAACAACACAATCAAAAACAATCTACAAAACCAAATTTTCAACTCACTTGAACATCAAAAATAAAAAACCAAGTCCATACCTTTAAAAGCAAATTGCATATTCCCCTTTACCCACTCCTTTTTCCACCTACCTAAACTCCCTTCCCCTTTCCTTTCCCCGTATTATGTCAACTTTGTCCTCTCTCTCTCTCTCCCTCTCTCTCTCTCCCCTCTCTCTCCTCCCCCCCTCTCCCCCTTTCCTTTTCCTCTCTCTCTCTCTCCTCTCTCCTCTCTCAAATTTTCATTTTTGTTTTTAAAGTGACTAGCATGTAACTTTTTTTAAAAAAATTTTTTTTAATTTTTTTATTTTTTTTTAAAAAAAAATTATTATTTTTTTAACTTTTTTAAAAACACTTTAGTTATAAAAATATATCACATAAAATATTTGTTAACTGTACGAATAATGAAATATGTTCACATGTGACTGCTTTTTTAGAAAGATATTCAGTTTTTTTTCTATTTTTATTTGTCTTTTTTGTTTTCAAAAAAAAGCTAAATCTTAAACACACACACACAACACACACACACACACACACACACACCACCAACCCCACACACACACACACAAAACACACACACTCTCCCCTCTCCCATTTCTTCCCCCCCCCCCCCCCCCCCCACCCCCACCTACAAAACAAAAAACCACTCCCCCTTTTTTTAACCTTTTTTTTTTCCTTCGCCAAAAAAACCCCCAAAAAAAAAACCGCCCCCCCCCCCCCCCCCTCCCCCCCCTTTCCCCCCCCCCCCCCCCCCCCCCCCTCCCCCCCCCCCCCCCTTTTAAACCCACCCCCCCCCTTTTTTTCCCTTCCTTGTTTTTTTAAAGTAGATTTTTCCCGGGGTATTGAGTTTTTTTTTTCTGCATTAATTGAGAGTATAATCAAAATTTTGGTGACGTGCTGCTGAAATTAATAATTTTTTAATTTTCCTGAAACACCCCAAATCTCTCTCTCTCTCTCTCTCTCTCTCTCTCTCTCTCTCCTCTCTCTCTCTCTCTCTCCTCTCTCTCTCTCTCTCTCTCCCCCTCCCCCCTTTTTCCCCCCCCCCCTTTTTCCCTTCCCTTTTTTATTTTTGTTGGTTTTTTTTTTCTTTTCCTTTTTCTTTCTGAGTTAAATAAAAGGGGGATTGAGGTTTTAAAATTTTTTTAAATTTAGATTTATGGAAAATAATTTTTTTTAAATTTTTATTTTAATTTTTTTTTTTTTTTCTAACTTTTTTTTTTTAAAAACAAAAAGTTCCAATGACTAAAAAGGGTTTTTTTTATTTTTTTTTTTTTTTTTTTTTTTTTATTTTATTTTATTTTATTAAAATTTTTTTTAGATATAAAATAAATGTAAGTTTGTTTTTTTAAATTTTATTTTATACCATTTGAAACAAAAACCCAACAAAAAAAAAATTTTTTTTTTTTTCTCCCAAATTTTTCTTTTCCCTTTTTCTTTTTTCTTTTAAAGGGCCAAACCAACAAATTTTAACCCCTCTCCTCTCCTCCCTCTTCTCTCCTCTCCTCTCTCCCTCCTCTTCCTCTCTCTTTTCCCCCTTCTTTTATTTTTATTCAAAAACTTCTCTTTCTTTTCAATTTTTTTCCCCTTTTTGTACTTACTTTTCCAATTGAACTCCTATTTTAAATCTTATTTCCACTTAAAAACTTTTTACTTTCACAGTATGAAGGTGTTCTTTTTTGATCATAAGTTGGGCCTCTCCCCTCCCCCTTCCCCCTTCTCTTCTCTCTCTCTCTCTCTCCCTCTCCTCTCCTCTCTCTCTCCCCTGGTTTTTTTTTGCTGTAGTTGTTACTTTTTTTTTTGATTTGTTTGGGTTTTCGCTGTTAGTTTTTTTTTTTGGTGTGTGGTGTGTGTGTTTGCGTGGGTGTGGTTTTGTGTGTTGTGTAAGGGGGAACGGGCTTTTTTTTTCTTTTTTTTATTGTTGGTTTTTTGTTTTTTTATTTGTTTGTTTTTGGTGTTTTTTTTTTTCATTTTTTTTTTTATTTCTTTTTTTTTTTTTTTTGTTTGTTTATTTGGGAAAGGTTTTTTTGTCTCTTTTTTGTTTTTGTTGTTTTTTTTTGGTTTGTTTTTTTTTTTTTTTTTCTTTTTCTTTTTTTTTTTTTTTTCTTTTTTTTTTTTTTTTTTTTTAGGGGGGGGGGTTTTGGTATGTTTGTCTTTTTCTCGTCGGGGGGGTTTTTTTGTTTTTTGTTTGTTTTTTTTGTTTTTTTCTTCTTCCTCTTTTTCTTTAAAAAAAAAATTTTTTCCCTTTGCTTCTTCTGCTTAAATAGAACTGATCATTTTAAAAAATACCCCCAAGGCGGACGGGTGAAAAAAGAACATGAATACTTATTTTTATCCTGGAAAAAAAAAAATTTTTTTCTATTACTTTCAATGTGATGTTTTTTTTTATGACTTTATTGGGTTTTCCCCCCCTTTTTAAAAGATGTAAGGGTATTGCACTTTTTTTATTACCCTACATTCAATTTGCAGAAAATAATTAAAAATTTTGTGTTTTATCGTTGCTATTGAGAACATATTTTGTATTATCCCGAAACTCCCCCCCCCCCCCCCCCCCCCCACACACACCACTCAAACACCACACACAACACACACAACACACACCCCAACACGCCGGCGCGCTCAAACCACACCACACCACACTCACTCACTCACTCACCCCCCATATTCTCTCCCCCAAACGACTGTATTTTTAATTTCTTCTTGGTTTTTTTCTTTTTTTTATTGTGGGATGTAAAGGGGATAAATTATTTCATTTTCTAAAAATAAATTTTAAAAGAGTAAAACAAAAAGATGTTGAGGGAACGCATATTTTTTGGGGTTTATAATTGGGTTTTCTCTGAATAAACACACAAACACCCCCTTCCCCGTCCTCTCCACCTTTTATCTCCTGCTTTTATCGTATATATCCGAAGAAGGGCTATTTTTTAAATTTTTAATACTTTTTTGGGCTTTCCTCTGTCTTTAAATTTTAAAGAGTGCCATTTAAATTCTTTAATTATGGTTAACAAGTTTGGGACCATTTGACATGGTTTGATTTTATCTTATCTTATCAAGTTTGGGGTTTGTTATTTTTTTTTTGGCTTTGTTTTGCTCTTGTTCTTTTTGTTGTTTTTTTGTCTGTTTTTTCTTTTTTTTCCTTTTTGTTTTTTTTTCCCCTTTTCTTTTGTTTTTTGTTTGTTTTGTTAGGGGGGTTTTTGGGGGGGGGGGTAGGGGGGGGGTTTCTTAGGATTTTTCTTTAATTCTTGTTGGGGGGGGGGGGGGGGGGTTTTTGGGGGGGTTTTTAAAAAGGTTATTTCCCCCTTTTTTTTTTGCGGACGTATAAGATTTGGGTTATTATTATTTAAAAGATCCCTAACGGGCGGGGACGGGTGAAAAAAGCACTGTGTGCTTTTATTCATTTTCCTCGAAATAAAAGAATTTTTTTCATTTCATTGTCTTTTTTCCCTTGTCTCTCCCCCCCTCTCTCTCCCCTCTCCCTTCTCTCTCCTCTCTCTCTCTCTCTCCTCTCTCTCATCTCTCTCTCTCTCTCTCTCTCTCTCTCTCTTCTTATCTGTATGTGTGTGTGTGTAAGTTAGTAAGTAAGTAAGTCTTCAGACAACCCTAAAATAGGAGACTGCATAAGAGAGAGAGAAGAGGGGAGGATAGAGAGAGAGGGGGGGGGGGAGAGATCTACTTTGTGTGAGTGTGTGTGTGTGTGTGTGTGTGTGTGTGTGCGTGCGTCCCTGCTGCATGCGTGTGCGTGTGTGTGTGTTATTGTGTGTGTGTGTGCGGGATGTGAGTGTGCGTGCGTGCGTGGCGCGCGCGTGTGCGTTTGCGCGTGTGTGTGTTCGCGCACACGTGTGTGCGTGCGTGTATGCGTATGTGCCCGTGTATGCATGTGTGAACGTGTGTGTGTGTGTGTGTGTGTGGTGCGTGTGTGTGTTTGTGTGATCGGCCACAGCACCTACATGTGCCAGGTGCTTCCTGGCTGTGTGTCAGTTTCAAGTTGTTAGTTTTCTCAAGCACATGTGTGCCGTGCGGGCATCTTCTTGTTGTTACATGTGTGTGGTGTTGCACACGCGCGCGTGTATGTGTATAGTGCGTGCGCGCGTATGTGTGAGTATTGGGTAGCGTATAGGTATTTATGCCCATTTTTGTGGGTGTGTATGTTTGTTGCTTGTGTGTGTATGTGTCGTGTGTGCCACATGCGCTCATGTGTGGCGTTGTGTGTTTATTTATTTGCTTATTCTTTTATTTCAGGATTATGGATATGAGCACTTATGTGCTTATTTTAAAAATCTAGTTCCGTTGTATATGCAGTTTTGTAAATTTTGTCATCCGTTTTGTGTGTGTGTGTGTGTTTTCTTTCGCTTTTTTTTTGGTGTTCCTTTGAATGTCAAAGTGTGTAGGCTGTGAGCAAGTTGTTTTTTTTTTTTACAAACACGGACTTGATAAGTAGATAACTTTGATCACAACAATTTCATAAAAGGATCAGAAAATGCTTATTTGAATAGTATCGAATCATCAGTGGATTAAATTCCTGAGCCATTTGTGAGGTAAGCTTGTGGCTTGATGAGACTGTATAGGTTTTGACAAGGAATTGTTTTCTACTGTGTTTCGGAGTTTTATTTATGAGCTGTACTGGAATTGGTTCATGAATCTAACTTCAGCGGTGGCAAGGATACCGCTAAAAGCGGATGAAACAGTGACTGGGTAGTGCTGTAAAACGCGCTGTCAGAAGGAGTGTTGATTGAGAAGTCAGAAAGCACAGAAACTAAGGACTGCGGCAGGACATCTTCCCCACACTCTCCATCAACTGCCTCTAACGCGCTAGCCGCGCGCGGTAGCGGTTATCCGCTACGGTGTGTTTTATTTATGGCCTCGGTTCTGCCACTGGTTCAATGTACAAGCACCCAAAAAGGTTCGTCTGCGTGCGGGACTTATTCATTGTTTTCTCTATTTTCTTGTTTATATAATATAAATATATGCTTTTGTAGAGAGAGTAGTTTGAATATGTCTGTTTTTGTGATTGTGATATCTTCCTGCACTCTCTGTTTATCTCATGTGCTGTTTGATACTGCTCGTCACATCAACCAGTATGAAAGAAAGTACATGGAGTATGTAGTCAAAAGAAAGCTCGTTTTTTAAAGTCATTTTAAAGAGTGATTTGCTTGTCATTTTTAAACAAATTCACTGTGCAAGAGGATGTGTGAAGACACGAAGGGTAATTTACAGTTCTGAACACGGCTACAGCTGCAAGCCGGCTAGTGCTGCTTTCCTTTTGCCCTGTTTATTTTTATATCCTCGCCCTGCCTGCTGCCAGTCATGAACTTTGGCTGGGAAACTAAACGAGGGTTTGAGAAGCATATGTGAGCCACGGCAGAGTGGAAAGCACAGCACAGCACGGCAGAGTGGAGCACAGCACAGCACGGCAGAATAGAACATAGCAGAGCACAGCACAGCACGGCAGAGTGGAGCACAGCACAGCACAGGGGGAGGGGGGGTACAGCACAGCACAGAACGGCAAAGTGGGGCACCATACAGCACGGCAGAGGAGAGCACAGCACGGCAGATTGGAGCACAGCCAGGCAGACTGGAGCACAGCACAGCACGGCACAGAAGAGTACATCACAGCACAGAGCAGCAGAGCACAGCACGGCAGACTATAGCACTGCACGGCAGAGTAGAGCACAGCACAGCACGGCAGAGTAGAGCACAGCATGGCAGAGTAGAGCAAAGCACAGAACGGCAGAGTAGAGCACAGCATGGCAGAGTAGAGCAAAGCACAGAAGGGCAGAGTGGAGCACAGCACGGCAGAGTAGAGTACAGTACAGAACGGCGCAGCGCAGCACAGCATAGCATAGAATAGCATTACACAGCACAGCTTGGCATTGCACAGCAGAGCACAGCACAGCCTAGCACAGCAGAGCACAGCACAGCACAGCACAGCGCAGCACAGAATAGCATAGCACACCACAGCATGGCTTTGTCGTGCAGCACTCAGACAGCAGAGTAGAGCCAGCACTGTGCAGCACAGCACAGCAGAGTGGAGCACAGGCATGACAGGGTAGAGCACAGAACAGAACGGCAGTGTAGAGCTACAGATCAGCTCAGCAGGTGGAGAACAGCATGGCACGGGCAGTGCACAGCGCAGCAGCAGTGGCACACCCAGAGTGGAGCACAGCACAGCACCGGCAGTGTGGAGCACAGCACGGCAGAGTGGAGCACAGCACGGCAGAGTGGAGCACAGCATAGCACGGGACACAGAGAGCGCATCAGCGCACAGCGCAGCAGAGCACATCACAGAATAGCACAGAACAGCGCAAGCACTCACATAGAATTATGCATGGCAGAGCATATCAGAGCACAGCATAGCAATGCACAGCACAGCACAGCACAGCACAGCACAGCATAGCACAGCACAGCACAGTACAGCACAGCAGAGCGCAGCAGAGCACAGCGCAGCAGAGCACGTCACATCATAGCACAGCACAGCGAAGCACAGCAGAGCACAGCACAGCATAGGACAGCACAGCAGAGCGCAGCATGGTAGAGTAGAGCAGAGCACACATGGCAGAGTAGAGCACAGCACAGCACGGCAGAGTAGAGCACAGCACAGCATGGTACAGCGCAGCAAAACAGAGTAGAGCACAGCACGGCAGAGTAGAGCACAGCACGGCAGAGTAGAGCACAGCACGGCAGAGTAGAGCACAGCACGGCAGAGTAGAGCACATCACGGCAGAGTGGAGCACAGCACAGCACGGCAGTGCACAGCGCAGCACAACAGAGTAGAGCACAGCACAGCGCAGCAGAGCACAGCACAACAGAGCTCAGCACAGCACAGCACAGCAGAGTAGAGCACAGCAGAGCAAAAGCTAAGCATAGCACAGACATAACAGCATCGCACAGCCGAGCACGCACAGCAGAGCAGAGCACACATAGCACAAGCCACAGCATAGTAGAATACAGCACAAGCACAAGCACAGCACAGAAATCACCAGCACAGCACAGCACGCAGAGCAAATCAAAGCATAGACGCACAGCGCTGCACTAGCAGAGCTCAAATCAACAGGCATAACACAGCACAGCGCTGCGTGTGCACACAACAGAGCACAGCAGAGCACATCACAGCATAGTCACAGGCACAGCACAGCACAGCACAGTGAAGCACAGCAGAGCACAGCAGGCACAGCATATGCAATGCCACAGCCGTGCACACGGCATAGCAATGCACAGCACGCGCACAGCTAGCAAAGACGCAGAAGCACAGCAGAGACAGCACAACCAGAGCGCCAGCAGCAGCAGAGTTTAGAGCACAGCATGGCAGAGGAGAGCACAGCCTCAGTCACGGCAGGTTAGAGCCAGTACAGGCAGATTGGAGCACAGCACAGCACGGCAGTGCACAGCACAGCACAGCGCATCACAGCAGAGCACATCACAGCATAGCACTGCACAACAGTGCGCAACAGCGCAAAGCGCAGCAGAGCACATCACAACAGAGTGGAGCACAACACGGCAGGGTAGAGCACAGCACGGCAGTGCACAGCACAGCACAGCGCATCACAGCAGAGCACATCACAGCATAGCACTGCACAACAGTGCGCAACAGCGCAAAGCGCAGCAGAGCACATCACAACAGAGTGGAGCACAACACGGCAGGGTAGAGCACAGCACGGTAGAGCACAGCACAGCACGGCAGAAAAGAGCACAGCACGGCAGAGTTGAGCACATCACGGCAGAGTGGAGCACAACACAGCACCGCGCAGCAGACCACAGTGCAGCAAAGCAGAGCACAGTACAGCACAGCATAATAGAACACAGCACAGCGCAGCACAGCACAGCTCATCACAGCATACCACAGAACAGCAGAGCACAGCATAGCTGAGCAGAGCACAGCATAGCACAGCACAGCACAGCACAGCAGAGCGCACGAGCACAGCGCAGCAGTGCAAGCAGCTGCAGGGCACATCAATCACGGCATAGACAGACCAGCACAGCAGAGACACAGAGCTCAGACAGCAAGCGAAGCAGAGCAACATCTAAGCATAGCACAGCACAGCGAAGCACGCATCGCTATGCATAGCAGAGCATATTCATGCAGAGGCAGACACAGACAGCAGAGCACAACCAGCAGAGCGCAGCAACAGCAGAGTAGAAGCACAGCCATGGCAGAGTAGACATCACAGCACAGCACGGAAAGTAGAGCATAGCACAGCACGGAGAGCACAGCGATTGCAGAGCCACAGCGCAGCGCCCACAACTGCAGAGTAGGCACAGCATGGCAGAGTAGAGCACATCACGGCAGAGTGGAGCACAGCAAAGCACGGCAGAGTAGAGCACAGCACGGCAGAGTGGAGCACAGCACAGCGCAGCACTGCAGAGCACAGCATAGAAGAGCAGAGCACAGCACAGCGCAGCACAGCACAGAAGAGTAAAGCAGATAACAGCGCAGCAGAGCACAGCACAGCAGAGCACATCAGAGCATAGCACAGCACAGCGAAGCACAGCAGAGCACAGCATTGCAATGCACAGCAGAGCACAGTATAGAAATGCACAGCAGAGCACAGCAGAGCACAGCACAGCAGAGCGCAGCACAGCAGAGTAGAGCACAGCATGGCAGATTAGAGCACAGCACAGCACGGCAGATTGGAGCAAGCACGGCATAATGAAGACAGGACGCACAGCAGGTAAAGCACAGAAACGGCAGACAGAGAAGAAACCAACACGCACGGGCAGTGAAGTGGCACAGCACGGCCGAGTAGAGCACAGCACGGCGAGTAGAGCACGCACACGGGCAGCGTGAGTTACTGCATAGCACGGCCACAGAAGAGTTACATCACAGCACAGAGCAGCGAAAAACACAGTACATTCATGGCAGTGTGGAGTCATCACGGGCAGTGTAGAGCACATCCCGGCAGGTGGAGCACAGCACAGCGACAGCACAGCAGAGCACTGGCACAACAGAGCGCAGCACAGCAGAGTAGAGACGCATGGCAGAGTAGAGCACATCACGGCAGAATGGAGCACAGCACAGCACGGCAGAGTGGAGCACAGCACGGCAGAGTGGAGCACAGCACAGCCCAGCACAGCAGAGCACAGCATAGAAGAGCAGAGAACAGCGCATCAGAGCACAGCACAGCAGAGCACATCAGAGCATAGCACAGCACAGCGAAGCACAGCAGAGCACAGTATAGCAATGCACAGCAGAGCGCAGCACAACAGAGCACAGCACGGCAGAGTGGAGCAAAGCACGGCAGAGTAGAGCACAGGACGGTCGAGTAGTGCACAGCACGGCAGAGTGGAGCACAGCATAGCACGGCACAGAAGAGTACATCACAGCACAGAGGCAGCGGAACACAGTACATCAGGCAGGAGTGGTGCACATCACGGCCAGAGTAGAGAAACACGCAGTAGTGGAGCACGCACAGCAGAGCACAGCACAGTACAGCATAGTAGAACACAGACGCGCAGAACAGCAGAGACATCACAGCATATCATGCACTGCGCAGCACAGCATAGCTGGAGAAGGATCACAGCATTGACAGACGCAGAGCGCAACTGGCGCACAGCGCAGCGAGCACGACACAGCATAGCCAGGCACAGCGAAGCACCGCAGAGCACAGCATAGCAATGCACAGCAGAGCACAGCAGAGCACAGCGCTGCATAACACCTCACAGCATAGCACAGCACAGCATAGCAATGCATAGCAGAGCATATTAATGCACAGCAGACAACAGCACAGCAGAGCACAACACAGCAGAGCGCAGCACAGCAGACTAGAGCACAGCATGGCAGAGTGGAGCACAGCACAGCACGGAAAAGTGGAGCACTGCACAGCACGGCAGAGCTCAGGAACGGCACAGCACTGCGCTAGCTGAGCAGGCACAGCACAGCGCAGCCACAGCAGAGCATGCACAGCGCAGCACAGCAGAGCCGCATAGAAGAGCAGAGACAGCACACCATAGCTCAGCACAGCAAGACAAAGCGAGAACAGCGCAGCACAGCACAGCCACAAGCTCAGCACATCAGAGCATAGCCACAGCACAGCGGAGCATAGCGGATAGTACAGTATAGCAATTGCACAGCAGAGCAAAGTATAGCAATGCATAGCAGAGCACAGCAGAGCACAGCACAGCAGAGCGCAGCACAGCAGAGTAGAGCACAGCACGGCAGAGTAGAGCACAGCACAGCACGGCAGAGTGGAGCAAAGCACGGCAGAGTGAAGCACAGGACAGCACAGCAGAGTAAAGCACAGAACGGCAGAGAAGAACACTGCACGGCACGGCAGAGAAGTGCACAGCACGGCAGAGTAGAGCACAGCACAGCCGAGTAGAGCACAGCACGGCAGAGTGGAGCACAGCATAGCACGGCACAGAAGAGTACATCACAGCACAGAGCAGCAAAGCACATTACATTAAGGCAGAGTAGAGCACCGCACAGCAGTGCACACAGTGCACTAACGCAGCAGAGCAGAGCACAACAGAGCTCAACGCAGTTAGTAGACAAGCACAGCAGACAGCACAACGCAGCATGAGCAAGAGCACAGCAGAGCACAACGCAGCAGAGCATGGCACAAACAGAGCACACAGCAGAGTAGAGACACAACCAGAGCACAACACAGCAGAGTAGAGCACAACAGAGCACAACGCAGCAGAGTAGAGCACAACAGAGCACAACGCAGCAGAGCAGAGCACAACACAGCAGAGTAGAGCTCAGCACGTCCGAGAAGAGCACAGCACAGCAGAATAGAGCACGCCACAGCAGAGCAGAGCACAGCACAGCACGGCAGTGTGGAGCACATCACGACAGAGTAGAGCACAGCACGGCAGAGTACAGCACAGCACGGCAGAGAAGAGCACAGCACGGCAGAGTAGAGCACAGCACGGCAGAGTACAGCCACAGACACGGCAGAGTGGAGCACACAGCATCAGACGCGCAGCAGACGACAGTGGCAGCAATAGTAGACCACAGCACACGCGCAGCACACAATGAATACTGAGCAGAGCAGGCATGACACAGCACAATAGATTTCAAACAGGAGCACAGCAAAGCAGAGCAAAGCACAGCGAGAAAACATGCTTAGCACAGCACAGCGCCCACAGCACGCACAAAAACACAGCAAAGCAGAGACAGCACAGCAAAGCAGGAGCATATCACCAGCTCGGCCTGCAGAGCAAAGCAGGCACGCGCAAGCAAGAGCACAGCACTAGCACAGCAAGCCAGCACATCACAGCATTAGAAGCACAGCGATGCACAAGTCATAGCAATGCATAGGCAGAGCATATTAATGCACATGCAGGCACAGACAGCAGGCACACCACAGCAGAGCGCAGACAGCAGGACGTAGAGCAGGCTTGGCAGATTAGAGCACAGCACAGCACGGAAAAAGTGGAGCACAGGCACAAACACGGCATAGCCAGCGGTTGCACTGCACAGCGCAGCAGTGCAGAGACAGAACAGCGCAGCACGCTGAGCACAGATAGAAGAGCAGAGCTCAGCACAGCATAGCACAGCACAGAAGAACAAGCAGAGAACAGCGCAGCAGAGCACAGCACAGCAGAGCACATAAGAGCATATTCACAGCATTGCATTCAAAGCAGAGCACAGCTTTAGCAATGCACAAGCAGAGCACAGCACAGCAGAGCGCAGCCAGCCAGTAGTAGGGACGCACAGCTCGGTAGAGTGGAAGCAAAGCACGGCAGAGTGGAGCACGCACAGCAGAGTGGAGCAAGCCACTCAGAGTGGAGCAAGACAAGCAGAGTGGAGCAACAGCACAGCGAGTAGAGCACATCCGGCAGTGTGGGAGCACATCACGGCAGGAGGTGGGAGCACAGCAAAGCAGAGTGGAGACAGCCGGCAGAGTGAGCACAGATAGCCCGGCACAGAAGAGTACAATCACAGCACAGAGCATCGAAGCACAGTACATCAAGGCAGAGTGGAGCACATCACGGCAGAGCGAAGCACAGCAGAGCACGGCACAGCACAGCAGAGCACAGCACAGCAGAGCACAGCACGGCAGAGTGGAGCACATCATGGCAGAGAGGGCAGAGTACAGACGAAGAGCACAGCGAAGCAGAGCACTGCGCAGCACAGTCAGGAGCACAGCAAGCGCAGCCAGCGAGCACAGCATAGAAAAGCAGAGCACAGCCACACCATAGCACACACAGAAGAGCAAAGCAGAGAACAGCGCAGCAGAGCACAGCACAGCAGAGCACATCAGAGCATAGCACAGCACAGCGGAGCACAGCATTGCAATGCACAGCAGAACACAGTATAGCAATGCACAGCAGAGCACAGCCATAAGTGCACAGCACAGCAGAGCGCAGCACAGCAGTGTAGAGCACTGCCATGGCTGATTCGAGACAGCACAGCACGGCAGGTGGAGGCAATGCACGGCCAGAAGTGGAGCACAGACAGCAACAGCAGAGTAAAGACAGATAGGCAGAGAAGAAACAGGACGCACGCAGAGACGTGCACAGCACGGCCCGAGTAGAGCACAGCACGGCAGAAGGAGCACAGACGGCAGAGTGGAGCACAGCATTGCACGGAACAGAAGGAGTACATCACAGCACAGAGCAGCGGAAGCACAGTCATCAAGGCCAGGAGGGAGCACTTCACGGCAGAGTGAGCATCAGCACGGCTGTGTAGAGCACATCACGGCTGACAGATTGGAGCACAGCAGCGAAGCACAGCAGTAGCACACAGCACAGCAGAACACAGCACAGCGGAGCGGCAGCACAGAAGAGTAGAGCACATACGGCAGAGTGGTAGAGCAGCGCACAAGACGGCAGGTGGAGCACAGCACGGCAGAAGTGGTGGAACACAGCACAGAGGCACAGCACAGCGCAGCAGAGCACAGCACTGCACAGCATAGCAGAAACAAGCACAAACAGGCCGAGTCTAGCACGCACGGCAGAGTGGAGCACAGTACGGCAGAGTGGAGCAGAAGCACAGCACAGCTTAAGTAGAACACAGCACAGCGCTTCAGTACAGCAGAGCACATCACAGATAGAGTAGCCAGAGACGCATAGCAAAGCAGGACAAGGCATAGCCAGATAGCACAGCACTGTTAGAGCACAGCGCGCCGAACACATCACACGTGCATGGCAGAGGGAGCACAGCTCTAGCATGCAGATCACAGCACAGCAACAGCGCAGCTAGAAGTAGTGCCATGCCATCTCGGCAGAGTGGAGCACAGCCAAAGCTCAGCAGAGGACGGCACAGCACAGCGCCCAGCAGCACAGCAGAGCACAACACAGGCACAGCATAGGGAAGCACAGCTCGGCAGAGTGGAGCACAGCACGGCAGGGTAGAGCACAGCACGGCAGAGTAGAGCACAGCACAGCACAGCACAGCAGAGCACGGCACAGCACAGCGCAGCACAGCAGAGCAAAACACAGCAGAGCACAGGACAGCACAGCGCAGCACAGCAGAGCAGAGAAGAGCACAGCACAGCAGAGCTCAGCACAGCACAGCACAGTGCAGCACAGCACATCACAGCATAGCAGAGCACAGCACAGCACAACGCAGCGCAGCAGAGCACAGCACAGCACAGCGCAGCGCAGCAGAGCACAGCACAGCATAGTACAGCACAGCGCAGCACAGAAGAGCACAGCATTGCATAGCCTAGCACAGCACAGCATGATATTGCCCAGCAGAGCACAGCACAGCACAGCACTGCAAAGCAGAGCACAGCAGATCAGAGCAGAGCACTGCACAGCACAGCACAGCACAGCAGAGTAGAGCGCAGCACGGTAGAGTAGAGCGCAGCACGGTAGAGTGGGGCACAGCACATCACGGAATTGTAGAGCACAGCACAGCACGGCAGACTGTAGCACAGCACGGCAAAGTAGAGCACAGACGCAGACTGTAAGCCACAGCACGGCAAAGTAGAGCACAGCACGGCAGACTGTAGCACAGCACGGCAAAGTAGAGCACAGCACATCTGAGCACAGCACAGCACAGTGGGGCACATCACAGCGCAGCACAGCAGAGCAGAGAAGAGCACAGCACAGCAGAGCACGGCACAGCACAACACAGCCGCAGCACAACAGAGTAGAGCACAGCACAGCGCAACACAGCAGAGCACGGCACAGCACAACACAGCGCAGCACAGCAGAGCACGGCACAATATAGCACATCACAGCAGAGTAGAGCACAGCATAGCACAGCGCAGCACAGCAGATCACAGCATAGCATAGCGGAGCAGAGTACAGAACAGCAAAGTAAAGCGCAGCACGGAATTGTAGAGCACAGCACAGCAAGGCAGAGTAGAGCACAGCACAGCAAGGCAGAGTAGAGCGCAGCACGGCAGGGTGGAGCACAGCACAGTGGAGTAGAGCACAGCACGGCAGAGTGGAGCACAGCACAGCACGGCAGAGCACAGCACAGCACAGCGCAGTAGAGTAGAGCAAAGTACATCTCGGCAGAGTGGAGCACAGCAAAGCTCAGCAGAGGACGGCACAGCACAGCGCAGCTCAGCAGAGCACAACACAGCACAGCATAGGGAAGCACAGCTCGGCAGAGTGAAGCACAGCACGGCAGAGTAGAGCACAGTTCGGCAGAGTAGATCACGGCAGAGTAGAACACAGCACAGTACAGTAGAGCACGGCATAGCACTGCACAGCACAGCAGAGGGCAACAGCACGGCACAGAACAGCGCAGCACAGCAGAAGCATATCCACAGCAGAGCACAGGACCAGCCAGACGCAGCCACAGGCACAGCAGAGAAGAGCACAGACTGCAGAGCTCAGCAAGCACAGAACAGCACCAGACGCACAGCCACAGAGCAGCACAGCACATAACAGCATAGCAGAGAACAGCACAGCACAGCGCAGCGCAGCACAGCACAGCACAGCGCAGCGCAGCACAGCACAGCACAGCATAGCACAGCATTGCATAGCATAGCACAGCACAGCATGATATTGCCCAGCAGAGCACAGCACAGCACAGCACTGCAAAGCAGAGCACAGCACAGCAGAGCAGAGCACAGCACAGCATAGCACAGCACAGCGCAGCACAGCACAGCACAGCAGAGTAGAGCGCAGCACGGCATAGTGGGGCACAGCACATCACGGAAGTGTAGAGCACAGCACAGCACGGCAGAGTAGAGCACAGCACGGCAGACTGTAGCACAGCACGGCAAAGTAGAGCACAGCACGGCAGAGCACAGCACAGCACAGCAGAGCACAGCACATCTGAGCACAGCACAGCACAGTGGGGCACATCACAGCGCAGCACAGCAGAGCAGAGAAGAGCACAGCACAGCAGAGCACGGCACAGCACAACACAGCGCAGCACAGCAGAGTAGAGCATAGCACAGCGCGATACAGCAGAAGCACGCACTGCACTACACAGCGCAGCCACAAGCAGAGCACGAAATATAGGCATCACAGCAGAGTAGAGCACAGCTTAGCACAGCCAGGCATCAGCACAGCACAGCATTCCATAGCACAGCGCAAGCACAGCGTATCGCAAACAGCATAGCACGGCAAGCGCAGCACGGCTGTGACAGCACTGCAGGTAGAGGCAGCACGGGACGTGTACATCACAGCAACAGCAAGGCTGTGTTAACGCACCAGCACGGCAGAGTGGAGCACAGCACGGAAGAGTGGAGCACAACACAGCACGGCAGAGTGGAGCACAGAATGGCAGAGTAGAGCACAGCGCGGCAGGGGGGAGCACAGCACAGTGGAGTAGAGCACAGCACGGCAGAGTAGAACGCAGCACGGCAGGGTGCAGCACAGCAGAGCAAAACACAGCAGAGCACAAGACAGCACAGCGCAGCACAGAGAAGCAGAGAATAGCATAGCACAGCAGAGCTCAGCACAGCACAGCACAGCGCAGAACAGCACATCACAGCATTGCATAGCACAGCACAGCGCAGCACAGCAGAGCACAGCATTGCATAGCATAGCACAGCACAGCAGGGCACAGCATAGCACAACACAGCACAGCAGAGTAGAGTGCAGCACGGCAGAGTGGAGCACAGCACATCACGGAAATGTAGAGCACAGCACAGCACGGCAGAGTAGAGCACAGCACGGCAGAGTGTAGCACAGCACGGCAAAGTAGAGCACAGCACGGCAGAGCACAGCACAGCACAGCACAGCACAGCAGAGCAGAGAAGAGCACAGCACAGCAGAGCTCAGCACAGCACAGCAGAGTAGAGCACAGCACAGCGCAACACAGCAGAGCACGGCACAGCACGGCACAATATAGCACAGCACAGCAGAGTAGAGCACAGCACAGCACAGCACAGCGCAGCACATCACAGCACAGCATACCATAGCACAGCGCATCACAGCACAGCACAGCGCAGAGACGCAGCGCAGCACAGCCACAGCAGTGTAGAGCACAACAGCGCAAACAGCAGAGCACGGCACGCACATCACAGCGCACCGCCCCACAGCCACAGCACAGCTCGGCCCCAATTATAGCACAGCCACAGCAGAGTAGAGACAGCACAGCGCAGCACAGCACAGCACAGCATACCATAGCTCAGCGCAGCACAACACAGCACAGCACAGCGCAGCGCAGCACAGCACAGTACAGCATAGCACAGCGCAGCACAGCAGATCACAGAATAGCATAGCAAAGCACAGCATATTGCACAGCAGAGCTCAGCACAGCACAGCAGAGTAGAGCACAGCACAGCACAACACAGCCGCAGCACAGCAGAGTAGAGCACAGCACAGCGCGACACAGCAGATCACGGCACAGCACAACACAGCGCAGCACAGCAGAGCACGGCACAATATAGCACATCACAGCAGAGTAGAGCACAGCTTAGCATAGCACAGCGCATCACAGCACAGCAAAGCATACCATAGCACAGCGCAGCACAGCACAGCACAGCGCATCGCAACACAGCATAGCACGGCACAGCGCAGCACAGCAGAGCACAGCACTGAAGAGTAGAGCGCAGCACGGAAGTGTAGAGCACAGCACAGCAATGGCAGAGTAGAGCAAGCACGGCAGAGTGGAGCACCACACGCAGAGTGGGAGCCACAACACAGCACGTCCAGACAGAGTGGAGCAGAACACAGCACGGCGAGTGGAGCAAAGCCGGCAAAGTGGAGCACAGCATGGCAGAGTGTCAGAGTGGAGACACAGATAATCACAGCATTGCACAGCCACATCACAGCACAGCACAGCGCGGAGCAGCAGAGCACAGCACAGCACAGCGCAGCACAGCGCAGCAGAGCACAGCACAGCATAGCACAGCACAGCGCAGCACAGCAGAGCACAGCATTGCATAACATAGCACAGCACAGCACAGCACAGCATGATATTGCCCAGCAGAGCACAGCACAGCACAGCAAAGCATAGCACTGCAAAACAGAGCACAGCACAGCGTAGCACAGCACAGCAGAGTAGAGCGCAGCACGGCAGAGTAGAGCACAGCACATCACGGAACTGTAGAGCACAGCACAGCACGGCAGAGTAGAGCACAGCACGGCAGAATGTAGCACGGCACGGCAAAGTAGATCACAGCACGGCAGAGCAAAGCACAGCACAGCAGAGCACAGCATATCTGAGCGCAGCACAGCACATTGGGGCACATCACAGCGCAGCAAAGCAGAGCAGAGAAGAGCACAGCACAGCAGAGCTCAACACAGCAAAGAAGAGTAGAGCACAGCACAGCGCAACACAGCAGAGCACGGCACGGCTCAACACAGTGCAGAACAACAGAGTAGAGCACAGCACAGCGCAACACAGCAGAGCACGGCACAGCATACCTTAGCACAGCGCAGCACAGCACAGCACAGCGCAGCGCAGCACAGCACAGCAGAGTAGAGCAGAGCACAGCGCAACACAGCAGAGCACGGCACAGCACAACACAGCGCAGCACAGCAGAGCACGGCACATTAAAGCACAGCACAGCAGAGTAGAGCACAGCACAGCACAGCACAGCGCAGCACAGCACAGCACAGCATACCATTGCTCAGCGCAGCACAGCACAGCACAGAACAGCGCAGCGCAGCGCAGCACAGCACAGCACAGCACAGCATAGCACAGCGCAGCACAGCAGAGCAGAGCATAGCACAGCACAGCATATTGCACAGCAGAGCACAGCACAGCACTGCGGTGCACAGCACTGACAGCAAAGTAGAGCGCAGCACGTGAAAAAAAAGTGGAGAGCACTGCACAGCAAGGCAGAGTAGAGCATCAGCACGGCATGGGCAGAGTAGAGCACACGCACGGCATGCAGTGTAGAGCACGCCAGACAGTGGCAGAGATAGAGCACAGCCGGCTGGCAGTGGTAGAGAGCCAGCACGGACCATGGAAGTGTAGAGACAGCCGGCATGGCAGAGTTAGAGCACAGGCGCCGGGCACATGGCAGAGTTGAAGCAAACACAGCCGGGCAGAGTGCAGCACAACACAGCACGCATAATGAGCACAAACACAGCAAGGCAGAGTACAGCACAAACTGCACGGCAGCGTGGAGCAAGCACGGCAAAAGTGGAGCACAAGCAGAACACGGCTGAATGTACACAGAGTGAACAACAAGCACGCAAAGTGGAGCACAGAGCATGCAGAGTGCAGAGCACAGCAAGGCTAGGAAAGCACAGCACAGTATCGCAGAGTAGAGCACAGCACTGCAGAGTGGAGCACAGCACGGCATACTGCACAGAAGAGCACAGCACAGCACAGCAGAGTAGAGCGCAGCACGGAAGTGTAGAGCACAGCACAGCATGGCAGAGTGGAGCACAGCACAGCAGAGCACAGCACATCTAAGCACAGCACAGCACAGTGGGGCACATCACGGCGTAGCACAGCACAGCACAGTAGAGCACAGCACAGCGCAACACAGCAGAGCACGAAACAGCACAACACAGCGCAGCACAGAAGAGTAGAGCACAGCACAGCGCAACACAGCAGAGCACAGGACAGCACAACACAGCGCGGACAGCAGAGTACGTCAAATATTGCACAGCACAGCAGAGTAGAGCAAAGCAAAGCACAGCACAGCGAAGCACAGTACAGCACAGCATACCATAGCACAGCGCAGCACAGCTCAGCACAGAGCAGCGCAGCACAGCACAGCACAGCATAGCACAGCACAGCGCAGCACAGCAGAGCACAGCATAGCTTAGCACAGCACAGCATATTGCACAGCAGAGCACAGCACAGCAAGGCAGAGTAGAGCGCAGCACGGCAGGGTGGAGCACAGCACAGTGGAGTAGTGCACAGCACAGCAGAGCTCAGCACAGCACGGCACAGCGCAGCACAGCACATCACAGCATAGCAGAGCACAGCACAGCACAGCGCAGCGCAGTAGACCACAGCACAGCGCAGCGCAGCACAGCACACACAGCATAGCACAGAACAGCGCAGCACAGCAGAGCACAGCATTGCATAGCATAGCAGATCACAGGCATGATATTGCCAGCAGAGCACAGCACAGCAACAGCAGCAAAGCAGGCACAGCCAGCAGAGCCACGCACAGCAAGCATAGCACAGCACAGCGCAGCACAGCACAGCACAGCAGAGTAGAGCGCAGCACGGCAGAGTGGGGCACAGCACATCACGGAATTGTAGAGCACAGCACAGCACGGCAGAGTAGAGCACAGCACGGCAGACTGTAGCACAGCACGGCAAAGTAGAGCACAGCACGGCAGAGCACAGCACAGCACTGCACAGCAGAGCACAGCGCAGCACAGCACAGCACAGCACAGCATAGCACAGCACAGCACAGCGCAGCACAGCAGAGCACAGCATAGCTTAGCACAGCACAGCATATTGCACAGCAGAGCACAGCACAGCACAGCGGAGAAGAGCACAGCACAGCGCGGCAGAGTAGAGCGCAGCACGGCAGGGTGGAGCACTGCACCGTGGATGTTAGAGCAAGCACCAAGCTATGGAAGCACCACGCACGGACAGCGCAAGCACAGCACATCACAGCATGCATAGCACTGCACAGCGCAGACAGCAGAGCACTAGCATAGCTTAGCACAGGCACTGAATATTGCGAGAGAGGGGAGGATAGAGAGTGAGGGGGGGGGGGAGAGATCTACTTTGTTGTGAGTGTGTGTGTGTTGTGTGTGTGTGTGTGTGTGCGTGCGTCCCTGCATGCATGCGTGTGGTGTGTGTTGGTGTTTTATTGTGGAGTGTGTGCGGGGATGTGAGTGTTTCGTGCGTCGTGGCGCGCGCGTGTGCGTTTGCGCGTCGGTGTTGTTGTTCGCTGCACAGTGTGTGCGTGCGTGTATGCGATATGTGCCCGTGTATGCATGTGGAACGTGTGTGTGTGTGTGTGTGTGTACTTTGACCTGCGTGTGTGTGTTTGTGTGATCGGCCACTAGCACCTACCATGTGCCAGGTGCTTCCTGGCTGGGTGTCAGTTTCATGCTGGTAGTTTTCTCAAGCACATGTGTGCCGTGCGGGCATCTTCTTGTTGTTACATGTGTGTGGTGTTGCACACGCGCGCGTGTATGTGTATAGTGCGTGCGCGCGTATGTGTGAGTATTGGGTAGCGTATAGGTATTTATGCCCATTTTTGTGGGTGTGTATGTTTGTTGCTTGTGTGTGTATGTGTCGTGTGTGCCACATGCGCTCATGTGTGGCGTTGTGTGTTTATTTATTTGCTTATTCTTTTATTTCAGGATTATGGATATGAGCACTTATGTGCTTATTTTAAAAATCTAGTTCCGTTGTATATGCAGTTTTGTAAATTTTGTCATCCGTTTTGTGTGTGTGTGTGTGTTTTCTTTCGCTTTTTTTTTGGTGTTCCTTTGAATGTCAAAGTGTGTAGGCTGTGAGCAAGTTGTTTTTTTTTTTTACAAACACGGACTTGATAAGTAGATAACTTTGATCACAACAATTTCATAAAAGGATCAGAAAATGCTTATTTGAATAGTATCGAATCATCAGTGGATTAAATTCCTGAGCCATTTGTGAGGTAAGCTTGTGGCTTGATGAGACTGTATAGGTTTTGACAAGGAATTGTTTTCTACTGTGTTTCGGAGTTTTATTTATGAGCTGTACTGGAATTGGTTCATGAATCTAACTTCAGCGGTGGCAAGGATACCGCTAAAAGCGGATGAAACAGTGACTGGGTAGTGCTGTAAAACGCGCTGTCAGAAGGAGTGTTGATTGAGAAGTCAGAAAGCACAGAAACTAAGGACTGCGGCAGGACATCTTCCCCACACTCTCCATCAACTGCCTCTAACGCGCTAGCCGCGCGCGGTAGCGGTTATCCGCTACGGTGTGTTTTATTTATGGCCTCGGTTCTGCCACTGGTTCAATGTACAAGCACCCAAAAAGGTTCGTCTGCGTGCGGGACTTATTCATTGTTTTCTCTATTTTCTTGTTTATATAATATAAATATATGCTTTTGTAGAGAGAGTAGTTTGAATATGTCTGTTTTTGTGATTGTGATATCTTCCTGCACTCTCTGTTTATCTCATGTGCTGTTTGATACTGCTCGTCACATCAACCAGTATGAAAGAAAGTACATGGAGTATGTAGTCAAAAGAAAGCTCGTTTTTTAAAGTCATTTTAAAGAGTGATTTGCTTGTCATTTTTAAACAAATTCACTGTGCAAGAGGATGTGTGAAGACACGAAGGGTAATTTACAGTTCTGAACACGGCTACAGCTGCAAGCCGGCTAGTGCTGCTTTCCTTTTGCCCTGTTTATTTTTATATCCTCGCCCTGCCTGCTGCCAGTCATGAACTTTGGCTGGGAAACTAAACGAGGGTTTGAGAAGCATATGTGAGCCACGGCAGAGTGGAAAGCACAGCACAGCACGGCAGAGTGGAGCACAGCACAGCACGGCAGAATAGAACATAGCAGAGCACAGCACAGCACGGCAGAGTGGAGCACAGCACAGCACAGGGGGAGGGGGGGTACAGCACAGCACAGAACGGCAAAGTGGGGCACCATACAGCACGGCAGAGGAGAGCACAGCACGGCAGATTGGAGCACAGCCAGGCAGACTGGAGCACAGCACAGCACGGCACAGAAGAGTACATCACAGCACAGAGCAGCAGAGCACAGCACGGCAGACTATAGCACTGCACGGCAGAGTAGAGCACAGCACAGCACGGCAGAGTAGAGCACAGCATGGCAGAGTAGAGCAAAGCACAGAACGGCAGAGTAGAGCACAGCATGGCAGAGTAGAGCAAAGCACAGAAGGGCAGAGTGGAGCACAGCACGGCAGAGTAGAGTACAGTACAGAACGGCGCAGCGCAGCACAGCATAGCATAGAATAGCATTACACAGCACAGCTTGGCATTGCACAGCAGAGCACAGCACAGCCTAGCACAGCAGAGCACAGCACAGCACAGCACAGCGCAGCACAGAATAGCATAGCACACCACAGCATGGCATTGTCGTGCAGCACACAGCACAGCAGAGTAGAGCCCAGCACAGAGCAGCACAGCACAGCAGAGTGGAGCACAGCATGGCAGGGTAGAGCACAGAACGGCAGAGTAGAGCACAGCACAGCACAGCAGAGTGGAGAACAGCATGGCACGGGCAGTGCACAGCGCAGCAGCAGTGGCACACCCAGAGTGGAGCACAGCACAGCACCGGCAGTGTGGAGCACAGCACGGCTGAGTGAGCACAGCACGGCAGAGTGGAGCACAGCATAGCACGGGACACAGAGAGCGCATCAGCGCACAGCGCAGCAGAGCACATCACAGAATAGCACAGAACAGCGCAGCACTACATAGAATAGCATGGCAGAGCATATCAGAGCACAGCATAGCAATGCACAGCACAGCACAGCACAGCACAGCACAGCATAGCACAGCACAGCACAGTACAGCACAGCAGAGCGCAGCAGAGCACAGCGCAGCAGAGCACGTCACATCATAGCACAGCACAGCGAAGCACAGCAGAGCACAGCACAGCATAGGACAGCACAGCAGAGCGCAGCATGGTAGAGTAGAGCAGAGCACACATGGCAGAGTAGAGCACAGCACAGCACGGCAGAGTAGAGCACAGCACAGCATGGTACAGCGCAGCAAAACAGAGTAGAGCACAGCACGGCAGAGTAGAGCACAGCACGGCAGAGTAGAGCACAGCACGGCAGAGTAGAGCACAGCACGGCAGAGTAGAGCACATCACGGCAGAGTGGAGCACAGCACAGCACGGCAGTGCACAGCGCAGCACAACAGAGTAGAGCACAGCACAGCGCAGCAGAGCACAGCACAACAGAGCTCAGCACAGCACAGCACAGCAGAGTAGAGCACAGCAGAGCAAAGCTAAGCATAGCACAGCACATCACAGCACAGCACAGCAGAGCACAGCACAGCAGAGCAGAGCACAGCATAGCACAGCACAGCATAGTAGAATACAGCACAAGCACAAGCACAGCACAGAAATCACCAGCACAGCACAGCACGCAGAGCAAATCAAAGCATAGACGCACAGCGCTGCACTAGCAGAGCTCAAATCAACAGGCATAACACAGCACAGCGCTGCGTGTGCACACAACAGAGCACAGCAGAGCACATCACAGCATAGTCACAGGCACAGCACAGCACAGCACAGTGAAGCACAGCAGAGCACAGCAGGCACAGCATATGCAATGCCACAGCCGTGCACACGGCATAGCAATGCACAGCACGCGCACAGCTAGCAAAGACGCAGAAGCACAGCAGAGACAGCACAACCAGAGCGCCAGCAGCAGCAGAGTTTAGAGCACAGCATGGCAGAGGAGAGCACAGCCTCAGTCACGGCAGGTTAGAGCCAGTACAGGCAGTTGGAGCACAGCACAGCCGGCAGTGCTTACACAGCCCAGCACAGGCATCACAGCAGAGCAACATCACAGCATAGCACTGCACAACAGTGCGCAACAGCGCAAAGCGCAGCAGAGCACATCACAACAGAGTGGAGCACAACACGGCAGGGTAGAGCACAGGACGGCAGTGCACAGCACAGCACAGCGCATCATAGCAGAGCACATCACAGCATAGTCACTGCACAACAGTGCGCAAACAGGCGCAAATAGCGCAGCAGAGACACATCACAACTGAGTGGAGCACAACACGGCAGGGGTTAGAGCACAGCACGGTAGATAGAGCACAGCACAGCACGGCAGAAAAGGCACAGCCGGCAGAGTTGTGGCAACATCACGCAGAGTGGGCACAACACAGCACCGCGCAGCAGACCACAGTGCAGCAAAGCAGAGCACAGTACAGCACAGCATAATAGAACACAGCACAGCGCAGCACAGCACAGCTCATCACAGCATACCACAGAACAGCAGAGCACAGCATAGCTGAGCAGAGCACAGCATAGCACAGCACAGCACAGCACAGCAGAGCGCAACCGAGCACAGCGCAGCAGAGCAAAGCACTGCAAGGCACATCAATCACGGCATAGACAGACCAGCACAGCAGAGACACAGAGCTCAGACAGCAAGCGAAGCAGAGCAACATCTAAGCATAGCACAGCACAGCGAAGCACGCATCGCTATGCATAGCAGAGCATATTCATGCAGAGGCAGACACAGACAGCAGAGCACAACCAGCAGAGCGCAGCAACAGCAGAGTAGAAGCACAGCCATGGCAGAGTAGACATCACAGCACAGCACGGAAAGTAGAGCATAGCACAGCACGGAGAGCACAGCGATTGCAGAGCCACAGCGCAGCGCCCACAACTGCAGAGTAGGCACAGCATGGCAGAGTAGAGCAATCACGGCCAGAGTGGGAGCACAGCAAAGCAGGCAGAGTGAGCACAGCACGGCAGAGTGGAGCACAGCCAGCGCAGCACTGCAGAAGCACAGCATAGAGAAGCAGAGCACCGCACCACGCAGCACAGACAGAAGAGTAAAGCAGATAACAGCGCAGAGAGCACAGCACAGCAGAGCAATCTGAGCATAGCACAGCACAGCGAAGCACAGAGAGACACAGCATTGCATTGCACAGCAGAGCCAGTATAGAAAATGCACTGCAGAGCACAGCAGGCACAGACAGCAGAAGCGCTAAGCACAGCAGAGTAGTGCACAGCATGGCAGATTAGAGCAACGAACAGCACGGCAGATTGGAGCAAGCACGGCATAATGAAGACAGGACGCACAGCAGGTAAAGCACAGAAACGGCAGACAGAGAAGAAACCAACACGCACGGGCAGTGAAGTGGCACAGCACGGCCGAGTAGAGCACAGCACGGCGAGTAGAGCACGCACACGGGCAGCGTGAGTTACTGCATAGCACGGCCACAGAAGAGTTACATCACAGCACAGAGCAGCGAAACACAGTACATCAAGGCAGAGTGGAGCTCATCACGGCAGAGTAGAGCACATCACGGCAGAGTGGAGCACAGCACAGCGAAGCACAGCAGAGCACAGCACAACAGAGCGCAGCACAGCAGAGTAGAGCACAGCATGGCAGAGTAGAGCACATCACGGCAGAATGGAGCACAGCACAGCACGGCAGAGTGGAGCACAGCACGGCAGAGTGGAGCACAGCACAGCCCAGCACAGCAGAGCACAGCATAGAAGAGCAGAGAACAGCGCATCAGAGCACAGCACAGCAGAGCACATCAGAGCATAGCACAGCACAGCGAAGCACAGCAGAGCACAGTATAGCAATGCACAGCAGAGCGCAGCACAACAGAGCACAGCACGGCAGAGTGGAGCAAAGCACGGCAGAGTAGAGCACAGGACGGTCGAGTAGTGCACAGCACGGCAGAGTGGAGCACAGCATAGCACGGCACAGAAGAGTACATCACAGCACAGAGCAGCGGAACACAGTACATCAAGGCAGAGTGGAGCACATCACGGCAGAGTAGAGCAAATCACGGCAGAGTGGAGCACAGCACAGCAGAGCACAGCACAGTACAGCATAGTAGAACACAGACGCGCAGAACAGCAGAGACATCACAGCATATCATGCACTGCGCAGCACAGCATAGCTGGAGAAGGATCACAGCATTGACAGACGCAGAGCGCAACTGGCGCACAGCGCAGCGAGCACGACACAGCATAGCCAGGCACAGCGAAGCACCGCAGAGCACAGCATAGCAATGACTGCAGAGCACAGCAGAGCACAGCGGGCTGCATAAACCCTCACGCATTAGCACAGCACAGCATAGCAATGCATAGCAGTAGGCATTTAATGCACACAGCAGACAACAGCACAGCAGAGCACAACACAGCAGAGCGCAGCACAGCAGAATAGTGCACAGGCATGCAGAGTGGAGCACAGCTCAGCACGGAAAAGTGGAGCACTGCACAGCAGGCAGAGCTCAGGAACGGCACAGCACTGCGCTAGCTGAGCAGGCACAGCACAGCGCAGCCACAGCAGAGCATGCACAGCGCAGCACAGCAGAGCCGCATAGAAGAGCAGAGACAGCACACCATAGCTCAGCACAGCAAGACAAAGCGAGAACAGCGCAGCACAGCACAGCCACAAGCTCAGCACATCAGAGCATAGCCACAGCACAGCGGAGCATAGCGGATAGTACAGTATAGCAATTGCACAGCAGAGCAAAGTATAGCAATGCATAGCAGAGCACAATCAGAGACAGCACAGCAGAGCGCAGCACAAGCAGAAGTGAGCACAGCCGGCAGAGTAGAGCACAGCACAGCAACGGCAGGTGGGGAGCAAAGCACGGCAGAGTGAAGACAGGACGCACAGCAGTGTAAAGCACAGAACGGCAGAGAAGAACACTGACGGTCACGGCGGAGAAGTGCACAGCACGGCAGAGTTGAAGCACAGCACAGCCGAGTAGAGCACAGCACGGCAGCGTGCGAGCACTAGCATAGCACGGCACAGTAGAGTACATCACAGCACGAGCAGCCAAAAGCCCATTACATTCAAGGCAGAGTAGAGCACCGCACAGCAGTGCACACAGTGCACTAACGCAGCAGAGCAGAGCACAACAGAGCTCAACGCAGTTAGTAGACAAGCACAGCAGACAGCACAACGCAGCATGAGCAAGAGCACAGCAGAGCACAACGCAGCAGAGCATGGCACAAACAGAGCACACAGCAGAGTAGAGACACAACCAGAGCACTCAGCTGAGTAGAGCACAAACAGAGCACCACAACGCAGCAGAGTTAGAGCACAACAGAGCACACGGCAGCAGAAGCAGAGGCACAACACAGCAGAGTAGAGTCAGCACGTCCCGAGAAGAGCTCAGCACAGCAGAATAGAGCACGCCAACAGCAGAGCAGAGCACAGCACAGCACCGGCAGTGTGGAGACATCACGACAGAGTAGAGCACAGCACTTTAGGCGAGTAAGCACAGGCACGGCAGAGAAAGAGCACGCACGCAGAGTAGAGCACAGCACGGCAGAGTACAGCCACAGACACGGCAGAGTGGAGCACACAGCATCAGACGCGCAGCAGACGACAGTGGCAGCAATAGTAGACCACAGCACACGCGCAGCACACAATGAATACTGAGCAGAGCAGGCATGACACAGCACAATAGATTTCAAACAGGAGCACAGCAAAGCAGAGCAAAGCACAGCGAGAAAACATGCTTAGCACAGCACAGCGCCCACAGCACGCACAAAAACACAGCAAAGCAGAGACAGCACAGCAAAGCAGGAGCATATCACCAGCTCGGCCTGCAGAGCAAAGCAGGCACGCGCAAGCAAGAGCACAGCACTAGCACAGCAAGCCAGCACATCACAGCATTAGAAGCACAGCGATGCACAAGTCATAGCAATGCATAGGCAGAGCATATTAATGCACATGCAGGCACAGACAGCAGGCACACCACAGCAGAGCGCAGACAGCAGGACGTAGAGCAGGCTTGGCAGATTAGAGCACAGCACAGCACGGAAAAAGTGGAGCACAGGCACAAACACGGCATAGCCAGCGGATGCACAGCACAGCGCAGCAGAGCAGAGCACAGCACAGCGCAGCACAGCAGAGCACAGAATAGAAGAGCAGAGCACAGCACAGCATAGCACAGCACAGAAGAACAAAGCAGAGAACAGCGCAGCAGAGCACAGCACAGCAGAGCACATCAGAGCATATTCACAGCATTGCAATTCAAAGCAGAGCACAGTATAGCAATGCACAGCAGAGCACAGCACAGCAGAGCGCAGCACAGCAGAGTAGAGGACAGCACAGCACGGTAGAGTGGAGCAAAGCACGGCAGAGTGGAGCACAGCACAGCAGAGTGGAGCACAGCACATCAGAGTGGAGCACAGCCAAGCAGAGTGGAGCACAGCACAGCAGAGTAGAGCACATCACGGCAGAGTGGAGCACATCACGGCAGAGTGGAGCACAGCAAAGCAGAGTGGAGCACAGCACGGCAGAGTGGAGCACAGCATAGCACGGCACAGAAGAGTACATCACAGCACAGAGCAGCGAAGCACAGTACATCAAGGCAGAGTGGAGCACATCACGGCAGAGCGAAGCACAGCAGAGCACGGCACAGCACAGCAGAGCACAGCACAGCAGAGCACAGCACGGCAGAGTGGAGCACATCATGGCAGAGTGGAGCAGAGTACAGCACGAAAGAGCACAGCGAAGCAGAGCACAGCGCAGCACAGCAGAGCACAGCACAGCGCAGCACAGCAGAGCACAGCATAGAAAAGCAGAGCACAGCACACCATAGCACACACAGAAGAGCAAAGCAGAGAACAGCGCAGCAGAGCACAGCACAGCAGAGCACATCAGAGCATAGCACAGCACAGCGGAGCACAGCATTGCAATGCACAGCAGAACACAGTATAGCAATGCACAGCAGAGCACAGCAGAGCACAGCACAGCAGAGCGCAGCACAGCAGAGTAGAGCACAGCATGGCAGATTAGAGCACAGCACAGCACGGCAGAGTGGAGCAAAGCACGGCAAAGTGGAGCACAGGACAGCACAGCAGAGTAAAGCACAGATAGGCAGAGAAGAACACAGGACGGCACGGCAGAGAAGTGCACAGCACGGCCGAGTAGAGCACAGCACGGCAGAATGGAGCACAGCACGGCAGAGTGGAGCACAGCATAGCACGGAACAGAAGAGTACATCACAGCACAGAGCAGCGGAAGCACAGTCATCAAGGCCAGGAGGGAGCACTTCACGGCAGAGTGAGCATCAGCACGGCTGTGTAGAGCACATCACGGCTGACAGATTGGAGCACAGCAGCGAAGCACAGCAGTAGCACACAGCACAGCAGAACACAGCACAGCGGAGCGGCAGCACAGAAGAGTAGAGCACATACGGCAGAGTGGTAGAGCAGCGCACAAGACGGCAGGTGGAGCACAGCACGGCAGAAGTGGTGGAACACAGCACAGAGGCACAGCACAGCGCAGCAGAGCACAGCACTGCACAGCATAGCAGAAACAAGCACAAACAGGCCGAGTCTAGCACGCACGGCAGAGTGGAGCACAGTACGGCAGAGTGGAGCAGAAGCACAGCACAGCTTAAGTAGAACACAGCACAGCGCTTCAGTACAGCAGAGCACATCACAGATAGAGTAGCCAGAGACGCATAGCAAAGCAGGACAAGGCATAGCCAGATAGCACAGCACTGTTAGAGCACAGCGCGCCGAACACATCACACGTGCATGGCAGAGGGAGCACAGCTCTAGCATGCAGATCACAGCACAGCAACAGCGCAGCTAGAAGTAGTGCCATGCCATCTCGGCAGAGTGGAGCACAGCCAAAGCTCAGCAGAGGACGGCACAGCACAGCGCCCAGCAGCACAGCAGAGCACAACACAGGCACAGCATAGGGAAGCACAGCTCGGCAGAGTGGAGACAGCACGGCAGGGGTAGTTGAGACAGCACGGAGAGTAGAGCACAGCACGCACAGACAAGTAGAGCACGGCACCAGCACGCGCAGAACAGCAGAGCAAAACACAGCAGAGCACAGGACAGCACAGCGCAGCACAGCAGAGCAGAGAAGAGCACAGCACAGCAGAGTCAGCAAGACTGCACAGTGCAGCCAGCACATCACAGCCATAGCAGAGCACAGACAGCACAACGCAGCGCAGCAGAGCACAGCACAGCACACGCAGCGCAAGGAGCAGCAGAGCAAGCAGCATAGTACAGCACAGCGCAGACTGAAGAGCACAGCATTGCACTAGCCTAAGCACAGCACAGCATGATTATGCCAGTCAGAGCAAGCCAGCACAGGCACTGCAAAGCAGAGCACAGAGATCAGAGCAGAGCACTGCACAGCACAGCACAGCACAGCAGAGTAGGCGCGCAGGGTAGAGTAGAGGCGCAGCACGGTAGAGTGGGGCACAGCACATCACGGAATATTGTAGAGCACTGACGACGGGTCAGAATGTACCACAGCACGCAAAGTAGAGCACAGACGCAGACTGTAAGCCACAGCACGGCAATGTAGAAGGCCACAGCACGGCAGAGCACAGCACGGCACAGCAGAGCACAGCACATCTGAGCACAGCACAGCACAGTGGGGCACATCACAGCGCAGCACAGCAGAGCAGAGAAGAGCACAGCACAGCAGAGCACGGCACAGCACAACACAGCGCAGCACAGCAGAGTAGAGCACAGCACAGCGCAACACAGCAGAGCACGGCACAGCACAACACAGCGCAGCACAGCAGAGCACGGCACAATATAGCACATCACAGCAGAGTAGAGCACAGCATAGCACAGCGCAGCACAGCAGATCACAGCATAGCATAGCGGAGCAGAGTACAGAACAGCAAAGTAAAGCGCAGCACGGAATTGTAGAGCACAGCACAGCAAGGCAGAGTAGAGCACAGCACAGCAAGGCAGAGTAGAGCGCAGCACGGCAGGGTGGAGCACAGCACAGTGGAGTAGAGCACAGCACGGCAGAGTGGAGCACAGCACAGCACGGCAGAGCACAGCACAGCACAGCGCAGTAGAGTAGAGCAAAGTACATCTCGGCAGAGTGGAGCACAGCAAAGCTCAGCAGAGGACGGCACAGCACAGCGCAGCTCAGCAGAGCACAACACAGCACAGCATAGGGAAGCACAGCTCGGCAGAGTGAAGCACAGCACGGCAGAGTAGAGCACAGTTCGGCAGAGTAGATCACGGCAGAGTAGAACACAGCACAGTACAGTAGAGCACGGCATAGCACAGCACAGCACAGCAGAGCACAGCACGGCACAGAACAGCGCAGCACAGCAGAGCAAATCACAGCAGAGCACAGGACCAGCCAGACGCAGCCACAGGCACAGCAGAGAAGAGCACAGACTGCAGAGCTCAGCAAGCACAGAACAGCACCAGACGCACAGCCACAGCGCAGCACAGCACATAACAGCATAGCAGAGAACAGCACAGCACAGCGCAGCGCAGCACAGCACAGCACAGCGCAGCGCAGCACAGCACAGCACAGCATAGCACAGAATTGCATAGCATAGCACAGCACAGCATGATATTGCCCAGCAGAGCACAGCACAGCACAGCACTGCAAAGCAGAGCACAGCACAGCAGAGCAGAGCACAGCACAGCATAGCACAGCACAGCGCAGCACAGCACAGCACAGCAGAGTAGAGCGCAGCACGGCAGAGTGGGGCACAGCACATCACGGAAGTGTAGAGCACAGCACAGCACGGCAGAGTAGAGCACAGCACGGCAGACTGTAGCACAGCACGGCAAAGTAGAGCACAGCACGGCAGAGCACAGCACAGCACAGCAGAGCACAGCACATTCTGAGCACAGCACAAGACAGTGGGGCACTTACAGCAGCAAGCACAGCTGAGCAGAGAAGAGCACAGCCCAGCTGAGCACGGCACAGCAACAACACAGCGCAGCACAGCAGTAGTAGGAGCATAGCACAGCGCGATACAGCAGAAGCACGCACTGCACTACACAGCGCAGCCACAAGCAGAGCACGAAATATAGGCATCACAGCAGAGTAGAGCACAGCTTAGCACAGCCAGGCATCAGCACAGCACAGCATTCCATAGCACAGCGCAAGCACAGCGTATCGCAAACAGCATAGCACGGCAAGCGCAGCACGGCTGTGACAGCACTGCAGGTAGAGGCAGCACGGGACGTGTACATCACAGCAACAGCAAGGCTGTGTTAACGCACCAGCACGGCAGAGTGGAGCACAGCCGGAAGAGTGGAGCACAACCAGCACGGCAGTGTGGAGCACAGAATGTCTAGTTAGCGCACTGCGCGGCAGGGGGGAGCACAGCACAGTGGAGTAGGCACAGCAACGGCAGAGTAGACGCAGCACGGCTGGGTGCAGCACAGCAGAGCAAAACACAGCAGAGCACAAGACAGCACAGCGCAGCACAGAGAAGCAGAGAATAGCATAGCACAGCAGAGCTCAGCACAGCACAGCACAGCGCAGAACAGCACATCACAGCATTGCATAGCACAGCACAGCGCAGCACAGCAGAGCACAGCATTGCATAGCATAGCACAGCACAGCAGGGCACAGCATAGCACAACACAGCACAGCAGAGTAGAGTGCAGCACGGCAGAGTGGAGCACAGCACATCACGGAAATGTAGAGCACAGCACAGCACGGCAGAGTAGAGCACAGCACGGCAGAGTGTAGCACAGCACGGCAAAGTAGAGCACAGCACGGCAGAGCACAGCACAGCACAGCACAGCACAGCAGAGCAGAGAAGAGCACAGCACAGCAGAGCTCAGCACAGCACAGCAGAGTAGAGCACAGCACAGCGCAACACAGCAGAGCACGGCACAGCACGGCACAATATAGCACAGCACAGCAGAGTAGAGCACAGCACAGCACAGCACAGCGCAGCACATCACAGCACAGCATACCATAGCACAGCGCATCACAGCACAGCACAGCGCAGCGCAGCGCAGCACAGCACAGCAGTGTAGAGCACAGCACAGCGCAACACAGCAGAGCACGGCACAGCACAACACAGCGCACCGCCTCAGTTTTATCAACCCCATTTACATCCACCTGAAATTTAAAACCAGACCTATCCTTTCAAATTTGATATCATCAATGTGACTGAATGAATAAGGATTAGAAATAAATGATAATAAATGAAAAAGTTCAGTATCCTGTCCCCGAAAGCATGCAGTTTGTAAAGTGTTTGCCATCCTTCCCACTCCCACCCCACCGGTCAAAAATGAGCCCAAAGGCCTACTCATTTGAAAGGCAGAACAGGTTTTAAGTAACATGTGCACAAGGTGTTTTGCATGGCCTAGGTATATATATAGTCTTATCGAAAGGACTCTGTGTGTGTGTGTGTGTGTGTGTGTGTGTGTGTGTGTGTGTGTGTGTGTGTGTGTGTGGTGTGTGTGTGTGTGTGTGTGCGTGCGTGCGTGTGCGCCCGCGTGCTGGATGTGTTGCTATAGTACAGGTGTAAAAAAACCTGTCCAAAACTTTATTCTAAATATCAACAAAATCCACCGTTATACATCTGAAACACTCACCTCCTTACACTTCACTAGTTGTGGAGAAACGCTTCCATCTTGGTTAGGCTACAAGTAAAGTTCAGGCCTACACGTCCTTGTTGTGATTGTCTACATTTACGTTCCAGTGAAGATTTTCGATCTACGGACCTGTCTCTTGATGGCAAGCCTTAAACTCACAGATTTTTCACGAATCCCAAACACTGACTGGATTGAAGGCTAGATCTGATCTATGGCTGCTTCAAAGGACACAAGGAGACTGACACACACAGTAGGCCTGGGCTAGGCTAGCAGAGACAAAGAGCTTGTGATCCTGGCTGTTGCTGAACACATTATGAAGAGTCCTAGGCTAGCCTAAGCCTAGGTCCACATGACTGAGAACCTGTCTCACGTGACGGTTGGGTAATGTTCCTATGTAGCCTAGCCTAGTATGGTTGCCAGCCACCAGGTGGTGGAGGTCAAGGTCATCATCATCATGAATGCCTTTGTTCCTTATTGGCACGTAGGGCAGCAACAAATGTTCTCCACTCCTGTCTGTCCTGGTAGTGTAGCCTAGCTTGGCAAAAGGTAGCGTAGTGTGGTGTGGTGTGGTGTGGTGTGGTGTGGTGTGGTGCGATTCAGTGTGGTGTGGTGTGGTGTGGTGTGGTGTAGGGTAGTGGCGTGGAGTATAACGCAGCGTAGTGGAGTGGAGTGGTGTTGAGTGCAGCGTGGCGTGGCGTGGTGTGGCTTAGTGTAGTGTAGTGTAGTGTAGTGTAGTGTAGTGTAGTGTAGTATAATGTAGTGTAGTGCAGTGTGGTGTAGTGTGGTGTGGTGTGGTTTGTGTGGTTTGATGTGGTATAGTATGGTGCGGTGTAGTGTAGTGTACTGTAGTGTAGTGTTGTGCAGTGCAGTGTAGTGTGGTGTGGTGTGGTGTGGTGTGGTTATACTGTAGTGTAGAGTAGTGTAAAGTAGTGCAGTGCAGTTTAGTGTTTGGTGTGGTAGGGTGTAGTGTAGTGTAGTGTGGTGTAAGTGTACTGTATTGTGGTGTGATTGTCGTGCCCGTGTTTTGGTGTGGTGTTGTGTGGTGCGCGTGACATGGTGTGGTGTGGTGCTGTGTAGTGTAGTTTTAGTGTGGTTGTGGCGTGCTGTGGTGGGGTGTTTGTGTGGTGTGGTGTAGTGTAGTGTGATGCGGTGTGGTGTGGTGTGGTGTAGTGTACTGTAAAGAGGTGTGGTGTGATTTGTGTAGTGTAGTGTAATGTAGTGTAGTGTGGTGGGGGTAAGGGGTGGGGGTGGTCGGTGTTGTGTTGTGTGATGTGGTGTGGTGTGGTGTGGTGAGGTGTAGTGTAGTGTAGTGTAGTGTAGTGTAGTGTATTGTGTAGTGTAGTGTAGTCTTAGTGTAGTGTAGTGTAGCGTATCATAGCGTGGCGAAGGGTAAATGTATTGAAGTGTGGTGCAGTGCGATGCGGTGTGGTGCGGTGTGGTTGTAGGTAGTGTAGTGTAGGGGGTAGTGGGCGAGGGTAGAATGGTGTAGTATAGTTTAATTGTACTGTAGTGTAGTGAAGTCTAGTCTAGTGTAGTGTGGTGTGGTGTGGTGTGGTGTGGTGTAGTGTAGTGTAGTGTAGTGTAGTGTTTAAAGTTGTGTAGTGTAGTTTAAAGCTGTTTAGTGTAGTGTGGTGTAGGTAGTTTTAGTGTAGTGTAGTGTAGTGTAGTCTGGCGATGGGTAGAGTGGTGTAGTGTTTGTGTAGTGTATTTTAATGTAGTGTAGTGAAGTGTAGTGTAGTGTAGTTTAGTTTGGGGTAGTGTAGTGTAGTGCAGTGTACTATATTATATTTTGGCGATGGGTAAAGTGGTGTAGTGTAGTGTAGTGTAGTGTGTGTGGTGTAGTGTAGTGTTAGTGTAGTGTAGAGTAGTGTAGTGTATTTGTAGTGTTGTGTGTAGTGTGTGTAGTGTAGTGTAGTGTAGTTTTGGTGTGGTGTAGTGTACTG
>CM054166.1:32135498-32157998 GCA_028751875.1 Rapana venosa
CACTGTCACAACCCTTCACCAGCACAACTTCTCACCAGCACAACTCTTCACCTGCACAACTCTTCACCTGCACAACTCTTCACCTGCACAAGTCTTCACCAGCACAATTCTTCACCGGCACAACTCTTCGCCGTAACTAACAACGACAAGTAGGGCTTATCATCTTCTCAAAATGGGACGAGAGGACGTTTCAAGAGTTAATATTAATTCACACATGCTCACCCACCATAATCTGGGTAATGCTTATAGTAATTAATACTAGTAATAGTCCTAATAATATCCACATTAATTGTTGTGCAGGCCTGTCAACAGCACAACTGAACACACAGTAACAATGATAAAACTCTAGAGTTGATCACCCAAGCTTCTTTTCTTTCTTATGGACAGGAACAATTGACCTTCAGCTGTTGCCGTTAGCCTACACTATGCTATAGTACAGGTGTAAAAAAACTGTCCAAAACTTTATTCTAAATATCAACAAAATCCACCGTTATACATCTGAAACACTCACCTCTTTACACTTCACTAGTGGTGGAGAAACGCTTCCATCTTGGTTATGCTACAAGTAAAGTTCAGGCCTACACGTCCTTGTGATTGTCTACATTTACGTTCCGGTGAAGATTTTCGATCTAGGGACCTGTCTGTTGATGGCAAGCCTAAAACTCACAGACTTTTCACGATTCCCAAACACTGACTGGATTGAAGGCTAGATCTGATCTATGGCTGCTTCAAAGGACACAAGGAGACTGACACACACAGTAGGCCTGGGCTAGGCTAGCAGAGACAAAGAGCTTGTGATCCTGGTGGGTGCTGAACACATGAAGAGTGCTAGGGTATCCTGGGCCTAGGTCCACATGACTGAGAACCCCTCTCTAGTAGAGTGGCTAGCCTACAGCCCCCCCCCCCCAATTGTAGTAGGCCTAGGCTAGGCCTTCTATCAAAGACTGTGTGGTGTGGCCTGGGGTCGCTTTTGCTTTTGCCTACTCTTGTGTGTTCAGGTAAACCTGTGGAGAAGAAAAAAGAGATCTCAAGCCCTACTGTAATCAGCGATTGCCATATTGGCTGATCCCTATCCCATGCTATGTCTTCGAAATTTGAGTTATTGCCTTCAGGACGCCGCTTTCAGTGCTCCAACTGTAAAACAAATAGAAAAATAATTTTTTTTTTCCAGTAGTCATTCGAATTCTTAATTCAAAACAGCACTTGCCAAACTGTTTTACATTCTCTGATATACCTCCTTTTCGATATTTTAATAAAACTCCTCAATTTCTGTGTCATCTTTATCAGCTGTTGGTGCATATACTTGTACTATTCTAATGTCGAAATGTGTACCCTTAAGTTTTACTAGCAGCATTCTGTCATTTACAGTCCAGAAACCTTTGATGGTCTTTGAGGTTTCTTGATCTAGAATCATGCCAACTCCTTTCTGGTGTTGATCTCCTCCTGAGTAAAAAATGGCATAGTTGTCGGATGTTATGCAGCCTGCTCCTTTCCATCTCACTTCTGAAAGTCCTAGTATATTGAGGTTCATTCTTTCCATTTCCTGTTTGAGATTTTCCAATTCCTTTTTGTAGCATAGTCCGTACGTTCCATGTACCCATTCTGAGAGGTTTTCTGATGCGGACAGTCGCTGGATGACGATCGAGGGTTACCTGTCGCACATAATCCACCCTACCGAGCGAGGAACTTCCAGATAAACTGGAAGCTTTATGAAAATATCGAAAAGGCAATAAAGCAACTGAAGTCTCAAGATATCAGAATAATAATGGGTGACCTCAATTCAAAGGTAGGAAAAGGGAAAGATAAAACCACAGTTGGCCCATTTGGAATAGGAATGAGAAATGAAAGAGGAGAGCGGCTCACGGAATGGTGCAAGGAACAAAAGCTGGCTGTCATGAACACGTGGTTTGAAAACCATCCAAGAAGATGCCGGACGTGGAAAAGCCCTGACGACAGAACCAGGAATCAAATAGATTACATCCTGATTCAAGAACGCTTCCGTAACCCCAAAAACATCTTGTAAGTCCATGCCAGGTGCAGACTGTGGAAGTGATCATGTCCCAGTTATCGGGACAATGGCGACAAATTGAAAAAGTTGTCAAAAGCAAAAAGAACACCAAAACTGCCAAAAAAACATGCACAAAACTGACGAAGAAATCAAAAAAAAATTTACAAGATCAAAGTTGGAAACAAATTTGATAGCCTAATCAATTCACCACTACAGAAAAAAAAAATGGCAGATGATGAAAGATAGCATCAGTGAGGCAGCAAAAGGATATATACCAATCATAAATAGAAAGGAACATAAGAAGTGGATGAGCTCCGAGATTTTAAACCTAATGGAAAACAGGAGAAAGGCAAAAGTAGATGAAAAGAAGTATAAAGAACTCGACAAACTGGTTAAGAAAAAATATAATGAAACCAAGGAAGAATGGATCAATAAGCAGTGCAAGGAAATTGAAATGAATGCAAATTTTGATAGCAAACTTATGCATGAAAAAATAAAAGATGTGACAGGGAAGAAATTATCTGCAAAAACAGGTTGTATAAAGTCGAGAGATCGAGATTATACTCATGGAAAAAAAAGTTATTCTTAACAGGTGGTCAGCATACATCGAAGAGTTATACCACGACGACAGAGGTCCACCTCCTCATATTAGCAACGAAGATGGCCACATAATCATGGAAGACGAGGTGAGACATGCACTCAGCAAGATGAAAAGTGCTAAGGCGCCAGGACCTGATGATATCCCATCTGAATTGATAACAGCCCTGGATGAAGTGAGAATTAAGGCAGTCACAAAACTACTAAACAATATATAGACACAGGAGAGATTCCCACAGATATGAAGAAGTCTATCTACATTGCGATCCCAAGAAACTGGGTACAGCGAAAAGTGACCAACATCGTACAAACAGCCTGATGATCACCTCACCAAAGACTTTTACTAATACTCATGAAGAGAATGAGAAATAAAGTCTCCCAGAAATATCAGAAACGCAATTTGGATTCATGGCAAACAAAGGCACCAGAAATGCAATCTTCGCATTGAAAACTCTCATGGAAAAAATCCATCGAGTCCAGAAAGACCTGTACCTCTGCTTCATTGACTACTCAAAAGCGTTTGACAAAGTAAAGACACTCCGACTTTTTGATATCTGGCAGGGCTATACATGGACGGAAAGATCTTCGAAGTTCCTCAGAAATATATATTTGGAACAGCAGGCCCATTAGAGCGACAAAGAATCAGTCAATATAGACCAATCTGCAGGGTGTGAGGCAGGGCTGCGTGTTTCCGCCTATTTATTTAATGTATATAGTGAAATAATTCTACGAAATATTGAGAACATGAGGGAACTAGTGTAGGTGGCAACAACATCAAAAACCTGAATATGCAGATGACACAGTCCTTATCGCTAACTCTGAAGAAAAAAATGCAAAAGATTAACAACAGTAACAGACGAAAGCGAAAAAGAAAAGGGTTACAGCTCAATGCAAAGAAGACAGAATGCATGTGAATCTCGAAAAAAGCTGTTATACCACAATGCAACATAACCTGTAAAGGAGAGAGAATCAGACAATAAACACCTTTAAATACCTTGAGTGTAAATATCACCCCGGACGGCAAGTTGTGACACAAGGGAAAACAAGAAGAGAATCGGCAATCTAAGGCAACTTTTAACAACATCAAAAGCATTTTTACCAACAGTAAGATAAGCCTCAAGACAAAGATCCATTTTTGAGAGCCTACGTATGGTCATTCTTTTGTACGGATTTGAGGCTGGACCCTAGCCAAGGACACAGAACAGCGCTAGAAGCAGTGGAAATGTGGTTCATCCGGGAATCATGAAAGTCTCATGGACAAAAGGAAAACAAATGCAGAAGTAAAAGGAAATGGCTGGTACAAGAGATCCCTTCTCAACACCATCAGAGAAAGACAGCTCAAATTTTCGGCCATATAATCAGGCTGACGACTAGAGAAAACTGTTATGGAGTGCAAAATCTGTGGAAACAAGAGCAGAGGAAGACAACGCACAAATTCACAGACAAACTTAAACAAATTCGCAACGATAAAGAAGGGGAAACCATCAATGAGCTCATGAAGGACCGAAACAGGAAGAATGGAGAGCCATGATCGTAAAGTCCCGCAGACCAGACCGACAATTGAAGAAGAAGAAATATACCCCCCCCCCCCCATTGTAAAGTGCGTGTGTACGCGCATGGGTAAGAAAATAAGTACTCCTGTATCTTTCTTTTGGCTTTCAAGAATGTTTTTTCCTTTAAATTGTGTGTGTGTTGTGGGGTTGTGGTGTGGTGTGTGTGTGTGTGTGTGTGTGTGTGGGGTGTGTGTGTGTGTGTGTGTGTGTGATGGTCATGGTGTGCGGGTGCACGTGTGTGTGCATGTAATAATAGTAATAATAATGTATGGACTTTATATAGAGCTGAATCTTGTAAAGTAAACAAATCAAAGCGCTTGCCTACAAATCATTCACACCCATGCAACCATCCACAAATATCCAGATAAACAAATATCAAAGGTATTACACACAACGCACTTAGGTGGGGGTGGTGGACAATGACAATGACAATGACAAATTCTTTTACTTCGAGGATAATGAATAAGCACTCATGTGCTTTTTTAAATCCAGTCCCCGCCCTTAGGGATACATCTTAATAATAACCTAACACTTATACAGTCTCACAGTAGAAACAAGGGGAAATAACCCTTTTCAAAACAGCACCCCCCAACAACCCCCCCTCCCCAAGCAAACCAATAAAAGAAAACCCTAAAACACCCCCCAACACCACCCACCCACCCCCACCCCCACCCCACCCCAAAAAATCCCACAAACTAAAACAAACAAAAAAAAGCGAAAGAAAAACCAAACCAACAAAAGAATAGAAAAAAAGAGAAAAAGAAACAACAACAACAAAACCAAGAAAATAACAACCAAACTTAATAATTCATAAAGGTAAACATCTACACATTGTCAAATGGTACATATACTTGTTACACATAACAATCTATCTATCTGTCCCGTAGTCTGACGACCGTGGGGGCACCCTCAAAGACTCAGCAACCAGTTCCCTCCATTCTTCTCTCTGTTCTGCCTTTCTCAGGGTTTTGTTGAGTTCTAGGCCTGTCCATTCACTGATGTTATCCTCCCAGCTCTTCCTTGGTCTGCCTCTTCTTCTTCCTCCTTGGACAGTGCCTTGCAAAACTGTCTTTGTAATTCCTTGGGATCTTGTGACATGCCCATACCACTTAAGTTTACGCTTTTTCACGATCGTTTAGAAGGTTCTCATAGGGTCCAATGGTTTGCTGGATTCTGTTATGCACGCTTTCGTTGCTTATGTGGTCTTTGTAGGAGATGCCCAAGGAGTCTCCGAAAGCATCTCATCTCCACTGCCTGTACTCTCCTCTCCAAATCTGCAGTCAGGTCCATGATTCACAGGCATACAGAAATATGGATATGACAAGGGAGCGCATTAGTCTGATCTTGGAGATAAGTGAGATATTCTTATCTCTCCAGATGGTGTTTAGTTTTGACAAAGCTGTTATTGTCTGTGCAGTCCCGCATACTACTTCTGGCTTGGATCCCTGGTCGGATACAATGGTCCCAGGTACTTGAAGCTTTGAACTGTTTCCAGCTTCTGGTCATTAACCTGATATCAGTGCTAATGCCGTTGTGTTATTAGTCATCAGTTTGGTCTTCTCTGCACTGATTTCCATGCCGTATGTTTTTGGAGGCCTTATCCAAGTGTTCTGTTAGGTGGCAAGCTCTTTTTTCTGATCCTGCTTTTCCCATCAATGTCATCTGCGAAGGGAAAGGTTTGTGATCGTTCTCCCACCAATGCTGACTGATCCTTCATGATGTTCCAGTGCATCAGCCATGATTCTCTCAAGGAAGAGGTTGAAAAGGGTGGGTGAAAAGTAGACAGCCCTGCCTTACTCCAACTGTTGTTCGAAACCATTCTCCAATGTTGTTGTTGTTAGTACACTGCACTGGTGGCCTCCCTGTACAGCTGTTTGATGACTCTGATCAGGTTTGCATTGATGCTGTACAAGTTCATGGTTGCCCACAAAGCTGCATGCCCACCCTGTCAAATGCCTTCTTAAAATCGATAAATACGTGGTATAGGTCTTGTTGATGTTAAAGGGTACCGCTCACATAGTATTCTGAGGTTGAATATCTGTTCTGTTGTGCTGCGCCCTGCTGGGAAACCTGCTTGTTCCTCAGCAATGAGGGTCTCTGCTTGTGGCTTCAGCTTTTCAATATTATCTGCAGCATGACCTTGCTTGGGTGACAATGAGGCTGATTGTGCGGTAATTATGGCATTGTTGTAGATTTCCTTTCTTGGGGAGGGTGATGATGAGCGACTGCGTCCATGGTGTTGGCCATTTTCCTGTCTGCCAGATCTTGTTGCAGATTCTTAGTTAGGGCGCTGATCATGGCTTCCCTCCAGCTTGGACCAACTCAGCTGGAATGTTGTCAGCCCCTGCTGATTTCCCCTTTTTCAGCGATCTGACTGCTGTTTCCACTTCTTCTCGGAGGATAGGGTGACTGTCTGTGTCTTTGCTTTCGGTACATTAAGGACTTCTGGATCTCCTGCGGTTCTATAGTTATACAGGTCGGAGCAGTATTCTGTCCATCTGTTCAGAATATCCTGGTCGTCAGTGAGACACTTCCATAAGATATTGAAATGGGTACTTCATTAAGACTTCAGTACAAAGGACAAGTCCAATTTAGTATTGAAAATATAAAATATGAAACCTTCATCAGGATACACCATAACTATAAGCCAAACGATAAATGTGAGAGAGAGGGAGACAGAGACAGAGAGTGTGTGTGTGTGTATTTCAGAGATAATATCCAATATATTAATTCCTAAAACATACAAAAGATCATCCATTTTTGATTTGTACTCGTTTCAAATTATATGTCATGATAATGAAATTAACTCAATAAACCCCTACATTCACACAATAAAAAAAAAGAAAACAGAACAAAAGAAGAAATTTAAACCCATACAGTCATTGAGGGGGAGAATGTGGTGAGTGTGTGTGTGTGTGGTGTGTGTTGGGGTGTGTGTGTGTGTGTGTGTGTGTGTGTGTGTGTGTGGTGTGTGTGTGTGTGGTGGTGTGCGTGTTGGTGTGCGTGTGTCGGCGTGTGGAGTGTATGTGTGTCGCGTGTGTGGGGTGTGTGTCGCGTGTGTGAGTGGGGTGTTTTGTGTGTGTGAGTGGGGGTGTTGTGTGTCGCGTGTGTGAGTGTGTGTGTGTGTGGTGGGGGTGTGAGTGTTTTGTATGTTGTGTTTGTGTGTGTGTTTTCGCGTGTGTGAGTGTGTGTGTGTCGCGTGTGTGTGTGTATGGGTGTATGTGTGTGTGTGTCGCGCGTGCGTGTGTGTGTGTGTTGTGTGTGTGTGTGTGTGTGTGTGTGTGTGTGGGGTTTTTGTCGGTGTGTGAGTGTGTGTGTTTGTGTTGTTTTCTCAGGGATAATACTAAATTAAATATATAAAATTCACAGAGCACATGATCAACACCAACACTTTTTATATTATACTCATACAAATTGAATTTCATGATAACAAAAATAAGTGCAATACCATACACTCACACAATAAAACAAGGAAGAAAAGAAAGAAAGAAAAAAAAAACCCAACCAAATCTAAAGATCATAGTGAGAGAAAGAGAGAGAGAGAGAGAGGAGAGGAGAGAGAGAGAGGGGAGGAGAGAGGGGAGAGGTGTGTGTGTGTGTGTTTGTTTCAGGGATAACACTAAACATATAACTTCAAAACAGTGCACGATCAACGTCAACACTTATTTTGATTTTATCATTTCGAGAGAGAGAGAGGGGAGAGAGAGAAGAAAGGGGAGAGAGAGAGAGAGAGGAGAGAGAGAGAAGAGAAGAGAGAGAGAGAGAGAGAGAATGACAATGACAATGACAATGACAATGACAAATTCTTTTATTTCGAGGATAATGAATAAGCACACATGTGCTTTTTTACATCCAGTCCCCGTCCGTTAGGGATACATCTTAATAATAATAACCCAATACCTATACAGTCTCACAATAAAAACATGGGGAAAAAACCCTTTTCGAAACAGATCCCCCCAAAACCCTAACCCCCAAAGCAAGCAAATAAAAGAAAACCTAAAAATACCCCACCCCCACTCCCCCCAAAAAACCCTAACCAAAAAAAACAAACAAAAAAACAAAAAAGAAAAAAAAAACAAACCAACAGAAGAAGATAAAAAAGAGAAAAACAGACAAACAACAACAACAAGAACAACAACAGAGCCAAGAAAAATAACACAACCAAACTTAATAAGTCATAAAGATAAACATCTACACAATGTCAAATGGTACACATACTTGTTACACATAACTATAAGATATTGAAATAGGGCACTCATTAAAACTTAAGTACAGAGGCAAGTCCAATAAAGTATTGAAAATATAAAATATGAATCCTTCATCAGGATACACTATAACTATAAGCAAGACGATAAAAGGTGAGAGAGAGACAGAGACAGAGAGACAGAGAGTGTGTGTGTGTATTTCAGAGATAATATCCAATATATAATTCCCAAAACAGTATGCGATCCCATCAACGCTCATTTTAGATAATATTCGTTTCAAATTATATGTCATGATAATGAAATAAATTTAATGCCCATAAATCCACACAATAAAAACAAGAAACAAAACAAAGAAGAAATCTAAACCTATACAATCATTGAGGGAGAGAATATGAGTGAGTGAGTGAGTGAGTGTGTGTGTATGTGTGTGTGTTTGTGTGTGTGTGTGAGTGTGTGTGTGTGTGTGTGTGGAGGGGGTGTTTCAGGGATAATACTAAATATGTAATACTCAAATAGCACACGATCAACACAAACACTTTTTAATTATACTCATACAAATCGAATGTCATGATAATAAAATAAGTGCAATACCCATACACTCACATAATAAAGAGGGGGAAAAAGCCAATTAAAGTCATAAAAAGAACATCTACACATTGTAAGTAATAGAAACAAGTTCTTTTTTTCAGGATAATGAATAACTACTCATGTCCTTTTTTACATCCAGTCCCCGCCCGTGGGGTCACATTTGAAAATGCACTCAGTGCACATATTTTCAAACAGTAGAAGCAAAGGGATTTTTTTTTAAGATAAAGAGAGAAAAAGAAAAAAACAAACAAACAAACAAACAACCCCGGACGAGCAAAAGACAAAATAAACCCCAGAACCCCCCCCCAAAAAAAAAAAATTAAATAAATAAATAATAAAAACCAACAAAAAACAGACAAAAGCACCCTCCCAAACAAAAAAAACAAACAAAGAAAAAACAAGAAAAAACAACAGCAAACAAACAAATGAGAAAAAAACAACAACAAAACCCAACACCGTTCCCCCCTCCACACACACACATGCATACACCAAAACAAAAACAAAACAAACAAACAAAAACCCAAACAAATCAAACAAAAAACAAAGTAACAACTACAGCAATAACAACAGAGAGAGAGAGAGAGGATGAGAGAGAGAGGAGAGAGAGGAGAGAGAGAGAGAGAGAGAGAGAGAGAGTAAGCCAAACTTATAGATCATAAAATTGAACACCTTCATATTGTAGAATAGTACCCATAGCTGTTACACGTGATAAGATATTAAAATAGGAGATTCACTGGAGCTCAAGTACAGTCAACAAGTCCAAAATAATATAGAAAATCTTAAGTATGAATATGCCTTTTATTAGAATACACAACAACAATAGAACGAGAGAGAGAGAGAGAGAGAGAGAGAGAGAGAGAGAGAGAGAGAGAGAGAGAGAGAGAGAGAGAAGATGAGAGAGAGAGAGAGAGAGTGAGAGAGAGAGCGAGAGAGAGAATGAATTAATTGCATATCGTCCTTACGCCACAATACAGAGAGACAATGACAATGACAAATTCTTTTATTTCGAGGATAATGAATAAGCACACATGTGCTTTTTTACATCCAGTCCCCGCCCGTTAGGGATACATCTTAATAATAATAACCCAATACTTATACAGTCTCGCAATAAAAACAAGGGGAAATAACCCTTTTCAAAACAGCTCCCCCCCAACAACCCTCCCCCCCCCCCCCAAAGCAAGCAATTAAAAGAAAATCCTAAGAATACCCCACCCCTACCCCCACCCCCAAAAAACCCTAACCAAACCAAACAAACAAACAAACAAAGAGAAGGAAAAACCAAACCAACAAAAGATGATAAAAAAGAGAAAAACAGACAAACAACAACAACAAGAACAAGAGCAACAACAAAGCCAAGAAAAAACACAACCAAACTTAATAAGTCATAAAGATAAACATCTACACATTGTCAAATGGTACACATACTTGTTACAAATAATTATAAGATATTGAAATAGGGCACTCATTAAAACTTAAGTACAGAGGCAAGTCCAATAAAGTATTGAAAATATAAAAATATGAATCCTTCATCAGGATATACTATGACTATAAGCAGGACGATAAAAGGTGAGAGAGAGAGAGAGACAGAGACAGAGAGTGTGTGTGTGTGTATTTCAGAGATAATATCCAATATATAAATCCCAAAACAGTATGCGATCCATCAACACTCATTTTAGATTATACTCGTTTCAAATTATATGTCATGATAATGAAATAAATTTAATACCCATACATCCCACAATAAAAGCAAAGAACAAACCAAGAAGAAATTAAAAACTATACAGTCGTTTAGGGAGAGAATATGGGTGGGTGAGTGAGTGAGTATGTGTGTGTGTGTGTGTGTGTGTGTGTGTGTGTTTGAGCGCGCGCGCGCGTGTGCTGTGTGTGTGTGTGTGTGTGTTTGAGTGTGTGTGTGTGGGTGGGGGGGGGGGTGTTTCAGGGATAATACTAAATATGTAATGCACACGATCAACACAAACACTTTTTAATTATGTTCATGCAAATTGAATGTCATGGTAATAAAATAAGTGCAATACCCATACACTCTCATAATAAAGAGGGGGGAAAAGCCAATAAAGTCATAAAAAGAACATCTACACATTGTAAGTAATAGAAACAAATTCTTTTTTTCCAGGACAATGAATAAGTATTCATGTTCTTTTTCTACATCTAGTCCCCGGCCGTGGGGTCACATTTAAAATGCACTCAGTACTCATACTTTCAAGCAGAAGAAGCAAAGGGAAAAAACTTTTTTTTAAAGAAAAAGAGAAGAAGAAGAAAAAAAACAAACAAACAAACAATAAAACAAACAACCCAGACGAGCAGAAGACAAAACATACCCCCCCCCCCCCAAAAAAAAAAAAAAAAAAAAAAGCAAGCAAGCAAACAAACAAACAAACAAACCAAAAAAAAAAAAAGCAGACAAAAACACCCTTCCAAAAAAACAAACAAAAAACAAGAAAAAACAAGAACATCAAACAAACAAATGAGAAAAAAAACAACCCAAAAAAAACAAAAAATCAAACAACAAATAATAAAAAAAAAAAAAAAACAGCACGTTCCCCCTTCACACACACACACAGAGAGAGAGAGAGAAGAGAGAGAGAGATGAGAGAGAGAGAGAAGAGAGAGAGAGAGAGAGCGTGTGTGTGTGCGTATGTGTGTGTGTGTGTGTGTGTGGTGTGTGTGTGTGTTTTCAGAGATGGTACTAAATATATAATTCTCAAAACAGTACACGATCACCTTCAACACTTATTTTGATTACTCATACAAAAGATATGTTATGATAATCCAAAAAACAAAACAAAACAAAAAACAAAAAACAAACTCAAAACCCATACTCTCACACAATAAAAACAAGGAAGAAAAGAAAGAAAGAAAAAACATAACAACAACCAGCCAAATCTATAAGGTCATAGTGAGAGAGAGAGAGAGAGGAGAGAGAGAGAGAGAGAGGAGAGAGAGAGAGAGAGAAGGAGAGAGAGAGAGAGAGAGAGAGAGGAGAGGAGATGAGACGGGAAATCGGACTCGACTCGAACTGGTTTATTCAGTATAGGCCATGGCCCCTTACTGAAGGGGGTTCAATACACCAATTTCAAAACCAAACAGTGGCCAGGTGTTCCAAAACTTAATCTGTAAACATGTCATTTACAATAGGTAGATCAACATAAAGCACAAGATATCTTTGACAGTAAAAGGTTCAAATAACCTGAAAAGGAAAATCTTTGTTGTTTGATTATGTTCATTTCAGTTGTGTCATCTATCTACAAACTTTATACAAATCAGCAGATAACAAAATATATCATTATACTTTTACCTGTGTCTGATACACACAAAATAACGATGATCAAATCAGCAAATTTACCAAATTAGAATAGATACATTCAGACTAATACACATATTTATCATATATTTGCCATATTTTCACTCTACGCACTAACGGAGCAACTGTAATCCAAACATGGTGACGTGCATGTATACTAAAACAATGAGAATCTTTATCTATGATATCTGGGGCAATAGTTACAGTCAATTTAATTAAATCTCTTTCTCAATACATACACATCTTAAAGCTCTAAAATCTTAAACTGCAACTGTCTTTCAGACATAAGCATACCACTATTAACATCAAATGATTGTCTAGTAGTAGATAAACACAAGCACATAATACATCCTTTTCCAAACCTTAAATGACCTTTTGATAAAATGAACATACTAGCATTACTTCAGTGATGTTTTATTCCTTTAATGTATAACAAAAGTTCCTTCTTGATCCAACAATTTATCTTTCTGGACCTTTTCCGTTTATAAAATTGAATAGCTAGTGGTTTCTAATGTACTGTAATTGTAAGAAAAACGACAACAACATGTTCAACTATAAATTTCCCACAAAAGTTTCCATACAGTATCTGGTAACCAACATCATAATGTAACAAAACTTTTTATTTTATTGTTTATCTCAGACACCAACCCACTGACATTCCAATGCCGAAGGTAAGCACAACATGGATTTAATTTTGATTTGATTTCTCTCTCTCTCTCTCTCTCTCTCTCTCTCTCTCTCTCTCTCTCTCTCTCTCTCTCTCTCACACACACACATACACACATGCGCGCGCGTACACACGCACGCATGCACACACCTATTAGCTTTATCATGATCAAAACCTTTTTTTACACATAGTTATATTAGTTTCGTTTTTAAGATCGTGCATTTGAATTTGAATGGCCAGAAAACAGGAGCTGATTCACACACTTTACGTGGGCACCGACATTAGCTGGCAACCTTGACACAGTTACTGTGTCAGCAGCCTGTGGGACAAGCCCAGGACAGAATTCAGTGCAGTTTGCTCGTGGAGAGGGGGCAAAATTTAATGCAGGCGGTGACTGATTTTCATTTGTTCCCTCTGACTGCAGAACAGAAAACCCAGTAAAAAAACAACAACCCACCAGACTGATAATGTAGCATGGGCTTATTTTTAAAGTAGGCCAGCCAGAATGCTAGATCGTATTTGTAGGATCTGGACTTTCGTCTAGATAGTGTTTCTCGCCATCAATGATCAGATGATCAAAGACCATGAATGCTCTTTTCCCATATTTCCTGGCATCCTTCAAATGAGGAACAAGTTTCCTTCTGATATCACGCACACGTGGAGTGAAGTCTTCTCCAATGAAGACATTGTTCCACGGAGTTTGCGTTTAGCCTTCAGAACCATCTCCTTATCCCTGTAGAATGCACATCTCCCTATGATAGGGGAGTTAGGGTTTCTATTTAGAGGATGGATCCTGTCAAACTCCATGTCATGACTCAGTCCTAGTTTGTCAGTCAGTATGTCTTTGATCAGTTTTTCACAGTCGTCACGAGTTTCATTGTCCTGTCTTGGCATGCCATAGAAAAGGATGTTGTTTCTTTTAGAATGCCCATCCAAGTCATCAGTCTTTGATTCCAGCTTTTCCACTTTTTCACACAATTTTTCGTTTTGTTCTTTCAGTCTTTGGTTTTGCTGTTTCAGCTCAGTAACAGTCTCCATCAATGATGCCATTTCACTCAGAATTCCAAAACATGTCTCTTTGACTTGTCTCACCTCTTCCTTCAGTACTTTAAACATGGAGGTCAGCTCCTGCAGGTTTGCTGCCACGTCCTTCAGCGTAGGCTCCCGACTTGTCCTCTTAGGAGACGATGCAGCGGAACCAGCACCAGAGTTCAGCTGGGTTTGGCGCAGACTGTCCTTCCTTCCACTGGGTCCAGGTCCAGGGTTCAGCTCCACATCGCCACACCGATGCAGAAAAACGCCTAGGTACAAATAGGCGAGGAGCAAACCTACGGTAACACCGTCATGCAGCCCGCCCAACTTCAATGTCGGAATATACAATGATTTTCTCAACATTGCACGTGGAGACAGGAATGTCCTGAAGGTGGCCACAAAGCAGCCCCACATGGCCCTAAAACTTAAAGCTACCTCTGGCATGATGTCTTCTGGTCACTTCACAGTCTCAGGCAAAGGCACAGGAACGCAAAATTTACACTTGAATGCGGAGCTTCATTCAACAGCTGTTTACATATCAACTACCGGAAACGTTCCCGAGAGAGAGAGAGAGGGGGAGAGAGAGAGAGTGAGAGAGAGAGAGAGGAGAGAGAGAGTGTGTATTTCAGTCATAACACTAAATATAAAATTCTCAAAACAGTGCAGGATCACCGTCAACACTTATTTGATTATACTCATGCAGATTATATGTCATGATATGAAATCATTTCAATACCCGAATATTCATACAATAAAAACAAGGAAGAGGAGAAAAGGGTGGGGATAAAAGCCAAATGTATAAGGTCAGGGAGAGAGACAGAGAGGAGAAGAGAGAGGAGGGGAGAAGAGGGGAGAGAGAGAGAGGAGAGAGAGAGAAGAGGTTTTGTGTGTGTGTGTGTGTGTTTCAAGGATAATACTAAATATATAATTCTCAAGACAGCACAGGATCACCATCATATTCTTTTCGAATATACTCGTACAAATTGAATGCCATGAAAATTAAATAAGCCCAATATCAATACACTCTTACAATAATGAGAAAAAAAATCACTAAAGTCATAAAATGAACATCTATACATTGTAAGTAAGAGAGAGAGATGGGAGGGGAGAAATGAGAGAGAGTGGGAGAGAGAGAGGGGGGAAGTGGGGTGTGTGGTGTGTTGTGTGTGTGTGTGTGTGTGTGTTTTGTGCGTGCGTGTGTGTGTTTGTGTGTGTGTGTGTGTGTGTGTGTGTGTGTGTGTGTGTGTGTGTGCGTGTGTGTGTTAAAGATTTATATGCTTTTTGTTTGTAAAACAAACAAAACAAAAAGACATAGAAAAAATACTGAATATAATTCTCAACAGCACATCATCACTGTCAAAGACTCTTTTTCATTATACTCGTACAAATTAACACATAGTATTGTTATGATAGATATATGTCTTATAACTATAGTGTATTTTAAAAAAAAAAGCTTTCACTTTGTAAATCACTTTTTCAACAACAATGACAATTTGAAAGGGGGAGAGAGAGAGAGAGAGAGAGAGAGAGAGAGAGAGAGAGGGGAGAGAGAGAGAGAGAGAGAGAGAGAGAGAGAGAGAGAGGAGAGAGAGAGGAGAGAGGACCAGTCTGACATACAGACAGGTGAAGGGAAGGGCAGGGCAGATAGGTCAGATGGAAAGGGCAGATAGGTAAGGGAGGATATGCAACTTTGTTTTTAAGGCTATGGACTGTGGTTTGTTATTGTTGATGTATCAAGTGAGTTGATAATTGAGTTCTGTAGATTGTTATTGATTGATGTTTAACTGAATCTGGAAGGGTGTTCCACAGCATAGGGCTGAGTAAAGTAGACTAGATTTGAATAAGTCTATTCTCGGAACTGGGACACTAGGCTTTATAGTATTTCAGGATTGGTTTAGGGGGATTTGTCTTTTAAGTATGATGGAACAGTTCCTGTCATGATCTTGAACATCATGACTCCTTTGTTATATTTTAGTCGTTGGCGAAGGGGAGAATATTTAATTGAGTATCATCATCATCATCATCAGACCCGTGACCTTGGCGGTCGTGGGGGAGACACGAAAGACGATGCGTGGTAAGCCTCCTCCATCCATCTCGGTTCTCTCCTCGGCTCTGCGCAGTAGTGCCGAGTCATTCATCCTGGTCCATTCTCTGATGTTGTCCATCCATGACTTGTTCTGTCTTCCCTCTATCTGCCACCTTCGAGTATTCCCTGCAGTACTGTTTTTGGCAGAGTGTTATGGCGGGTGACCCTGGCCGAACCATGTCAGCTTTTTCTTCTTGACGATGGTGAGAAGGGGTTCCTGTGGACCTGCCAGCCGTGTTATTTGACTCTTGACAAATTCATTGGTCTCTCGTTCTCTCCATGATATGCCCAGTAGTTTTCTATGACATTTTGTTTCAAATGACTGGATTCGCTTTGCTGTTTCGGCAGTCAATGTCCAGGTTTCACTTCCGTACAGCAGGATAGTCTGAATTAGGGCTTTGTAGAGCTTTAGTTTAGTTGTGAAACTGATCTCTTTACTTTCCATTTTGGTGGTGAGTTTTGTCATGGAAGATGTTGCCATGGCTATTCCGACTTTGATTTCTGTCGTCGATTCGCCCGTAGTTTGTGAGTGTAGCGCCAAGGTATTTAAAGCGTCTACCCCCTCCAGTTGTTGGCCGTTCATGTAAATTTTAGCAGTGTCGTTGCTCGTGCTGTTCACAAGTACTTTACTTTTCTCCGAGCTCAGCTCCATCTCATATGCTCAGCTCTGTTCTCAAGTCTGGTCGTAAGATCTTGCGGCTTTGTGTCACTTCCGCCCATGAGGTCAATGTCATCGGCAAACCGCAAGTTGTTGAGGGGTCTGCGCCAATGGAGATGGTAGAGTGGAAGTCATGGAGGGTCTCTCTCATAATGTTTTCCAAGAACAGATTAAACAGGACTGAAATAACAGGCATCCTTGTCGGACCCCAACTGTGGTTTTGAAGTAGTCTCCGACCTGATTGTTCAGATGGACTGCACTGCTTGCGGTGTTGTGTAGTGCTTGAATGGTTTGCACTAGTCCTTCTTCAATGCCAAGCATTCTGAGGACCTGCTACAGGCCTTAGTGCCATACTCTGTCGAAAGCCTTCTTGAAGTCGATGAAGTTGTGGAACAGGTCTCTCTGATGTTGAAGATGTTTTTCCATCAGGATGTGGCAGTTAAAAATCTGCTCGAGTGTGCTCCTGCCTGCCTGAACCAGCTTGTTCATCTGCAAGGTGTTCTTCTGCCTCCTTCTTTAGTTGATTCAAAATAACTTTGAGCATGATCTTGCTTCTAATAAGCTTGTCTTTTTTAAAAGGACCAGTTTGAGAGCACGTTTATACAGACTCAGTAACGGTTTCATAGTGTTTACACTAGCAGAATCCAACAGGGTAGAAGCATAGTCTATTGAGGATTGTATATAAAATTGGAAGAATAGTTTCCTTGAATAAAAGTCAAGAAAGTGCTTGATTTTAGAAAGTTGGTATACTCTTTGGGACATATATTTGCATAGTTGAGATATGTGGTAGAACCAACTGAGATTTTCATAAATTGTTACCCCTAAAACCTTGTGGTGATGGGTTTGTTCAATTACATCCTTTTTAATTTTGATGGGAGTAAGTTTGTGGGTTAAGTTTTAACGCTTTTGTCTAGTGGTAATAAGCATGCATTTTGTTTTTGGGGGTGTATTAGACATATGGTTTAGCGCTTTGATTTGTTTACTTTACAAGATTCAGCGTATATAAATTCATACATTTATTATATTATTATTATTATTATTATTATTATATGGTTTAGTTCGTCCATTGGATAACTGTTCAACATTTTTTTGTAATGCTTTTGCTAGAGAGATAGGATTATTGTGGCTCGTATGAATAGTTGTGTCATCAGAAAATAGTTCGCATTTGGAATTGATGTGGAGAGGGAGTCGTTTATGTATAGTGAGAGAGAATAGTTCTAGTATGGATCCTTGTGGTACTCCATAATTGATGGCTTGTAGTGTGGATGTAGTTGTGCCTATTGAGACACACTGTTTGCCTGTTTTCTAGACAGGAAGCAAGTAGTTGTAAGGTGTTTGTAGAGAAATGGTACAGGTTTAGTTTTTTATGAGAAGTGTTGTGGTCAATTGTGTCAAAAGCTTTTTTGAGATCTACAAATAGTACTCCACAAAAATTATTGTCATTAATGTTTGATAGCCAGTTGTCTACGAGGCTAATCAGTGCAGTATGACATGAGTGTTTTTTTCTAAATCCAGACTTATTAGGGTGAATTAAGTTGGTAGTATCTAAATGACAACTATGTGTTTGTTTATATGTTCCAAGGGTTTGGAAAGGATAGATATGATGGAAATTGGTCTATAGTTTGAGGGGTCTGAAGTGTCACCAGATTTGTAGATGGGGATTACTTTAGCTGTTTTGAAGGCATTGGGGAAATGGTTTTTTTTCAAGACAAAGGTTAAATATATATGTTAGTGTGTCTGTGATAACTGGAGCTGATAGCTTCAATATTCTGCTGTCTATTCCATCAAGACCACGCGTTCTTGATTATTTGAGGTGAGTTAGATAACCATAGACCTCAAGAACAGACATAAATGGAATGTGAAGTTTTGAAGGAGTATGCTTTCTTTTCAAGTATTGTTTTAGTTCATTGAGTTTATTGGACTTTGATTTATCATTTTTAATAATGTTAGTAGAGACATTAATGAAATGATTGTTAAGTTGTTCAGCAGTAACGTCTTTGGTTACATTTGTTTTGGAAGATGCTTGTTTGTTAGTTATTTGATTTATGGCTCGCCATACAGTCTTTGAGTTTTGTTTGGTAGATAGTAAGTCTTGGAAATATTTATTTTTTTCTCGCGTTTTTGTGAGTTTATGGCATTTCTTAATTTTTTTTGACTCCTCATAATATTTATGTTCTTTTAAAAGGTCTCTAAGATAGCATGCTTCTTCTAGTTCCTTAGTGAGCCAAGGTGGTTTGGGGATATATTTGATCCTAATGATTTTCAGTGGGGCGTGTTTGTTGTAAATAGCAGTAAAAGTGTTTATCCAAAATTCTATGGCTAAAGTCTGGATCAGTAATGTTGAATGTTTCCGAAAGAATGGAGTTACTTAAATCTGATAAGAAAAGATTCTCATCAAATTTAGCAAAGGAACGATATGTTATAGTTTTGTGGCCAGGTTTGGGGATTTTTGTTCGTTTTTTTGACCACGTGATACAGACTGGGTAGTGATCGCTGCAGTGATAGACTGGGATACAAGTTTCGACAATGTTGTTGGGGTTAGATACATAGATATGGTCAATTATTGTGCTTGAGTTTGGTGTGACTCTCGTGGGTGAATTAACTAGTTGGTGGAGGTTCTATGAATTTATTAATTTGGTCCATTGATTTATAATTCTTTTGTAAGATCGATATTAAAGTCTCCTAATACGATTATTTCAATTGATTCTAATAGGACTGTATTCATCATGGAGTCAAATTTGTCGGTCCAGTTTTTTCTTTCTGTTGGATTCCTATAGTAGATCCCAATTACAATAGGTTGGGCACCTTTTATAGAAACCTCAATCCATATGGATTCTACACCATAATGTTCTAAATGGAGAAGACGCGTGAAGGTTATGGACTCACTAATATAGATTAGGATTCCTGTTTCTTTGGGGTTTTGTTGATCTTAACGCAGGATTTTATATCCTGGAATATAAATATCAGTGTGCAATATGTAATCTAAAAGTCTCGACTCAGATAGCCCTAGTATGTGAAGTGGATTGCCTTTGTTAGTGATAAGAGCTGAGATTTCTTCGATTTTTTAAAATGCATGGTTTATATTTAGGTGGCCAATACGTAGGCCATCCTTAGAGGGACACTTATTGTGGTTGGTATGCATCTGTCTTATTTGGTTTGTGAGGAAAGGATATGTGTGAAGGAAGACAAACAAGAAAGGAACAACTGGCAGTAAGGAAAATAGAAAATAGATTTGTAGTTGGAGAACTCAACACCTGAAGGGGGAAAATAATAGGGTGGTGGTGGAGGGGGAAAATAAGTAGAAAAAAACAAGGAAACAGAATTGAGTGAGGTTAAAACAAAATAACCACTCAAACCGACAATAAAGTACTGAAATCTGAAATCCTCACTGTTATAGCATCACAACAGTGACAACACAGCTCAGGTAACTTCCTATCAACCCTGCAAGTGTCAATACAAGGGTGCCCTGCTTCAATTACAGCCTGGTCACAGTTAGTATCTCCCAGTGAAGAGTCTCCTAATGCCACACCAAATCACAAGTGCCGCTCTCCTTGAAGCAGCCTGATGAGCACTGAGGTGTGTCCCGAGAGATGGTCAGCATTTGTCACTGAAAAAGGTCACTCAGGAAATAGTAGGGGGTGGGTGGTAGGGAACTCGCAGCACAGCACAGTTTGTTTATCACTGAAAAAGGCCACTCAGCAAGTAGTCCAGGGATTTGCTGCATGGCTCATTCCCTCACTGAATAATGTCACTCAGCAGTAACTGAATAATATCACTCAGCAGTCACTGAACAATGCCACACAGCAAATAGTCTCTAGTTCGATGCACAGTGTTGCACACTTCACTGCACAGTTTGTTTATCACTGAAAAAAGGCCACACAGCAATTAGTCCACGGATTTGCTACATGGCTTATTCCCTCACTGAATAATGTCACTCAGCAGTGACTGAACAACGGCACTCAGCAGTCACAGAACAATGCCACACATGGAATAGTCCCAAGTTCGATGCACAGTGTTGCACACTTCACAGCATGGGGACTGTCACAACAAAGCTGAGACCTGTAGCACTGGTCAAAACTGTTGTTAAAAAACAAAAACAACAAAAAAAACCCCAACCAAACAAATAAAGAAACAACACAGCGAACAACAACAAACAAACAAAACAAACAAAACAAAACAAAAAACCAACAACAACAATAACAACAACAAACCCCACCACACACACACTCACAAAACAAACCCACAGGGTTCTACAGTCTCAATGTTCGTGAGGATGCACACTTTTCACTGCACCAGTTCCATCAATCTTGAAATAAGCAAAAGGAACCATAAAACTAATGTAAAAAAAAATATAAATGTCTTAAAAAGAAACTAGGGAGTTGAAAAGAGCAGAAGGAACACCAGGTTTGCCACACTCTCACAGCGACTTGCAATTTGGGGTGGGGGAAGGTTTAAAAAAAAGCAGCAACAACAACAAAAAACATAAACAAAAACAAACAAAAACACCCAAAAAAAACCACACACAAAAAACAACAAACAAAACCAGCAACAAAAATCAAGGATTAGAAAAAATATACACACAAAAACACCAAAACACACACACACACACAACACACACACAAATATTACACACACACTCACCCACACACCCTCACATATACACACTTACATACACACTTACACACACGCACGCATATACAACATAGAGTACACACGCATACACACACACACATACACACACACACACACTCTTCTTCTCATTCTCTGGCCTCTCCCTTTCTCTATAGATGAATGGGGGTGTTAGGTCAGTGAAGGGCTTGCTGGATGGTATTCAGCAGGACCTCCAGCATCTTTTGGGTGTCCTGTGAATGAGTGGTGTGGGGGAGGCCCCAGGCAGTCTTGGTTTTGGCTGTAGTAAGAGGGGGAAAGTCCTCCTCAAAGTCCCCTGGCCATAGGCAGGTGGACTTGCTCCTGGTGTGGGGAGAAGCGCTCTGCCGTTGCCGCGGTGACTGTTGATGGCAGATTGCACTTCCACTGTTGGTGGAGGTGGCTTTGTTGGCGGAGCCCTTTGCATCTGGCCATAGATGGTTGAAGTGCCGGGCAGAGGTTTTGGGGGCAGAGGTTTTGTCGGCTGGTGCAGGTTGTATGTCATGGCTGCTATGCCACCAGCACTTGGGTGGAAAGGGTCCATGTATTTATAGAGGGCTTTCCTGGGTACCCCACTCCCAGTCTGAAAAGAGGAGGTGTGATCGATGTAAATCACCCCCTCTCGAGCACAGACCTTGGAGAGGTTGGTGTTGGACTCCCTCACAGAACTGGTGGTATGGTGTCGGCTGTAAGGAGGAATGATTGCAGAGGCTTTTATGGTGGCATGTGGAAAAGCCTGACCACACGTTGCCATATCTTGCAATCAACTGGGCCACTTTGTAGGCAGTTGTTGATGCCAACTCCTGGCTGGCAGTGGGGACAGACTTTTTCAATAGTGCTTCTAAGGGGGTTGGGGAAGGGGACAGCGGAGGGGGGGGTTTGGAGTTGATAGGCCTTCTGGGAACTGAATTACTTGTCAGTTTGCGTTTTGGTAATGAAGGAGGGGAGGGAGGAGGGGGTGGTTTGGGGTTGGAGTTTTGGTCGGGGTCGAGGAGTGAAAATCTATTATCAGTGGGGATTGGGAAGATGATTTCTTCTTCTATAGGGGTGTCCGATATTTCAGAGAGGGAGTCACTTAGAGGAATTCTGGAGGTGGTTGTTAGATTGCTGGTGGGAATCTTTGGAATGGAGGTGACG
>CM054166.1:32162998-32167983 GCA_028751875.1 Rapana venosa
GCAACTTTTGGTCCGATTCGGCTTCGCCTCATCGAACCAAAAACTTGCATAGTTTTATATAAAAACTAAGCAGTTTACCTTGACTCGGCTTTTACCCTATCTCTCTACTAAAACTGAAAGTAATACTAATTTATTTTTTGATGGGTAAAACTATAAAATTATGGGAATTTATGCTAAAACAATATCTTATCAAGAACTTGTCAAGAACTTTATCAACAACTTATCAAGAACTTATCAAGAACTTATCAACAACTTATCAACAACTTATCAACAACTTATCAAGAACTTACCAAGAACTTACCAAGAACTTATCAAGAACTTATCAAGAGCTAAAACAAGAACTATATTAAGAACTTGACAAGAAATAAACAAGTCCCTATCAACAACTTATCAACAACTTGTCAAGAACAACAACAATTATTTTACACAAAATATATTGATAAAGATAGACAACATGAATTGCGACGAACTTTTGTTGATGACATCTACTGGTTCTAGTCAAGAAGAAATAACAGATGAGAAGAGTCTACTGGATAAGAAGGAGAAGTTGTACTATCTTGCTGCTTGTAGTAAAACAAAGCATTACTTAGGAACACAACTAACAGTTGAACAGGTGCAGCAGTTATCACCACAAGACATTAATAAGTATTTTAATAGGTATGAATCCCTTCTTGGAGCAAAGATAGTGAAAAGCCTAGGGCATACTGTTATTGGTCTATATGCTAAAGCAACAAGTAGGGTCTTTAATGTGGACTCAGAAGCTGACTTAGCATATGACCTCTCACAAGATCCTATTTTGTCTAGAACGCTGGAGACACTTGGCTGCGATAAGAGATGTTTCTTTGGCTGGAAATCAGGGACCAACGAAGAAGTGCCTTGTCTGTCCTCTGATCGTCTGAGCAGATCTTGGCCAGATCTTTAAGACAACATATCATGCTACCGTCCCTGCCATTTGGCTTCAACAGTAAGTTCGGGCCAGACAGAATGTCTTTGTAAATACAACTGTCCCAGACGGACGAAGGGGCAGCTTCAGTTTCAAGATGTCTAATTATCACTCGTATCATCACGTTGTCCATATCAAGGATACCATATTGCACAAGCGGGTTTAACCATTGGTACACGGCCAACAACAAAAAAAGAGATTTATTTTCAGTGTTGATGATATCGTTGTGAAGAGGGTCCAAATGAGATTATAGCAAGAAACCTGCTTATTTTGGCCGAAGTACTTGATGTTGTTGGTCATTGAGAACCACGTGTCGTGAACACAATCTGTACTTCAGCGTTTTAAGTTTTGATTTGCTCTTACCTGAATGGCAGCCTTTTAGACTCTTGTCAGTAATGCTCGCTGAATGCCTGAGTGATCGGTGATGTATAATGTCCTTTTTCTTTTTCTTTTTATGTTACCTATAAAGAAGAGGGAACAACAGTTGTACAAGGGTGTATTGTACACGTCAGTGCAATGCAGTGCCATAATAGCAGCAAGAAAAGGATAAGAAGAAGAAGAAGAAGAAGAAGAAGAAGAAGAAGAAGAAGAAGAAGAAGAAGAAGAAGAAGAAGAAGAAGAAGGAGAAGGAGAAGAGAACAAGAAGAACAAGAAGAACAAGAAGAACAAGAAGAAGAACAAGAAGAACAAGAAGAAGAAGAACAAGAACAAGAAGAAGAAAAAGAAAAAGAAAAAGAAGAAGAAGAAGAAGTGTGTATGATTGGGAGCCTGGTCGCATATGTATGCAGGTAGCCAGTGATATATGTGTCTGTCACGAGTTCACTGTGCCGCTGTACCATTTCAACATTTCTGGAACATTCCAGGACCCACTAGGGCTCGGTGGACGGCAGGTCACGTACCTGCCTAGAAAGCGAAAAAGTCAGGGTTCAAGTGTGTGGTGCTTCAATCCCCTTTTGCGCCCGAAACTTTTACCCCCATCCACTAGACCATGAGTGGTGGTCTGGGTGCTAGTCTTTCGGATGAGACGATAAACCGTGTCTTGTCGCGTGTAGAAGAGCGCCCAGCATCAAGAGAGTTCTCCCTGGCAAAATTCTGTAGTAAAAAAAACAACAACAATTCAACACTCTGATAGGAAAACAAATACACATGCAGTCAGGAAAAGACAATGGAATCAAAACAAAACCAATAATAATAATAATAATAATAATAATAATAATAATAATAATAATAATAATAAATAATGGGTAGTGCTGCTCTTGTAATGATGCACTCTTCTCAATAAGAGCAACCCGAATTTCATGCAGATAAATCTGCCCTGACTTAAAGTAGTATCTGATTCAATGCAGTACAGTACAATAGAAGATAATACAATGCAATACAATACATCACAATACAATACATCACAATACAATACATCACAATGCAACACAATGCAACACATCACAATGCAACACAATGCAACACAATACAACACAATACAACACAATGCAACACAATACAACACAAAGCTACACAACAATGCAATAGCCACACAATGCAATGCAACACAGTGCAACACATCACAGTACAGCACAACACAATGCAACACAACACAATGCAACACAACACAATGCAACACAACACAATGCAACACAACACAATGCAACACAACACAATGCAACACAACACAATGCAACGCAACACAATGCAACACAACACACTGCAACACAACACACTGCAACACAACACAATGCAACACAACACAATGCAACACAACACAATGCAACACAACACAATGCAACACAACACACTGCAACACAACACAATGCAACGCAACACAGTGCAACACAACACACTGCAACACAACACAGTGCAACACAATGCAATACAATACATCACAACGCAACACAACACAGTGCAACACAACGCAACACAACACAACTCACGTGTTCTAAGTGCATAGGGAAGAGAGTTCCATCGAAGCGGACTAGTTATCCTGTTCAACATCTAGCAAATTCAAGAAACCAGTAAACAATAATGTGTGGAAGGGAGACAAAGGGTGGGTGGATAGGGGAGTATATGCTGGGAGAGGTAAAAAGACAAATCTTTAACAGGGTTGAATTCAAATCATCATAATCATTTTATTTATTTATTCTTTCATATCGATGATAATGGAATAAGCACTCATGTGCTTTTTTACATCCTGTCCCCGTGTGTATGCGGTTTCGTCAATTTTGTCATCTGTTTCCACCGGCACACAATGGCCTACTCTTCCGAAAAGCGGAACAGGATTTAACGTGTGCGCAAGATGTTCTGCATGCGTTCGAACACGGGGCCTCGGTTTATAGTCTCATCCGAAGCCTTTAAGTAGAAATGTTCATTGTGATCTTGATATTTTCAGGGGTTAAAACATACATGCTGTTGACAAGTCGGTCAAAACAATAACATTCTGCTGGCGAAGTTAGAAACATCAGTACACATGAAGATTGGTTGTTGTGTATTTTTTTTAAAACTATTTGTTTCGAGTTTAAAAGATTGCACATACGTTCAGAGTAACTTATTATGGATTTGATGTATACTGAATTGTACATACAAGTGATGTATTATTTTTGTTCTGGGAACAGGGTGAGGGTGACTTGGTTGATACGCTTATGACTATTATGTTGTTGTTGTTGCAATTGTTATTGTTGTTGTTGTGTGCATGTATGTGTGTGCACGTGTGTGTGTGTGTGTGTGTGTGTGTTGTGTGTGTGTGTGTGTGTGTGTGTGTGTGTGTGTGTTTGTGTGTGTGTTTTGTTGTGTGTGTGTGTGTGTGTGTGTGTTGTGTGTGAACGCATGCATGTTTACTAGGAAAAAAATAACAAGAATAATTGTGCTGAGTGACTGTGAAATGTTAATGCTTGCATAAAAAAAAAAAAATCTTTAAACATAATACTCAGATCGGTGGTCTAGAGGTAACGCGAAAGCGAAAAGTCCGGGTCTGAAGTGTGCGGCGGTTCGTACCCCGTTTGGACCGGAAATTTTTCCCCCATCCATTAGACCATGAGTGGTGGTCTGGGCGCTAGTCTTTCGGATGAGACGATAAACCGAGGTCCCGTGTGTTACACGTAATTATTTAGCGCACGTAAAAAAAACCCACGGCAACAAGAGAGTTGTCCCTGGCAAAATTCTTAGAAAAAAGCCACTCTGATAGGGAAACAAATACAGCTGCAGGAAAAAAAAAAAAGAAAAAAAAAAGGGTGAAAGGGTGGCGCAGCGCTAAGTGGCGACGCGTTCTCCCGCTCTCCCCTAAACTTTGTTTCGACACTAACACAGTCCTCATCTATTTTCCATGTTATTTCAACGGGGAGGTGCCACGAATAGATACACTCCCCAATACACAGATCAAAACATGATAACATTTGACTAGGAACAAGAAAATAATCAATAACGCTGCATCCATTAGGAGACACAAAGGTATAATCCCCCTCCCTATCCCCCTCACAACATCCATTCAGAATCCTCATGTCAAACATAAAACATAAATCTATCAAGGACCTGCCAAAATTGTTCATCGTGTCATCTTTAGAGGCACGCACACAAAGTTCATCATTCACATCATCATACTCCACAACATCCAAATAATTTGACATCACTTCAAGGTCGGCTTGTTCCTGACCAGTCCTGGCATTCAAGTCTCCTACAATCATGAAATGAAAGTCGTCTATTTGAAAATATTGCAATAAGGTTTCCTCTAATAATACAACACCATCCTTAATTAATTTTTCATTGTAAAGAGGACCACCTTCTGGCACAATATAGCACGCTATCAAAATAACATCTTTATCTAAATTAAAAATACGTTTGTTTATTCTAATGGCAATCGTGTTGTCACACTCTATTTCAATTTCTTTTACATATCTTTCTAAAGACCTTTCTTACTATAGAAGCACTCCTCCAGAATTCCTCCTGATGTGACAGTTTTTGAGCCAGGACATGAAACTTTATATAATCTAGAAAAACACACTGTATCAAATTAGAGTCAAGAAAAGTTTCGTGAGGCACACAAAATCGAAAATTATTT
>CM054166.1:32168483-32170983 GCA_028751875.1 Rapana venosa
CCTGCTTTTCCATCAATGTCATCTGCGAAGCGGAGGTTTGTGATCGTTCTGCCACCAATGCTGACTGATCCTTCATGATGTTCCAGTGCATCAGCCATGATTCTCTCAAGGAAGATGTTGAAAAGGTGGTGAGAGTAGACAGCCCTGCCTTACTCCAACTGTTGTTCGAAACCATTCTCCAATGTTGTTGTTGTAGTACACTGCACTGGTGGCCTCCCTGTACAGCTGTTTGATGACTCTGATCAGGTTTGCATTGATGCTGTACAAGTTCAGGGTTTTGCCCACAAAGCTGCATGCCACACCCTGTCAAATGCCTTCTTAAAATCGATAAATACGTGGTATAGGTCTTGTTGATGTTGAAGGTACCGCTCACATAGTATTCTGAGGTTGAATATCTGTTCTGTTGTGCTGCGCCCTGCTCGGAAACCTGCTTTTTCCCTCAGCAATGATGGTCTCTGCTTGTGGCTTCAGTCTATTCAATATTATCTGCAGCATGACCTTGCTTGGGTGACATATGAGGCTGATTGTGCGGTAATTATGGCATTGTTGTAGATTTCCTTTCTTGGGGGGGGTGATGATGAGCGACTGCGTCCATGGTGTTGGCCATTTTCCTGTCTGCCAGATCTTGTTGCAGATTCTTAGTAGGGCGCTGATCATGGCTTCCCCTCCAGCTTGGACCAACTCAGCTGGAATGTTGTCAGCCCCTGCTGATTTCCCCTTTTTCAGCGATCTGACTGCTGTTTCCACTTCTTCTCGGAGGATAGGGTGACTGTCTGTGTCTTTGCTTTCGGGTACATTAAGGACTTCTGGATCTCCTGCGGTTCTATAGTTATACAGGTCGGAGCAGTATTCTGTCCATCTGTTCAGAATATCCTGGTCGTCAGTGAGACACTTCCCATAAGATATTGAAATAGGGTACTTCATTAAGACTTCAGTACAAAGGACAAGTCCAATCAGTATTGAAAATATAAAATATGAATCCTTCATCAGGATACACCATAACTATAAGCCAAACGATAAAATGTGAGAGAGAGGGAGACAGAGACAGAGAGTGTGTGTGTGTGTATTTCAGAGATAATATCCAATATATAATTCCTAAAACAGTACACGATCATCATTTTTGATTGTACTCGTTTCAAATTATATGTCATGATAATGAAATTAACTCAATACCCATACATTCACACAATAAAAACAAGAAACAGAACAAAAGAAGAAATTTAAACCTATACAGTCATTGAGGGGGAGAATGTGAGTGAGTGTGTGTGTGTGTGTGTGTGTGTGTGTGTGTGTGTGTGTGTGTGTGTGTGTGTGTGTGTGTGTGTGTGTGTGTGTGTGTGTGTGTGTCGCGTGTGTGAGTGTGCGTGTGTCGCGTGTGTGAGTGTATGTGTGTCGCGTGTGTGAGTGTGTGTCGCGTGTGTGAGTGTGTGTGTGTGTGTGAGTGTGTGTGTGTGTGTCGCGTTGTGAGTGTGTGTGTGTGTGTGTGGCGTGTGTGAGTGTATGTATGTGTGTTTGTGTGTGTGTGTCGCGTGTGTGAGTGTGTGTGTGTCGCGTGTGTGTGTGTATGTGTGTATGTGTGTGTGTGTCGCGCGTGCGTGTGTGTGTGTGTGGTGTGTGTGTGTGTGTGTGTGTGTGTGTGTTGTGTCGCGTGTGTGAGTGTGTGTGTGTGTGTGTGTGTTCTCAGGGATAATACTAAATTAAATATATAATATTCACAGAGCACATGATCAACACCAACACTTTTTATTTATACTCATACAAATTGAATTTCATGATAACAAAAATAAGTGCAATACCCATACACTCACACAATAAAAACAAGGAAGAAAAGAAAGAAAGAAAAAAAAACCCCCCAAAACTATAGACATGTGAGAAAGAAAGAGAAAAGAGAGAGAGGAGAGGGAGGGGGAGAAGGGGAGAGGAGAGAGAGAGTGTTTTGTGGGTTTTTTTTCGGGGATAACACTAAACATATAACTCCAAAACAGTGCACGATCACCGTAACAAATTATTTTGATTATACTCATGCAGAGAGAGGGAGAGGGGAGAGAGGAAGGAGGGGGGAGAGAGAGAGAGAGAGAGGGGGAGAGAGGAGAGAGAGAGTGACATTGACAATGACAAGACAAGGCAAATTCTTTTATTTCGAGGATAATGAATAAGACACATGTGTTTTTTTTACATCCAGCCCCCCCCCGTCCGTTAGGGATACATCTTAAAAATAAAAACCCCCAATCCTATACAGTCCCCACAAAAAAAAACTGGGGGAAAAAAACCCTTTTTCGAAAAGACCCCCCCACACCCTACCCCCCAAAGAAAGAAAAAAGAAAACCCAAAAAACCCCCCAAACCCCACTCCCCCAAAAAACCCAAACCCCAAAACAAACAAACAAACAAACAAAAAGAAGAAAAACAACCAACAGAAGAAGTAAAAAAGAGAAAAACAGACAAACAACAACAAAAAGAAAAACAACAGGCCAAGAAAAATAACAAACCAAACTTAATAA
>CM054166.1:32175983-32210983 GCA_028751875.1 Rapana venosa
TGCTAGATCGTATTTGTAGGATCTGGACTTTCGTCTAGATAGTGTTTCTCGCCATCAATGATCAGATGATCAAAGACCATGAATGCTCTTTTCCCATATTTCCTGGCATCCTTCAAATGAGGAACAAGTTTCCTTCTGATATCACGCACACGTGGAGTGAAGTCTTCTCCAATGAAGACATTGTTCCACGGAGTTTGCGTTAAACCCTTTAGAACCATCTCCTTATCCCTGTAGAATGCACATCTCCCTATGATAGGGGAGTTAGGGGTTTTTATTTTGAGGATGGATCCTGTCAAACTCCATGTCATGACTCAGTCCTAGTTTGTCAGTCAGTATGTCTTTGATCAGTTTTTCACAGTCGTCACGAGTTTCATTGTCCTGTCTTGGCATGCCATAGAAAAGGATGTTGTTTCTTTTAGAATGCCCATCCAAGTCATCAGTCTTTGATTCCAGCTTTTCCACTTTTTCACACAATTTTTCGTTTTGTTCTTTCAGTCTTTGGTTTTGCTGTTTCAGCTCAGTAACAGTCTCCATCAATGATGCCATTTCACTCAGAATTCCAAAACATGTCTCTTTGACTTGTCTCACCTCTTCCTTCAGTACTTTAAACATGGAGGTCAGCTCCTGCAGGTTTGCTGCCACGTCCTTCAGCGTAGGCTCCCGACTTGTCCTCTTAGGAGACGATGCAGCGGAACCAGCACCAGAGTTCAGCTGGGTTTGGCGCAGACTGTCCTTCCTTCCACTGGGTCCAGGTCCAGGGTTCAGCTCCACATCGCCACACCGATGCAGAAAAACGCCTAGGTACAAATAGGCGAGGAGCAAACCTACGGTAACACCGTCATGCAGCCTGCCCAACTTCAATGTCGGAATATACAATGATTTTCTCAACATTGCACGTGGAGACAGGAATGTCCTGAAGGTGGCCACAAAGCAGCCACACATGGCCCTAAAACTTAAAGCTACCTCTGGCATGATGTCTTCTGGTCACTTCACAGTCTCAGGCAAAGGCACAGGAACGCAAAATTTACACTTGAATGCGGAGCTTCATTCAACAGCTGTTTACATATCAACTACCGGAAACGTTCCCGAGAGAGAGAGAGAGAGAGAGAGAGAGAGAGAGAGAGAGAGAGAGAGAGAGAGAGAGAGAGTGTGTATTTCAGTCATAACACTAAATATATAATTCTCAAAACAGTGCAGGATCACCGTCAACACTTATTTGATTATACTCATGCAGATTATATGTCATGATAATGAAATCATTTCAATACCCGAATATTCATACAATAAAAACAAGGAAGAGGAGAAAAGGGTGGGGAATAAAAGCCAAATGTATAAGGTCAGGGAGAGAGACAGAGAGAGAGAGAGAGAGACGGAGAGAGAGAGAGAGAGAGAGAGAGAGAGAGAGAGGAGAGAGAGTGTGTGTGTGTGTGTGTGTGTTTCAAGGATAATACTAAATATATAATTCTCAAGACAGCACAGGATCACCATCACTATTCTTTTCGAATATACTCGTACAAATTGAATGCCATGAAAAATAAATAAGCCCAATATCAATACACTCTTACAATAATGAGAAAAAAAATCACTAAAGTCATAAAATGAACATCTATACATTGTAAGTAAGAGAGAGAGATGGGAGGGGGAGAAATGAGAGAGAGTGGGAGAGAGAGAGGGGGGAAGTGTGTGTGTGTGTGTGTGTGTGTGTGTGTGTGTGTGTGTGTGTGCGTGCGTGTGTGTGTTTGTGTGTGTGTGTGTGTGTGTGTGTGTGTGTGTGTGTGTGTGTGTGCGTGTGTGTGTTAAAGATTTAATGCTTTTTGTTTGTAAACAAACAAAACAAAAGACATAGAAAAAATACTGAATATAATTCTCAACAGCACATCATCACTGTCAAAGACTCTTTTTCATTATACTCGTACAAATTAACACATAGTATTGTTATGATAGATATATGTCTTATAACTATAGTGTATTTTTAAAAAAAAAAGCTTTCACTTTGCTAAACTCACTTTTTCAACAACAATGACAATTTGAAAGGGGGAGAGAGAGAGAGAGAGAGAGAGAGAGAGAGAGAGAGAGAGAGAGAGAGAGAGAGAGAGGAGAGAGAGAGAGAGAGAGAGAGAGAGAGAGAGAGGACAACAGTCTGACATACAGACAGGTGAAGGGAAAGGGCAGGGCAGATAGGTCAGATGGAAAGGGCAGATAGGTAAGGGAGGATATGCAACTTTGTTTTTAAGGCTATGGACTGTGGTTTGTTATTGTTGATGTATCAAGTGAGTTGATAATTGAGTTCTGTAGATTGTTATTGATTGATGTTTAACTGAATCTGGAAGGGAGTTCCACAGCATAGGGCCTGAGTAAAGTAGACTAGATTTGAATAAGTCTATTCTCGGAACTGGGACACTAGGCTTTATAGTATTTCAGGATTGGTTTAGGGGGATTTGTCTTTTAAGTATGATGGAACAGTTCCTGTCATGATCTTGAACATCATGACTCCTTTGTTATATTTTAGTCGTTGGCGAAGGGGAGAATATTTAATTGAGTATCATCATCATCATCATCAGACCCGTGACCTTGGCGGTCGTGGGGGAGACACGAAAGACGATGCCGTGGTAAGCCTCCTCCATCCATCTCGGTCCTCGGCTCTGCGCAGTAGTGCCGAGTCATTCATCCTGGTCCATTCTCTGATGTTGTCCATCCATGACTTGTTCTGTCTTCCCCTCTATCTGCCACCTTCGAGTATTCCCTGCAGTACTGTTTTTGGCAGAGTGTTATGGCGGGTGACGTGGCCGAACCATGTCAGCTTTTTCTTCTTGACGATGGTGAGAAGGGGTTCCTGTGGACCTGCCAGCCGTGTTATTTGACTCTTGACAAATTCATTGGTCTCTCGTTCTCTCCATGATATGCCCAGTAGTTTTCTATGACATTTTGTTTCAAATGACTGGATTCGCTTTGCTGTTTCGGCAGTCAATGTCCAGGTTTCACTTCCGTACAGCAGGATAGTCTGAATTAGGGCTTTGTAGAGCTTTAGTTTAGTTGTGAAACTGATCTCTTTACTTTTCCATATGGTGGTGAGTTTTGTCATGGAAGATGTTGCCATGGCTATTCCGACTTTGATTTCTGTCGTCGATCGCCCGTAGTTTGTGAGTGTAGCGCCAAGGTATTTAAAAGCGTCTACCTCCTCCAGTTGTTGGCCGTTCATGTAAATTTTAGCAGTGTCGTTGCTCGTGCTGTTCACAAGTACTTTACTTTTCTCCGAGCTCAGCTCCATCTCATATGCTCCAGCTCTGTTCTCAAGTCTGGTCGTAAGATCTTGCGGCTTTGTGTCACTTCCGCCCATGAGGTCAATGTCATCGGCAAACCGCAAGTTGTTGAGGGGTCTGCGCCAATGGAGATGGTAGAGTGGAAGTCATGGAGGGTCTCTCTCATAATGTTTTCCAAGAACAGATTAAACAGGACTGAAAATAACAGGCATCCTTGTCGGACCCCAACTGTGGTTTTGAAGTAGTCTCCGACCTGATTGTTCAGATGGACTGCACTGCTTGCGGTGTTGTGTAGTGCTTGAATGGTTTGCACTAGTCCTTCTTCAATGCCAAGCATTCTGAGGACCTGCTACAGGCCTTAGTGCCATACTCTGTCGAAAGCCTTCTTGAAGTCGATGAAGTTGTGGAACAGGTCTCTCTGATGTTGAAGATGTTTTTCCATCAGGATGTGGCAGTTAAAAATCTGCTCGAGTGTGCTCCTGCCTGCCCTGAACCCAGCTTGTTCATCTGCAAGGTGTTCTTCTGCCTCCTTCTTTAGTTGATTCAAAATAACTTTGAGCATGATCTTGCTTCTAATAAGCTTGTCTTTTTTAAAAGGACCAGTTTGAGAGCACGTTTATACAGACTCAGTAACGGTTTCATAGTGTTTACACTAGCAGAATCCAACAGGGTAGAAGCATAGTCTATTGAGGATTGTATATAAAATTGGAAGAATAGTTTCCTTGAATAAAAGTCAAGAAAGTGCTTGATTTTAGAAAGTTGGTATACTCTTTGGGACATATATTTGCATAGTTGAGATATGTGGTAGAACCAACTGAGATTTTCATAAATTGTTACCCCTAAAACCTTGTGGTGATGGGTTTGTTCAATTACATCCTTTTTAATTTTGATGGGAGTAAGTTTGTGGGTTAAGTTTTAACGCTTTTGTCTAGTGGTAATAAGCATGCATTTTGTTTTTGGGGGTGTATAGACATATGGTTTAAGCGCTTTGATTTGTTTACTTTACAAGATTCAGCGCTATATAAATTCCATACATTATTATTATTATTATTATTATTATTATTATTATATGGTTTAGTTCGGTCCATTGGATAAGCTGTTCAACATTTTTTTGTAATGCTTTTGCTAGAGAGATAGGATTATTGTGGCTCGTATGAATAGTTGTGTCATCAGAAAATAGTTCGCATTTGGAATTGATGTGGAGAGGGAGGTCGTTTATGTATAGTGAGAAGAGAATAGTTCCTAGTATGGATCCTTGTGGTACTCCATAATTGATGGCTTGTAGTGTGGATGTAGTTGTGCCTATTGAGACACACTGTTGCCTGTTTTCTAGACAGGAAGCAAGTAGTTGTAAGGTGTTTGTAGAGAAATGGTACAGGTTTAGTTTTTTATGAGAAGTGTGTGGTCAATTGTGTCAAAAGCTTTTTTGAGATCTACAAATAGTACTCCACAAAAATTATTGTCATTAATGTTTGATAGCCAGTTGTCTACGAGGCTAATCAGTGCAGTATGACATGAGTGTTTTTTTCTAAATCCAGACTTATTAGGGTGAATTAAGTTGGTAGTATCTAAATGACAACTATGTGTTTGTTTATATGTTCCAAGGGTTTGGAAAGGATAGATATGATGGAAATTGGTCTATAGTTTGAGGGGTCTGAAGTGTCACCAGATTTGTAGATGGGAATTACTTTAGCTGTTTTGAAGGCATTGGGGAAATGGTTTTTTTCAAGACAAAGGTTAAATATATATAGTTAGTGTGTCTGTGATAACTGGAGCTGATAGCTTCAATATTCTGCTGTCTATTCCATCAAGACCACGCGTTCTTGATTATTTGAGGTGAGTTAGATAACCATAGACCTCAAGAACAGACATAAATGGAATGTGAAGTTTTGAAGGAGTATGCTTTCTTTTCAAGTATTGTTTTAGTTCATTGAGTTTATTGGACTTTGATTTATCATTTTTAATAATGTTAGTAGGACATTAATAAATTGATTTTTAAAGTTGTTCGCGAAACGTTTTGGTTACATTTGTTTTGGAAGTGCTTTTTTGTTGTTTTTTTTTTTTTTGGCTCCCCATACGTTTTTTGAGTTTTTTTTGGGTAGTAGTAAGTCTTGGAAATTTTTTTTTTTTTTCCGCGTTTTTGTGGTTTAGGGCATTTTTTTAATTTTTTTTGATCCTCATAATATTTATGTTTTTTTAAAAGGGTCTAAGTTTGCTGTTCTTCTGTTCCTTGTGACCCCAAGGTGGTTTGGGGTATATTTGATTAATATTTTCAGGGGGGGTTTTTTTGAAAATAGCAGAAAAAGGTTTTTTCCCAAAATTTATGGCTAAAGTCTGGATCAGTTTTGTTGAATTTTTCCCGAAAAAAATGGGTTACTTAAATCTGTAAAAAAAGTTCTCATCAATTTTGCAAAAGGAAGTTGTTATGTTTTGGGCCGGTTTTGGGATTTTTGTTCGTTTTTTTGACCCGGATCGATGGGTGTGATCGCTGCAGTGATAGACTGGATAAAAAGTTTCGAAATGTTTTTGGGGTTAGATACATAGATATGGTAATTATTGTGCTTGGTTTGGTGTGATCTGGGGGTGAATTAACTAGTTGGGGAGGTTTATGAATTTAAAATTTTGGGGCCTTTGATTTTTTAATTTTTGTAAGATCGATATTAAAGTCCCTAATACGATTATTTCATTGATTCTAATGGGGACTGTATTATCATGGAGTCAAATTTGCGGCATTTTTTTTCTTTCTGTTGGATTCCTATAGTAGCCCCAATTAAAAATAGGTTGGGCACCTTTTATAGAAACCTCAATCCTTTGGTTTTCCCATAATGTTCAAATGGAAAAGACGCGTAAAGGTTATGGATCATTTAATATAGATTAGGATTCCTGTTTTTTTGGGGGTTTTGTTGATCTTAAGCAGGATTTTTTTCCCTGGAAAAAAAAAATTCAGTGTGCAATTGTAATTAAAAGTCTCGACTCAGTAGCCCCAGTATGTGAAGTGGATTGCCCGTTAGGATAAAACGGATTTTTTCGATTTTTTTTAAAAGCTTTGGTTTTTATTTAGGTGGCCCAAAACGTAGGCCCCTCCTTAGAGGGGGCTTATTGTGGTTTGGGATGCTTGTTTTTTTGGTTTGTGGGAAAGGTTTGTGTGAAGGGAAGCAAACAAGAAAGGAACAACTGGAATAAGGGGAAAAAAGAAAAAAAGATTTGTGTTTGGGGAACTCAACACCGAAAGGGGGGGAAAATATAGGGGGTGGTGGAGGGGGGGAAAAAAAGTAGAAAAAAAAAAGGAAACGAATTTTAGTGAGGTTAAAACAAAATAACCATCAAACCGACAATAAAGTACTGAAATTGAAAACCTCACTTTATAGCATCAAACAGTGACAAACAGCCCCGGTAACTTTCCCTTTACCCCGCAAGTGTCAATTCAAAGGGGGCCCTGCTTCAATTACGCCTGGGCACGTTTGTTCTCCCAGTGAAGAGTCTCCAATGCCACACCAAATTTACAAGTGCCCCTCTCCTTGAAGCGCCTGATGGCCTGAGGGGGTGTCCCCGGGGATGGTCGCATTTGGGCACTGAAAAAAGGTCATCAGGAAATAGTAGGGGGTGGGTGGTAGGGAAATGCGCAAGCACGTTTGTTTATCACTGAAAAAAAGGGCCCCTCCCGCAAGAGTCCCGGGGTTTGCTTTCATGGTCTTCCCACTGAATAAAATCACTCAGCAGTAATATATTTTCACTCAGCAGTCACTGAACAAAGCCACACAGCAAATAGTCTCTAGTTCGATGCCGTGTTGCACACTTCATGCACAGTTTGTTTTTTCACTGAAAAAAAGGGCCCCACAGCAATTAGTCCCCGGATTTTTACTGGGTTTTCCCTCACTGAATAATGTCACTCAGCAGTGACTGAACAACGGCACTCGCGTACAGAAAAAAGCCACACATGGAATAGTCCCCAAATTCGATGCACAGTGTTGACATTACAGCTGGGGCTGCACAACAAATGGACCTGTAGCATGGGCAAAACTGTTGTTAAAAAAAAAAAAAACAAAAAAAAACCCCAAAAAAACAAAAAAAAAAACAACACGCGAAAAAAACAAAACAAAAAAAAACAAAACAAAACAAAAAACCAAAAACCCAAAAACAAAAACAAACCCACCCCAAAACACACTCACAAAACAAACCCCCAAGGGTTTACAGTCTCAAGTTCGGAGGTGCACCTTTTTATGCACCCGTTTCCTCAATCTTGAAAATAAGCAAAAGGAAAAATAAAACTAATGTAAAAAAAAATATAAATGTCTTTTAAAAAAAAAATGGAGTTTAAAAAGAGAAGGAAAACCCGGTTTTCCACACTCTCACAGCGACTTTCAAATTTTGGGGGGGGGGAAAGGGTTTTTAAAAAAGCGCAAACAACCAAAAAACATAAACAAAAAAAAAACAAAAAAAACCCAAAAAAAAAAAAAAAAAAAAAAAAACCCCCCCCGCAAAAAATCAAGGGAAAGAAAAATCCCAAAAAAAAAAAAAAAAAAAAAATTTTTTAAACCCCCCCCAAACCCCTCCCCCCTTTTCAAACCCCTTAACCCCCCCCCCTTAAAAATAGGACCCGCTCCCCCAAACAAAAAAAAAATTTTTTTTTTTTTTGGTTTTTTTTGTTTTTTGGGGGTTTGGGGGGGGGGGGTTTTTGGGATGACTTTTGGGTTTTGTGTGGTTTTTTTGGGGGGCCCAGGAATTTTTTTTTTGGGTGTTTGGGGGGGAAACCCTTAATTTGGATAATTTACTTTTTGTGGGGGGTCTGCCTTTTCCCGGTTTTTTTGGAAATTTTATTTGTATGGTTTGTTGGCATTTGCTTTGGCCATAGATGGTTGAAGTGCCGGGCAGAGGTTTTGGGGGCAGAGTTTTGTCGGCTGGTGCAGGTTGTTTGTCAGGGTGCTTTTGCCCAGCACTTGGGTGGAAAGGGTTCCTGTATTTTGAGGGGCTTTCCTGGGTTACCCCACTCCCAGTCTAAAAGGGGAGGTGTGATCGATGTAAATACCCCTCTCGAGCACAGAAACCTTGGAGGGGTTTGGGTTTGTTGGACTCCCTCACAGAAGGGTTTGGTATGGTTTTCGGCTGTAAGGAGGAATGTTGCAGAGGCTTTTATGGTGGCATGTGGAAAGCTGCCCACACGTTCCCATATCTTGCAATCAATGGGCCATTTTTGTAGGCAGTTGTTGATGCACTCTGGCTGGCAGTGGGGACGATTTTTCAATAGTGTTCTAAGGGGGTTGGGGAAGGGGACGCGGAGGGGGGGTTGGAGTTGATAGGCTTCTGGGAACTAATTCTTGTCAGTTTGCGTTTTGTAATGAAGGAGGGGGAGGAGGGGTGTTTTTGGGTTGAGTTTTGGTCGGGGTCTAGGAGTGAAATTATTATCAGTGGGGATTGGAAGATGATTTCTTTTCTATGGGGGGTGTCCGATATTTCAGAGAGGGAGTCACTTAGAGAATTTGGAGGTGGTTTTTAGATTGTTGGTGGAATTTTTGGGAAATTGGAGGTGACGGAATGATTGTTGGAGTGGGATGGCAAGTATGAGGTATCATTTGATGGTAGGGCTTTTTTTAATGCATTGATTTCTTTTTTTTTCATGGTTTTTTTGCCAATCGTTGAAAGCAGACAGGCTTTTGGCTTGTTTGTCGACCGTTGTCTGTAGTTGGTTTTTGTGAGTAGGTCAGCAATGGTCGACTTCAGTGCTTGTTCAGAGGCTATCATGTGGTTTTTTGTTTGGTCTGTGTGTCTTTGTGGCGTTCTCTATTGTTTGTGCAAGTGTTTGTTCTCTGTTTGTAAGGGTGTCAATTTGGGTGTTTTGAGGGCATTGATGGTGGAGATGGCTGTGGACAGTTGGCAGTGGAGATGTGTGATGGCAGATACTGTGCTCAAGCTGTAGAGATGGATGGAAGTTGTTTGTAGGTATGTGATCTTTTTGGACTGGTTGTGAAGGCAGAGGGACGAGGTCAGAGGCAGGAATAGAAGGGCTGGGGTCAGGGGAGGAGGGGGGTGGGCTTTAGGTCTGGGTGGAGTGGGGGGGGTAGAATAGAGGGAAGGAGATGGGATCAAAGGGGTTCGTTGGAGAGGGGTATCTTTCGTCAGGGGGGTGGGATAGAGGGGAGGATGGTTTATCTCATTGTGTTGTCAGTTGGAGGGACAGAAGAGAGCTGGGTTGCTGTGGAGATGGTTCAGTGGGAGATGGCTTTGTTCCCAAAACTGAGGGGGCAGGCTTGGAGTTGAGGAGGAAGGGAGGATAGGGTTAGGAGATGGCGCAGATGACTTTTTGGTCTCCTGGCAACATGGGTGGCAGAACTGACTGCAGTAGGGGGTGGAAAGTGACAGGTAAAGTGTTGTGTACCTGTAAGCACACAGGGCTCCCCGCAGGTGACGCCGCAGGTGACGTTATGGCACATGATGTGCCAGGCAGTGGCAAAAGCACAGGGGAGGGGGGGGGATTGGTGGGGTTCATGTCACTGGCACAACAATCACACATAGTTCCTATGTCTTTAAGTATTTCGAATTCCTTATTTAGCCACTCTTGAAGGTGTTCCCTTGTATTAATATTGCCCCTGTCGTGTGGTACACAGTGATTGTCAAGAGTTTTCCCTCGTCAAGGAAGAGCAGTAGAAATGTTTTGAAGAGTTGTGGGGGAAGTGTGGTTAAATATGTGTCTAGATTTGGTATGATTTCGTGTGATTGTGTTAAGTCTTGCCATTTGGTTGTTGCGGTGTTGATGAGTGTGTCAAATATATCTGTTGTGTAGTGCAGTTCTCCATGTCGGTAGATGAGTGTAATGCAATGAATTTTACTTGACGACTGTCTTTAGTGAACTGGTATTTTCTAATGTTAGTGAATGTCTTGCACTTGAGACAAGAGAGGCGGGAGAGAGGGAGAGGGACAGAGAGAGGCAGGAGAGAGGGGAGGGGAGAGGAGAGAGAGAGGGGAGAAGAGAGAGGAGAGAGATGAAGAAGAAGAAGACGACAGACGACAGACGGAAGACGAGAGAGAGAAGACAATGAAAAGACAATGCAATTCTTTTATTTCGAGGAAAGAATAGAGAGGGGAGATAGTGGGAGGAGAGACAGAGAGAGAGAAAGAGAGGAGAGAGGAGAGAGAAGAGAGAGAGAGAGAAAGAAGAGAGAGAGAGACAGAGAGAGACAAGGAGACAGAGAGAGACAGAGAGAGAGAGGTTGGGGTGGTGTAGAGGTTAACATATGGAATTAATTTAAGTAAGGGAATTTCAGAGCCGAAAAGCGTAAAACATGTAATGTTTTAGCAGTGTTGTTTGTGTGTGTGTGTTAGTGTTTTGTTAGTGTGTGTGTGGTTTTTGGGGTTGTGTGTGTGTGGGTGTGTGTGGTGTGTGTGTGTTTTGTGTGGTTTGTGTGTGTGTGTGTGGGGTGTGTGTGTGTGTGTGTGTGTGGTGTGTGTGTGTGTGTGTGTGTGAAGTGTATTGGTCCTTTTTTATGATGGGTTTCTTGTTGCTGTGGGTGTTTATACTTGCGCTGTGCACTTCTCCTTTATTGTTTTTATAACTTAAAAGAATAACGTTTTGGACTGTGTAAGGTTGTATATAGAACTGCCGGATGAGTTTAAAAATCCCATGCCAAAAAAAAGAAAAAAAATCCCGAACAAATAAACAGACAGGGCAGACAGACGACAGGCAGGAGGCAGGCAGACTGACAGACAGTACGTACGTACATACATACTTGCATGGATACACAAAATGCGTGTATACATCCCTCCATCCATTCATCCTCAAAAATGCATATATACACATACATACATACATACATACAAAACATACTACATCATACATACATATACATAATATATACACATACTACATTATAACATAATACATAGTACATGCATAATACATATATAACGTAATTTAAAACTACATAATACATAATACATACATACATACATACATACTTTCATACATACATAATACATACTTCATCTATACACGTACATAATACATACATACATACATGCATACATCATTCATACATACATTATATACACGTACATAATACATACATACCATACATGCATACATACACACACACACTCACAATACACATATACACGATACATACATACTACTTACACACATAGCGCAAAACATACTACACAATTTCATACATTTCACACATACATTTAAAACATACATACATACACACACCCCAAACACACATACACACAAACACACAACACACACACACACACACACACATATATATATATATTTATATATATATATTATTATATATTATATATATATATATATAATATTTATATATATATATATATATATATATATTATTTATATAATGACTCTGCTCTGATCACACATTTATCCTTCAAGCAAAGAATACGTTTTGGACTACTTAGATGGACAAGTATTTCTGTGTTGTACTGATATGCAGCGAGGGAGAGGAGATGGGCGGGCCCCCCTCAATATGCTGGCTAGAGAAGTTGGGGGTCTCTGACGCCTCGCTCCCCCACGACCTTATTGGTTATGGGACTCCCTTTCCCCCCTCCTTTACTGATATGTAGTGTTCCTACACTACCTGCAAACCCCTCCTTTTCCCAACACTTTCAACATTTCGGGGTGGGAATAAGGACTAGCTTCTCTTTTAACGTGAATATACTGGGTCTGTAAGACCCGAAATTAAAAAACAAAAAAACAAATCCCAAATAAATTTAAAAAAAAAAAAACAACACCACTACAGGTGCTGAAAGCAAGATTTATTAATTCATTAACAAAGATGTCAGCAATGGGTGGAAGAAATCGTCAAATTAATTTAGGAAATGTAAAAAAATAATACTCTGCTCTACTCTACACTAGTAGAATATACTAAGCTGTACAGAAGAAATTTTTACTAACAGAATAAATGAAGTTTTAAAAAAAAATTTTAAAAGTTTTATTTCACTTCCCCTAACAAAAACTCCCCCTTTCACTTCCCCAACCTACACAAAAACCCCTCAATTCCCCAAACTCCACTCCCCAACAAATCCCCTCCCCTACACAAAACCCCACTTTCCCCCTGCACCCCCTTCCACTCACTAGCCCAAAACTCCACCCAAATCCACAAAAACTACACCTCCCCTTCCCCTCCCCTTCACAACACAACAAAACCCCTACACAACCTCCATTTCCCCCACTAAACAACACTCCAAATCCACTCCAAACACAAAAATTAAAATCCCCTGCCCCTCCCTTCCACTCCCAAAAGACAACACTCCCCCCCCACCTTTAATACACAAAAAAAAACACTCCATTTCCCCTGCACTGCCCCTGCACTGCACCTGCACTACAAACAGTTCCTTTCCCCTTCACAAAAACTACCTACCTGCCCCAAAATCCTTCCAATCCCCCTCCACTCCATTGCCCCAAAACTAACCCTTTTTCGTAATTACATTGCCCAACCATTCAGGGCTTTTTTCTACACCGCCCAAAAAATACATTAAAGCTACACTACACTGCCCCAAACCCTGCTTTTTGCTTCCTAAAACTGCCCCAAATTCATTATGCTACCCACTGCCCCAAAAATTCATTTTGCTACACTAAAATGCCCCCAAAATACATTATGGAAAACCCACCCCCGCCCAACCCCTAATTTGCTAAATAAAACGCCCAAAAATACAAATTTTGTTCACTACACTGGCCCAAAAACCCACATTTTCTTTCACCCACACGGGCCCAAATTTTTTAAAAATTTTCGCTACACTCATTGCCCCAAACTAAAATTTTTGCCCACAATACATGCCCACACTCCACTCAATTTCCCCTCCAATGCCCCAAAAAATCCACTCCACTTACTTTCCCTTTTCCCCTAAAATTTTTAAATCCACCGCAATCCCTTTTTTACTACACTAAACAAAACCCCCACCCCACTCCCTCCCCCCCACTCCCCTCCCCTCCCCCCTCCACCCCACTCCACTCCCTCCAAATCCATGCCCCAAAATCCCCTCCCCTCCACTCCATGCCCAAGACTCCACTTAAATCCACTACACTTCCCAACACTCCACTCCACTCCACTACACTGCCCAACTCTTTTACTCCACTCTACCCCATTACACTACACAACACTCCACTCCACTCCCCCCCACTCCACTCCACTTTACTCCACTCCCCCAACACTCCACTCCACCCCACTCTACTACCATTTCCACTACACTACACTGCCCAACACTCACTCCACAACACTCCACAACACTCCACCCCACTTCACCCCCATCACCCCAAACTGCCCAACACTCCACTGCACCAACACTCCACTCCACTCCCTCTACCCCATTTCCATACACTACACTGCCCAACACAAACACCCCAAAACCACTCCACAACACTCCAACCACTTCACTCCAATCACCCCACTCCCAACATTCCACTCCACTCCACTCTACTTCCTTTGAGATAGGGTAAAAGCCGAGTCAACTCAAACCACTTACTGTTTATCCAAAACCAGGCAACTTTTGGCCCGATTCGGCTTCGCCTCATCGAACCAAAAACTTGCATAGTTTTATATAAAAACTAGGCAGTTTACCTTGACTCGGCTTTTACCCTATCTCTCTACTAAAACTGAAAGTAATACTAATTTATTTTTTGATGGGTAAAACTGTAAAATTATGGGAATTTATGCTAAAACAATATCTTATCAAGAACTTGTCAAGAACTTTATCAACAACTTATCAAGAACTTATCAAGAACTTATCAAGAACTTATCAACAACTTATCAAGAACTTATCAAGAACTTACCAAGAACTTACCAAGAACTTATCAAGAACTTATCAAGAGCTAAAACAAGAACTTATTAAGAACTATGACAAAAAATTTAAACAAGCCCCTATCAACAACTTATCAAAAACTTGTCAGAACAAAAACAATTATTTTACACAAAATATTGATAAAAATAGACAACATGAATTGCGACGAACTTTTGTTGATGACATCTACGGGTCTAGTCAAGAAGAAAAAAACAGATGAGAAGAGTCTACTGGATAAGAAGGAGAAGTTGTACTATCTTGCTGCTTGTAGTAAAACAAAGCATACTTAGGAACACAACTAACAGTTGAACAGGTGCACAGTTTTCACCACAAACATTAATAAGTATTTTAAATAGGTATGAATCCTTTTTGGGAGCAAAGATAGTGAAAACCTAGGGCATACTGTATTGGTCTATATGCTAAAGCAACAAGTAGGTCTTTAATGGGGGACTCAAAGCTGACTTAGCATATGACCTTTCACAAGATCCTATTTTGTCTAGAACGCTGGAGACACTTGGCTGCGATAAGAGCTGTTTCTTTGGCTGGAAATCAGGGACCAACGAAGAAGTGCCTTGTCTGTCCTCTGATCGTCTGAGCAGATCTTGGCCAGATCTTTAAGACAACATATCATGCTACCATCCCTGCCTTTTTAGCCTTCAGCAGTAAGTTGGGGCCAGACGGGAATGTCTTTGTAAATACAACTGTCCCAGACGGACGAAGGGGCAGCTTCAGTTTAAAGGATGTCTAATTATCACTCGTATCATCACGTTGTCCATTATCAAGGATACCATATTGCACAAGCGGTTTAACCATTGGTACACGGCCAACAACAAAAAAAAGATATTTATTTCAGTTTAATGATATCTTGTGAAGAGGGTCCAATGAGATTATAGCAAGAAACCTGACTTTTTTTGGGCCGAAGTACTTGATGTTGTTGGTCATTGAGAAACCACTTTTCGTGAACACAATCTGTATTTCAGCGTTTTAAGTTTTGATTTGCTCTTACTGATTGGCAGCCTTTTAGACTCTTGCAGTAATGCTCGCTGAATGCCTGAGTGATCGGTGTGTATAATGTCCTTTTCTTTTTCTTTTTATGTTACTTATAAAGAAGGGGGAACAACAGTTGTACAAGGGTGTATTGTACACGTCAGTGCAATGCAGTGCCATAATAGCAGAAAGAAAAGGATAAGAAAAAAAGAAGAAGAAAAAAAAGAAAAAGAAGAAGAAAAGAAAAAAAGAGAAGAAGAAGGAAAGAAGAAGAAGAAGATGAAGGAAGAAGAAGAAAAGAACAAGAAAAGAAACAAGAAGAAGAACAAGAAGAAGCAGAAAAAAAGAAAAAGGGAAGAAGAAGAAGAAAAGAAAAAAAGAAAAAGAAAGAAGAAGAAAAGAAGTTGTATGATGGGGAGCCTGTTCGCATATGTATGCAGGTAGCCAGTGATATCTGTGTCTGTCACGAGTTCACTGTGCCGCTGTACCTTTTCACATTTCTGGAACATTCCAGGACCACTAGGGCTCGGTGGACGGCAGGTCACGTACCTGCCTAGAAAGCGAAAAAGTCAGGGTCCAAGGTTGTGGGTGCTCATTCCCCTTTGCGCCCGAAACTTTTACCCCCATCCACTAGACCATGAGTGGTGGTCTGGGTGCTAGTCTTCGGATGAGACATAAATCGATGTCTTGTCGCGTGTAGAAGAGGCCGCAGCATCAAGAGAGTTCTCCCTGGCAAAATTCTGTAGTAAAAAAAACAACAACAATTCAACACTCTGATAGGAAAACAAATACACATGCAGTCAGGAAAGACAGAGAATCAAACAAAACCAATAAAAATAAAATAATAATAATAATAATAATAATAAAAATAAAATATATTAATAATAATAATAATAATAATAAAAATAAAAATAATAAAATAATTGGGGAGTGCTGCTCTTGTTAATGATGCATCTTTCAATAAGAGCGACCCGAATTTCATGCAGAGAAATCTGCCCTGACTTAAAGTAGTATCTGATTCAATGCAGTACATACAATAGAAAAATAATACAATTTCAAAAACAATACATCACAATGCAAACAACACAATGCAACACAATAAAAACACATACAACACAATGCAACACAAACATCACAATGCAACAAAAACTACACAACAATGCAATAGCCCCCACATGCAATGCAACACAGTGGGAACACAACACACTCAACACAACACAATGCAACACAACACAATGCAACGCAACACAGTGCAAACACAACACACTTTCAAAACAAAACAATGCAACACAACACACTGCAACACAACACAATGCCAAAAGCAACACAGTGGGAACACAACACACTGCAACACAATGCAAACAATACATCACCCAAAGCAACACAAAACAGTGCAACACAATGCAATACAACACAATGCAACACAACACAACATAGCACAACACAATGCAACACAATGCAATACAACACAATGCAACACAACACAACATAGCACAACACACTGCAACACAACGCAACACAACACAACTCACGTGTTCTAAGTGCATAGGGAAGAGAGTTCCATCGAAGCGGACTAGTTATCCTGTTCAACATCTAGCAAATTCAAGAAACCAGTAAACAATAATGTGTGGAAGGGAGACAAAGGGTGGGTGGATAGGGGAGTATATGCTGGGGAGGTAAAAGACAATCTTCAACAGGGTTGAATTCAAATCATCATAATCATTTTATTTATTTTATTCTTTCTTTTCGATGATAATGGATAAGCACTCATGTGCTTTTTTACATCCTGTCCCCGTGTGTATGCGGTTTCGTCAATTTTGTCATCTGTTTCCACCGGCACACAATGGCCTACTCTTCCGAACAGCGGAACAGGATTTAACGTGTGCGCAAGATGTTCTGCATGCGTTCGAACACGGGGCCTCGGTTTATAGTCTCATCCGAAGCCTTTAAGTAGAAATGTTCATTGTGATCTTGATATTTTCAGGGTTAAAAAAATACATGCTGTTGACAAGTCGGTCAAAACAATAACATTCTGCTGGCGAAGTTAGAAAACATCAGTACACATGGAGATGGTTGTTGTTATTTTTTTTAAACAAATTTGTTTCGAGTTTAAAAGATTGCCCATACTTCAGAGTAACTTATTAGGATTTGATGTATACTGAATTGTAATAAAGTGATGTATTATTTTTGTTCTGGGAACAGGGTGAGGGTGACTTGGTTGATACGCTTATGACTATTATGTTGTTGTTGTTTTTGCAATTGTTTTTTGTTGTTGTTGTGTGCATGTATGTGTGTGCACGTGTGGTGTGTGTGTGTGTGTGTGTGTGTGTGTGTGTGTGTGTGGTGTGTGTGTGTGTGTGTGTGAACGCATGCATGTTTACTAGGAAAAAATAACAAGAATAATTTTTGCTGAGTGACTGTGAAATGTTAATGCTTGCATAAAAAAAATAAAAAAATCTTTAAACATAATACTCAGATCGGTGGGCTAGAGGTAACGCGAAAGCGAAAAGTCCGGGTCTGAAGTGTGCGGCGGTTCGTACCCCGTTTGGGGCCGGGAAAATTTTTTCCCCCCTCCATTAGACCATGAGTGGTGGTCCCGGGCGCTAGTCTTTCGGATGAGACGATAAACCGAGGTCCCGTGTGTTACACGTAATTATTTAGCGCACGTAAAAAAACCCACGGCAACAAGAGAGTTGTCCCGGCAAAATTATTAGAAAAAAGCCACTCTGATAGGGAAACAAATACAGCTGCAGGAAAAAAAAAAAAAAAAAAAAGGGTGAAAGGGTGAAAGGGTGGCGCACGCTAAGTGGCGACGCGTTCTCCCGCTCTCCCCCAAACTTTGTTTTTGACACTAACACAGTCCTCATCTATTTTCCATGTTATTTCAACGGGGAGTGCCACGAATAGATACACTCCCCATACACAGATCAAAACAGATAACATTTGACTAGGAACAAGAAAATAATCCAATAACGCTGCATCCATTAGGAGACACAAAGGTTAATCCCCCTCCCTATCCCCCTCACAACACCATTCAGAATCCTCCGTCAAACATAAAACATAAATCTATCAAGGACCTGCCAAAAATTGTTCATGTGTCATCTTTAGAGGCACGCACACAAAGTTCATCATTCACATCATCATACTCCACAACATCCAAAATTTTACATCACTTTTCAAGGTCCGGCTTGTTCCTGACCAGTCCTGGCATTCAAGTCTCCTACAATTTTGAAATGAAAGTCTCTATTTGAAAATTGCAATAAGGTTTCCTTAATAATTTTCAACACCATCTTTAATTACTTTTCATTGTAAAGAGGACACTTCTGGCACAATATAGCACGCTATCAAAATAACTCTTTATCTAAATTAAAAAACATTTGTTTATTCTAATGGCAATGTGTTGTACATCTATTTCAATTTCTTTTTCATATCTTTCTAAGATTTTATACTAGAAGCATCTCCTCCAGAATTCCTACAATGATTGTGACAGTTTTTGAGCGGGACATGAAAACTTTCTATAATTAGAAAAACACCACTGTAATCAAAACTTAGAGTCAAGAAAAGTTTAGTGAGGCACACAAAATCAACTTCTGTAACATAGTTTCTAAAGGAGGACATCTTTTAATTTGCTGTTACAAAATTTTCAACATTATCATATAAAGATGTCCATTGACTTGGATGGGCCGGGACTGTCCTAGCTTTTTTAAGCTGTAGGCCCTGACTCCTGCGTCTGTCTTTGCTGTCCACTGGCTGCTTTGCCGCGGGCAGACGAACTTGCGCGGGGGTTTAAGCAGGAAATCCGCATCCCGTCTGCGGTCGTAGGACAGAGGCCGTCTCGTGCTGCACGCCCTCATGGCAGTAGGACACGGCCACGGTCACTGCGAGGGGAATCCCTGCCAACCGTCGCTGAGCTTGTGACGTTTTCCTGTGGAGTCGTCCCCGGTATGCCCATGGTAACGCCGCCCGCACTGCCTCGGTTGACGTCATCCGTGCTGGCCGTGTTGCCCGTGCCACAGAGGGAGAGGAGGTAAGGGAGAAGGGGGCCCGCCGTTCCTGATTCTTCTGTCGGGCTGACAGGTTGTGTCCACCTTGACGTCAACGCCCCTCCGCCGGTGTGAGGAAAGGTGAATCCCCTTGTGGACTGGATTGAGGGGGGGGGTTGGACAGCTGGGCCCCATCACCATCGGCCTTGGGAAGTAGCGCTCTCTGCACTCCTGCTGCTGCAGCCACCATCTGAGCCTGGGCTCTGGTCAGGGCCGTTGTCCACCCTGAACATCACTTGTTCCGCGGCTTCTGCCTCAGGGCCTGTCCGTTCGACTGGACATTTTGACTCGACACTGCTGAACTTGGCGATCATAGGGGCTGGGCTGTCCATCTCGTGGTGTCAGTTCGTGTGCCCGTTGCTATGCTGGTCCAGTGTCCAAGACTGTGTTATCACATGTAGCACGTCTATGATGATGAGCACAGGTTTCATTGGACCTGTCAGTAGCCTGAGGATACCAAACAGCTCAAGTTATCTCTTCTTGAGAAATTTTCCAGCCATGGTCCGTGTCTGCTTTTAACTGTTCAATTTCTTGTCTTCACTCATGTTAGTCTCGGACAGTTTTTGTACACTTCTCTGTCTTCGTTCCTGTTCATTCAAAAACCTGGTGGATGTCTTCAAGTGATGTCCTGTGACTGTCCCTGCCAAACTCTCTATTGATCCCTCTCCAGGCTTGTCACACCTCTGATTAAGTTCTCACACTGTTGTTTGATTGACGAAGTTCAATCTTGATCTGCTAAATATGCTGATCACATGATTTGTTCTGAAAATGTTGCTGTATGACTGCATTATATTGTCATTCATGTCCGCTTACGTGGTTAGGTTGTGTTCGTCACTATGGTGATTGTCTTTTTGCTCGGTTGTCCATTCCATATTGGGTCCTGGGATAGTTTTCTACGTCGCGCTGAGAACAGCCTAGTAGGGGAGAAGGCGGCCGTGGCATACAAAAGGCCACGAGAAATCAGGGCAGTGCAACCGGTTGCAGCCCGGCCCGCTGTCCTGTCACGCTTCTTCAGTCATCTCATGCTTGTTGTGTTCCTTTTGAAATTAAATTTGATTCAAACCAAGTACAGACCGATGGCACAATTCATCAATGTTCCTGATTAGGCTGTCTATCTAGATAATCAGCATGGCCCCGCACACAAAGCCCCAACGCATCCCCTGATGACAGGTTTCTTGTGTCACCGTTTGTCCGTGTTGTTGTACACTCTGTGCCAACAGTCGGTCTAGACATTTTTCTACAGCAGTGTGGCGGTGACACATCGGTGTCATTTAGCCACAAACATAACCTATTGAAGCCTCCACATCACAAGTCCACCATTTTGAAGGTCTTTTCATGCACTAGGGTTTCTTATTGAATTACAGCACAAGTAACAGTCTGAAACATTCACTCTGAGTCGATGGCGACAACACAATTCAAACACTTCACAGGCATGCCGTCGACGCCATGTTGTTATCGTCCCCCCTATTGAGGTGACAGTAGTGGTGATCATGTTGGTTTTATTGAGGGACAGTTAGTAGTGTATATAGATGGTTTTATTGAGGTGACAGTAGTCGGTTATCTAGATGGTATTATCTGAATGGTGACAGTGGGGTGTCTCTTGGTAATGGTCTATTATGTGGATAGTCGGTGTGCACTAGATGGTTTTATGAGGTGACAGTAGTGGTGTATCATAATTGTTTTATTGAGGTGGGGACTGGTAGTGGTGTTATATACATGGTTTTATGATTGGAAGTGGTGTATCCTAGATGGTTTTATGATAGGTAGTGGTGTATCCTAGCTGGTTTTATATGGTAGTGGTGTATCATAGATGGTTTTATCAGGTAGTGGTTATCATAGATGGTTTTATGAAGGTGAAGCAGTGGTGTTTCTAGATGGTGTTATGAGGTAGGTGGGTATCATAGGATGGTTTTATAATGTAGTGGTGTATCATAGATGGTTTTCTTGAGGGGTGACAGAGTGTGTTGCATAGATGGTTTTATGAGGTAGTGGTGTATATAGCTGGTTTTTAAGGTAGTGGTGTATCTCAGATTGGTTTTTATGAGGTGGACAGCAGTGGTGTTTCATTAGATTGGTTTTATTGCGGTCGAGGAGTATCATAGATGGTTTTATAGGTAGGGTGATTTAGATGGTTTTATTGAGGTGACAGTAGTGGTGTTTCATAGATGGTTTTACGAGGTGAGAGTAGTGGTGTTTCATAAATGGTTTTATGAGGTAGTGGTGTATCCTAGATGGTTTTGTGAGGTAGTGGTGTATCATAGATGGCTGTATGAGCTCGTGGTGTATCATAGATTGTTTTATGAGGTAGTGGTGCATCATAGATGGTTTTATGAGGTAGTGGTGTATCATAGATGGTTTTATGAGGAAGTGGTGTATCATTGATGGTTTTATGAGGTAGTGGTTTATCATAGATGGTTTTACGAGTTCTGTTGTCTCTAGATGTTTTATGCGGTGCGTAGTGGTGTATATAGATGGTTTTTATGAGTGGTAGCGTGTATCATAGATGGTTTTATGAGGTAGTGGTGTATCATAGATGGTTTTTGAGGTAATGGTTTATCCTAGTGTATGGTTTTATGTGGTGGACAGTAGTGGTGTTCATAGGACGGTTTTTTGTTGGTAGTGTGTATCATACGATGGTTTTATTGAGGTGACAGTAGTGGTGTTTCATAGATGGTTTTACGAGGTGAGAGTTAGTGGTGTTTATAGATGGTTTTATGATGGTAGTGGTGTATCTAGATGGTTTTGATGAGGGGTAGTGTGTATCATAGTGGCTGATGAGCTCGTGGTGTATCATAGATGGTTTTATGAGTTAGTGGGGGGTGCTCATAGATAGTTTTATGAGGCAGTGGTGTATCATAGGATGGTTTATGTGGACGTGGGTATCATTGATGGTTTTATGAGGTGACAGTAGTGGTGTTTCATAGATGGTTTTATGAGGTACTGGTTGTTACGTTATGGTTTGATGAGGTAGGTAGTTGTGATCATAGTTGGTTGTATTGCCGAGGTGTGGTGTTTCATAGATGCGATTTAACGTGGTTGTGGTGTATCATAGGGTATTTTGGGGGGTTTTATGAGGTAGTTGTGTTCTAGATGCTTTATGATTTAGTGAGGTTGTATCATAGATGGTTTTATGATGGTAGTGGTGTATCATAGATGGTTTTATGAGGTAATGGCTGTATCATCATAGATGGTGGATTTATGAGGTGACAGTAGTGGTGTATCATAGACGGTTATTGTAGTGGTGTATCATAGATGATTTTACGAAGGTAGTGGTTGTATCCATAGATGGTTTTATGAGGTGGAGTGTAACATAGATGGTTGTATGAGGTAGAGTGGTGTATCATAGATGAGTTGTATGAGTGTGGTGTATCTTTAGTGGTTGTATGAGGTAGTGGTGTATCTTAGATCGGTGTATGGGTAGTGGTGTATATAGATGGTTGTATGACGGTAGTGGTGTATCATGATGGGTTGTATGAGGGTAGTGGTGTCTCATAGTTGTTTTAGAGGTAGTGGTGTTCAAAGTGGTTTTAAAATGTAGTGGTTGTATTTATCGAGGGTTTTATTGATGGTGACCGTAGTGGTGTGTCATACGAGGTTTTATTGAGGTGAAGTAGTGGGTATCCTAGTTGGTTTTATGAGGTAGTGGGTTGTAACATAATGGTTTTATGAGGGTGACAGTAGTGGCTTTTTGTGTCATAGATGGTTTTATTTGAGGTGAACGTAGTGGTTGTATCATGCATGATTTGTATGAGGTAGTGGTGTTTCATAGATGGTTTTATTGAGGATGACAGTAGTGTGTATCAAGCTGGTTATTATGAGGAGCGGGTAATTCATAGATTGGTTTTATGAGGTAGCGGAGTATCATAGATGATTTTACGTGGTGACAGTGTGGTGTATCATAGATGGGTGTATGAGGTCGTGGTGTATCATAGATGCTTTTAATTTTTATGAGCTGACAGTAGCTGCATTTACAAACCACAATTTTACTCACGATAAAAAAAAGGATACATATTGCAAATGTGCGTTAGATACTGTACGTTTCTGTTGGCCGTTGTACTGTTCTGGTTGTAGTTTTAAGTGGTTATGGGTTGGTGTTGTAGCTGTCGTACGTTTAGCATCCGGTTGGCTGTTCCCAGGGTTATGGGGCCTGTTTGTTTGGCATGGTGGTTAAGTGTTGTACATTTTGTTTTAGGCGTTTGTATAATAATAAGAGAATAAAAGAGTAGAATTTATGTAGCACTATATTTATAAAAAAGAAAGCGAAAACACATCAAACGCGCTTGCATCCATTACACTCCAACATGCAACAACAATGATTAACAGTTTTAACAATTTCAAATATCCACAAACATGCGCGGTGCGCGGCCCCCACACAATACATACAAAACACACAAACTCACACCACACACACACCACACACACAACACAACACACACACACCAACAACACACACCACCACACCGGTTAATAGCGTCAGCAGGGGTCACTGGGAAGTTTGGCTATTGAAGGGCATGGACCGGAAATTCTGAGATGAAAAACTAAGGGAAGTTTACGGTGAAATAGGTATTATGTCTTGAGGTTGGATTTAAAGTGTCGTAAGAAGGTTTTCCAAGATGGGGAGAGGGAGGTCTTCAGATCGATGGACCAGAAATAGAGGGCCGAGGGCGGCACGGTGGAGTGGTTGGAACCTAGGTATTCGTCAGATAAGGTATCTGAAGCAGAGCGTAGGGAACGTGAAGGGGATTGTACAGTCGAGACCATTCACAGAGTTGGGGGGGAGGGTGCTGTTTTGGGAGGGATAGGCATTTGTGACAAAGGGTTGATCTTGTACTTTTCTCTCTGTGGCACAGGAACCAGTGGAGAGATCGCAAGAGATGAGGAATGTGCTCACTAAATCTTTTTCTGGGCCTAGTGGAGCAGAGTTTTTAGGCGTGAAGGAGTGGATAGATGATGCTGGCAGACAGCAAAAGAGAATTACATGTCCAGATGAGAAAGCATGAGAGATGTGACCAGTTTGAATGTTGCACAGTGGACAGGTACTTCAAATTGCGTTATAGGCGTAATTGATAGTAGCATGGGGACTGCTCGGTTGGGGTGACGCTGTTTGCATAGAAAGCCGTGTGTGTTGTGATAACAACTGATACTTGACTGTTGTGTATAAGGTACACCTGTCGTCTTGCAAATTCTAATGAAGCTGTTGCCCATGGAGAGAGTTTTGATGTATGGTCCTCAAATCATGGCTTCGTTTTGTATATCTGTGTTAAGCTGGGTTAATAGTTTAGTTCTCCCGTTTTGAAAATCTTGGGAGGCAGTGTGCACCTATTTGTCCAAGAGAGCAGGAACTTTTCCGGGTATCACAGCTTTAGAATCTGAGAGTCATCAGGTAGAAATGAAGGTGCTTGGTGAAGGTTTTTATTATATGTTGCCAGTGGAGCGAAGCATTGTAGGAAAGTGAAAGATCAGGGCCAGAACAATCCCTGCCGTATCCGCATTCCAGTTTGGCCCAGGATGGATTGCCTCTTGTTTATTGCCACTGATAGTGAACGGTCTTGAGGTATGAATAACCCAGTTGAGGCTGCTTTAATACCCAACGTGTTTTGGAGGACCGAGAGAAGAACGGAGGTGGTCTACAGTGTCGATGGCTGCAGATAGTCGAGAAGATTAGATGGGAGATTTCCCACGAGTCAGAACGTGTTGAAGGCATGTTTAGAGTGTGGACTAGGGTGGTTCCAGTGCTGTGGTTGATTGGGGTAGAGGCTGAAAATGCGGGAGGGAGTATTTGAATGAAGGTGGCTTGTTGAGTTGTTTCTGAAAGAACTTTTTCAAGGACTTTGTGATGAAAGTATACGTTTGATTTGATCGTTGTAAATATATACTGAAGCTTTTTTGTTTGAGGGACTGGTTATAGGTCTGCTGTCGAAACAGTGTTGTAATTGATTTTAATTTGAAGATAGCTGTGAACGTTCTGCCTAATGTAAATCGATGTAATTTTGAGAAGTCAAGTCGGTGTAAACGGTGCTGGACAGACAGCAGGAAAGTGACGGTCCTGATGTTCAACCCCCACTTTACTCTGCACCCGCACACCTACAAAACAAATCAGGCTTTATATTTATATAACATGGTTACTATGTGTTCATGGGAACACCATGGCTTTCGAGGGTGGTGGTGGGGGGGGATCGTCACGTTTTCCATAACCTGTTTTCGATTCCTTTGTTCCACTGTGTCTCGTCAGGCTGGAGCACGTTAGAGCTCTAAGCGTGTTGTTACTCACGATTGTGCACTGTATGATGTGTTGGTCTGGTTCTGGAATCCGACATAGTGAAACAGTCCCTGCAGCCTGGCCCTTCCCAACACACCACACACCAACACACACTTCCCTCCTCCTCCCTCCCTCCCCCAAAGTGTAGACAGTGTGGCCTCCAGCACAGACAGACTCAGTCCCCTTGCCCACTCGAACAGGACAGAACTTCTCTCCCCAAACAGGCACTGACCAGACCGTGAAAGCAGCCCTTGTTTATAGGAAACAAAGCACACAGCAGCACACAGAGCTGAAGTGAAAAAAGTGAATCACACCAAACCCTGAGTGCGTGGTGCTTTGCTGTGCTTACAAAGCTCTATGAATAAACCCGCATACATTTCTGTATTTTGAATGGATTTAAAACGATCGTCAACTTAACCACCATTGTCAAAATTTATTATAATGTTATCGTTTTTTTTTTAAAAACCGAATAACCAGGAAAAAACTAAACTAAACTGCATACACAGATGAAGTTGACTTTACCCATCCGAAAAGGAAGATATGAAACTAGCAAAAAATCGGTCTATCACCAAAAAACAAAGGACTCTCTTGGTATGTGGGAAACACTGAGCAACCCCAGGCAGGTCATATTACACGTTTAAGGGGTCTGATAGTTACAGACATGGTTAAAGAATCCCAATCTGGAGGACAAAGTAAAGCGAAAACAAAAGCAATAAAGTAAAAAAACAAAGCTAAGCCCCAACCAAAATCCCCCCCCCCCCCCATGTGTCGCACTAAGGTCAGTTTGGGCAAATCAAGCTTACAGCACTTTGGCTGCCCAGCCAGCAAGTTGCCTCAGGCTGACACTGTAGGGACCTACACATGTGCATGCTGAGTGGGGCTGCTTCTTTCACACAACACACCACACACTCACTCACACAAACAACCACACCCACACAAACACACACACAACCCACATTCCATACACCACATACACACACCATACGACACACACATACACACACCACACATAACACAACATACCCACACATACACACACACACACATACACACACACACACCCCACCCACACACACACACAACCCACATACATACACATACATCAACATAAAACGCACACTTACACCCACACACATAAAAACACATCACACCAACACACATACACAACATACACACCAAACACCACACTATACACACGCATTAAACACACATAAACCACACACACATAAACACACATATGCACAACACACATACACACACATGACAGTACACATACATATACACCCCACATTAACACACTACACACACACACACACAACATAAACACAACATACAACACTTAAACACATACCACACCAAGCAAACACACACACACAAAAACAACACAGCTAACACCACAAGACCACACATTATACACACACACAAAACACACATCACACACATAAACACACATACACACACACATTCACACAACCACACACCTCCCACCAAAAAAACCCCCACACAACCAACACACACCCCATAACACAACACACACACACAACCCACACCACACACACACCAACACACAACCCATACACACAACTGATGAGCAGCCAGCTAAAACTACTTTGGTAAAGAAGACAGTCCCCAAAAAAGATAAGCAGGGGTTAGAATTACATGGACAACGGGAACATCTGTGTGCAAACTATTTCTGTTCTGTCCACGTTATTTCCCTTGGGTCTGACCACATAGGGGGAAGAAGACAAATATCAATCCAAAAAATAGAAATGAGACAGATAACTGGAAAATTGGCCGAATGTCAAAGAAGAAAGAAGAAGAAGAGAAGGGGACGAACGAAGAAGAAGAAGAAGAAGAAGAAGAAAGAAGAAGCCGAAGAAAGCAGAGGCCGAAAAGAAGACTTGTTGAAGAAGGAGAATTGTGAAGACGAAGACAAAAAGTAAACTTAGTGAAGCAGAAGAAGGAAGAAGGAAAGAAAACGTATTATTAATTTTGATGAAGTTAAAGAAAATGGCTAAGAAAAAAACACACCTAGTAGTAGTGCGGGGCTTAGTGTCGTGGCCCACGCAGCTAAACTCGAACAGTTCAATGTGAACGCCATGGTTTTTTAGTTCTTACTGTATGTATGTTGAGTGTCTCTAACCCTGAAACTACGAAGGCAGGACAAGCATTCTTCGACAGAGAGACAGGACTGAGCGGCGTGGGGACAGCAGGAACCGCACAGAGATGATGATACGACGTACGCACGATGATGATGATGATGATGATGATGATGGATGATTGATGTCTACAGCAACAGAAGGAGTCTGGCAGGGACTCTCTTTGTCAGCCAAAGGTAATAACATGTCCTCCCCCCATCAGCTATGGTAAAGCTTGTTAGCAATATAGATGAATAATGTGTCAGCCTTCTGCAAAGTGTCTTCGACAAAACTGTCATCTCTGTGATTAATTGTTTAGTGGCAATATCTTCGAGGGTTCGTTTTAGGTGTAATCCACAAATTCATATGAAAACAAATCTTGACATTTCTCTTGATCAAAAAAAAAATGAATCAATATCGCAAGCAAAGCATTTGTACAGGCGCAATTAAAGTTATGGGACACATTTCAAAGGTTCTTACTTCTTACACTATACATTCAATCATTAATTACAAATTAAATTTCAACTCATCAACACACACACGGCATGCAACGCACACACGCACACCCACCACCACGCAAAAACCCACACAGTGCAGACCACAAAACACAGCAGTCCGCAGTTTCTCTTTCTCAAAATTTCGCCTGTCTGTGTCTTCAGCTGCCGCTGAGACGGGGTCAGAACAGGAGATCAAAGAACACACCAAACAAAGGCAGACCACAGGGGTGAACACAAGACACCACAACAAAGGGCAGCCACGGTGAAACCACAAGACAACCAAACAAAGGGCAGACACAGGTGGAACCAAGACACACCCCCAACAAAGGCAGGACAAGGTTGAACCACAAAACACACCACACCAAAGGGCAGACACCGTGTGAACCGCAAATATACACACCACAACACAAGGGCGGGACACAGGTGAACACAAGACACACCACACAAAGGGACCGACACAGGTGAAACAGACACACCACAACCAAGGGAGACACAGGTGAAAAAGACACACCACCAAAAGGGCAGACACAGGTGAACCCAAGACCCACCACAACAAGGCGGGACACAGGTGAACACAAGCACACACAACATGGGCCAGACACAGGAGAACCAACAAGACACAACAAACAAAGGGCAGGACAAAGGTGAACCACAAGGTCACACCACAACAAAAAGGGCAGACAAGGTGAAACCACAAGGGACACACCACAACAAAGGGCGCACAGGTGAACAAAAGGACACACCACAACAAACGGAGACACAGGTGAACCACAAGACACACCACAACAAAGGGCAGACACAGGTGAACCAAAGAGCACACCACACAAAGGGCGGGACACGCGTCATGAAAAATATTGGCATCACTTTCGTACCACGCCATATAGTCAGTTGTTATACGTATTATATACACCAGTGTGTGAGGGTGTGTGTTGTGGTGTGTGATGTGAGTGGGTGTGTGTATGTGAGTGTTTGTGTGTGTGGATGTGTGTTGTGTGTATGTGTGTGTATCTCTGTATTCGTTGTGCGTGTGTGTGTGTGTGTGTTGGGTGTGTGTGTGTGAGTGTGTGTGTGTGTGTGTGTGTTGTGTGTGTGTGTGTGGTGTGTGTGTGTTTGTGGGTGGGTGGGTGGGTGGTGTTAGGAGTGTATGTGTGGGTGTGTTGTATGTGTGTGTTTGTGTGTGCTCTGTGTGTGGGAGGTGTGGGTTATGTGTGTATGTGTGGGTGTGTTTCTATTTGTGTGTATGTCGCGTTGTGTTTGTGTGTGTAGTGTGTGTATCTCTGTATTCGTGTGCGTGTGTCGTGTTGTGTGTTTTATCTGTGGATTTTGTGTGTGTGTGTGTGTGTGTGTGCGTAGTGTGCGTTATGCGTGTGTGGGGTGTGTGAGTGAAAATATATGAAGTAGTGTGTAAGAAATAAGACTTTGATTGTTTGTACCATAACTTATTATTGCGCCTGTAAAAGATGCTTGCTTGCGATTTTGTATTTCTTTTTTTTTTTTTGGATCAAGAGAAATGTCAAGATTTTTTTTCATATGAATTGTAGATACAAGCTAACTGAACCCTCGACCGATAGTTGCACTAAACGATAATCACAGAGCTGACAGTTTTTGTCGAAGACACTTTGAGAAGGCTGACACATTATTGATATCTATTGCTAATAGCTTTACCAGAGTGGGGTAGGGGGGGGGGGGTGGAGACATGTTTTTACTGTTGGCTGACAAAAGAGAGTCCTGCCAGCATTCCTCTGTTGTGTGCATCATCCTCATTCTATCATCATTCATCATATCATCATCATCGTCGTGTCGTATCTTTCATTTTTCTGTTGCAGTTTCCTTCTGTCCCACGCGCTCATTCTGTCTCTCTGGATGAACGATTGCTTTGTTGCCTTGTAGTTCAGCGATTAGATGCGCATCCAACATACATTGACAGGGTTCAAAGAACATAAAAGGGGTGTGGCGATCGGATATGGGGCGACGCGCTTCTGCTTTGGAAACGCAGCCCACAATTCTAACAGGGACTTGTATACATACACCGCATGCAATACAATACAACGCAATACACACAATGCAATACATTAAACAGTACATACAAAACCACGAGTTCACATTGAACTGATTCGAGTTAGGCTGCCGTGTGCCACGACCAGAAAGGCCCGCACTTGTGCTGGGTCACTCACCCCAGTGGTGTGCTCTGTGGTGCCGGTTCTGAGCCCACAGACACGGAGGACCCACTACTACACGGCCACAAAGACCACTGAGTGCTTGTGGTCACTGGTGGAGTGGTCAGTTTTGTGTGTTCCTGCTTTCATTTATTCTCTTCTTGTACCCTCTTCCTCTTTCTTTTAGGTGTTTTTTTTCCTAGCCATTTCTTTAACTTCAATCATAATTATATCGTTTTTTTCTTTTTCCTTCTTCTTCTTCTCGCTTCTAACAAGTTTTTCTATTTTTCTTCTTCTTCACAATTCTTCTTACAATTCTTTTTTCTTTCTTCTTCTTTTTTCTTCTTCTTCTTATTCTTCTTCTTCTTCTTCTTCTTGTCTTCTTCTTCTATTCTCTTTTCTCTTCTTTTTCTTTTGTTGACATTCTTCCATTTTTCTAGTTATCTTTCTCATTTCTTTTTTTTAATGTATTTTTTGTCTTCTTCTTCCCCTGTGTCAGAACCAAGGGAATAACTTGGACAGAACAGAATATGTTTGCCACACAGTATTGTTCCCTTGTCCATGTTAAAAAGCACTGCTTCATGCTTTTTGGTGACTTGTCTTCTTTTTACCAATGTAGTATTTTGATTGTGCTCATCAGGTGCGTGTGGGTGTGTGTGTGTCTCGTTGTTTGTTTTAGTGTTGTGATTTGTGTGTCTTGTGTTGTGTGTGTGTGTGTGTGGTGAGGTGTAGTCTTGTGTGTGTGTGTGTGTGTGTGTGTGGTGTGGTGTTGTAAGATCAGATTCAAGATTCAGAATTCAGATTTTTTATTGCCATATTAAATCATGTCGATTATTTGAAAAACAAAAACAGCAACTATAATTTTTATCTATTTTGGTAAAAGTGATGTACACTAAATAACATGTATTTTACTCTCTTTTTTCTCTCTTTTCAATACACTCATTCACATATTGATGATATTCTGCTTGGATATATATCAACTGTGATTATGTCACTTAAATGTATGTACCAAGTTTTTGCGTTCTTTGTCTTTCGTTGCTAGTGTATGTGTGTGTGTATGTGTGTGTGCGTGTATGTGTGTGTAGGTGTGTTTTGTGTGTGTTGTATATGTGTGGTTTTGTGTGTGTGTGTATGCGTGTGTGTGATTTGTGTGTGTGTGTGTGCTATGTGTGTGTGTATGTTGTGTGTAAGTGTGATGTATGTGTGTGTTTATGTAGGGGTGTGTGTGTGTGTGTGTGGAGTGTGTGTGTATTTGTGTGTGTATGTATGTGTGTGTATGTGTGGTTTGGTGTGTGTGCATGTGTGTGTTTATGTGTGTGATTCGTGGTTATGGGTGTTTTATGTGTGTGGTATGGTGTGTATAGTGTGGGTATGTGTGTGTATGTGTGTGTTTGTTATGTCATGTGTGTTTTGTGTGTGTGCGTTAAGTGTGTGTTTATGAGTGTGTATGTGTTGTATGGGTGTTGGTTGTAGTGTTGTGTATGGGGGGGGAGGGGGTGTATGTATGTGTGTGGTGTATGCATGTGGGTGTGTGTATTGTGTGTGTGTTTTTAGATTAGTGTGTGTGGGTTGTTTATGTTCGTGTGTGTGTGTATTTGGGTTGTTTGTAGGTTTGTGTGTTATGTGTGTGTATGTGTTTGTGTATGTGTGTGTTTATTTGTGTGTGGTGTTATGTGGGTATGTATGGATGTGGTGTATGTGTGTTGTGTGTATGTGTGTTATGGGTGTGGTGTATGTTTGTGTGGTTTGTGTTGTGTGTGTGTGTGTGTTGGTGTGTGTGTGTGTGTGTGTGTGTGTGTGTGATGTGTTGTGGTGGGTGTGTGTGTGGAAAGAAGGAAGCCCCACGCAGCATGTGCACAAGTGTAGGTCCCGACAGTGTCAGCTGAGGCTGCTGCTGGGCAGCAAGGTGTGTAGACTTTGATTTCCCCAAATGACGTGTGTAAGTGGACACATGGGGGGTGGGGGGGGGGGGGGGTGTAGGTTGTGGCTTAGCTTTGTTTTTATTCTTTTGCTTATGTTTTAGCTTTCCTTAGTCTCCAAGAGTAGGGAAATGTTTAACATTTCAGTATACTCCCCCCTTATCGTGTAATCTGACTGCTGGGTGTCAGTGTTCCCACCTACGTAGGAGAGTCTTTGTATTTTGTGATTTAGACCGAATTTTGCTAGGTTGTTCATATAATCCTTCGTTTGGGTAAAGTCAGATTTCATCTGTATATGCATCTTTAGTTAGTTTGTTCTGTTTTAATTGTTTTAAAAAATCGAACTAAAATTAAATTTTGACAGATGGTGTTAAGGTTGGGATGTTTTAAATCCATGCAACAATACAGGAAATGTCTGCTGTTTATATTCATAGAGCTGTGTCGACAGCACCGCCCCACGCTGTCAGTGATTGTGGAGTTGGATTTCACTTTGTTTTCAGATCGTGTGTGCTGTGTGTGCTTTGTTCCATAAACAAGGGCTGCTTTCAGGCGGTAGGGTCAGGTGCTGTGTTGGGGGAGAGAATGTGTCTGTGCCTGTTAGAGTGGGCAGAGGGTTGAGTCAGTCTGAGCTGGAGTCCCACCTGTTACACTTTTGGGGGAGGGGGGGAAGGGAGGGAGGGAGGTGAGGAAGTGTGGTGGCTAAATGGGGGTGTTGGGGAGGGCCAGGCTGCAGGGGATGGTGTGTTCCCTGTCAAAGCTTGTATTGGTGGAGGAGCAGGGGAATGTGTTGTCCCTGTGTAACAGTGTGTACTGTGGTGGAGGTGCAGGGGACTGGTGTGTCCTTGTAAAGCTGTACTGTGGTATGGAGGTTTTTTTTTGGTTTAATTTGTGGTGTTGTTTGTTGTTTGTTTTTTTTGTTTGTTGATTGTTTTTGTTTTTTTGATTTTTAGTTGAGGTTGCTGTTGCAGATTTTATTTTTTTTTTGCTTTTTTTTGTTTTTGTATTTTGGCGCTTGTTGTGTTTTGTTTGCTGCTAGTTTGTTTGGTCTTGTGCGTTTTTTTGCTTTTTGTTGTTGCTGTTTTTTTTTTTATGCAGTTATTTGCTTTTATTTTCCTTTTGCTTTTTGTTGGTTTTGCCTATTTTGGTGATTGTATTTTTTTGTTTTGTTGCTGCTTTTAGGGTCTTGTTGCTGTTTTTTTTGTTTGCTTGATTGTTTTTTGTTTGCTGTGCTTTGCTTTTTTTGCAGGGGGGGAACTGGTGTGTCCTGTAACCGGCTGTTACTGTGGTGAGGTGCGGGGATGTTGTTGTCCCGTAACAGCTGTACTGTGGTGGAGGGCGGGGAATGGATTGTTGTCCAGAACAGGTGTACTGGTGTGGAGGTGAGGGGGACTGGTTGTGTCTCCTGTAAAGCTGTATGTGGTGGAGGTGCAGGGGACTGGTGTGTCCCTGTAACTGCTGTATGTGGTGGAGGTGCAGGGGGACTGGGTTGTCCCTGTAACAGCGTACTTGTGGTGGAGGTGCAGGGGACTGGTGTGGTTCCCTTGTAACAGCTGTACTGTGTTGGAGGTGCAGGGGATGTGTGTCCCTGTAACAGATGCACGTGGTGGAGGTGCTGGGGGATGGTGTGTCCCTGTTGTAACAGCTGACTGTGGTGGGAGGTGCAGGGGAGCAGGAGGGCCTGCATGCTGTGGCTGCTGTGCCTTTCCCTGTCAAAAGCTAGGATGCAGGAAGTGAAGACCGTGCCACGCCTCTCTTCTCCCCTCCATCAACCACCCAGTAGATGGACCCCCCACCCCGGACAGAAAGTGAACAGGGTGGTGGTGGAGTTGTACGGCCCATCCCTGAATAGCGTAGTGTTGTGTGTGTGTGTGTGTGTGGTGTGTGTGTGCTGTGTGTTGTGTGTGTGTTTGTGTGTGTGTGTGTGTGTTTGTGTTGTGTGTTTTCCCATCCATTAGACATGAGTGGTGTGGTTCTGGGCGCTATAGTCTTTCGGATGAGGATGAGACGATAAACGAAGGTCGTGCTGTTACACGTAATTTATTTAGCGCACCGCGTAAATAAACCACGGCAACAAGAGAGTTGTCCCTGCAAAAATTATTAGAAAAAAGCCCTCTGATAGGGAACATTACAGGCTGCCAGGAAAAAAAAAAAACAAAAAAAAAAAGGGTTGTGGTGAAAGGGTGGGGTAGCGCTAAGTGGACGACGCGTTCCTCCCGCATCCTAAACTTTGTTCGACACTAACACAGTCCCTCATCTATTTCCATGTTAATTTCACGGGGAGGTGCCAGCTAGATAACTCCCAATACACCGATCAAAACATGATAACATTTGACTAGAACAGAAAATAATCAATTAACGCTGCATCCATTAGGAGACACAAGGTATAATCCCTCCTATCCCCTCACAACATCCATTCAGAATCCTCTTTGTTCAACATAAACTACATCTCTCAAGACCTGCCAAAATTGTACATCGGTAGTCCATCTTTAGAGGCGACACAAAGTTATCATTCACATCATCTACTCCACAACATCCAAATAATTTGACATCACATCAGGGTCGGTCGGGCTTTGTTCCGAACCGTCCTGGCATTCAGTTATTATCATGAAATGAAAGTCATCTATTTGAAATATTGCAATAAGGTTTCTCTACTAATACAAACCCCATCTTTAATTACTTTTCATTGTAAAGAGGACACTTCTGGCACAATATAGCACGCTATCAAAATAACTCTTTATCTAAATTAAAAAACATTTGTTTATTCTAATGGCAATGTGTTGTACATCTATTTCAATTTCTTTTTCATATCTTTCTAAGATTTTATACTAGAAGCATCTCCTCCAGAATTCCTACAATGATTGTGACAGTTTTTGAGCGGGACATGAAAACTTTCTATAATTAGAAAAACACCACTGTAATCAAAACTTAGAGTCAAGAAAAGTTTAGTGAG